>OZ010580.1:122926543-123249043 GCA_963932145.1 Acanthosepion lycidas
GTCTTTCTAGTAAATTATGTGAATTCTACTACCCTTTCTTTACTATAATCTAACAAAGCAAGGGACACAACTCCTGCTTCTTATTTATAAATCACTACATTACTATTCCATCAATTTGTATTTACATGTTATTATCAAAGCTGAAAGAGTTGGACTTAGCCATCTTCATCAGCTCAACAAAGACACTCTCAGTAAAAGATAGGAGCTTTAAGGAGCTGCAATACAAATAGTCAGCACAAATGTCAATAGTCTCATCAAGTGGGACATTCGTGAACAGACTACAACTATTAAAAGAGACAAGAAACTCAATGTCAACAGTAGGTTGCAATTAGTATATCAGATGCAAACTGGAACAAGTATGGAATACAATACTCATAATAATACTGCAAAACAAGATCAAGATCTTTAGCCAACCACTTGGCCAACTCATGCTGGGCAGAGGCCCCCACCATAAGCAATATAGGCCGAAGTAGAACATTCATTTTATGAACTGGAAATGTGAATTGCACAGTACATGCCTGGTTTTATGTAGACATGCTCCATTAGCTTCTGGGCATTCACAGACACAGGAGTCTATCGAGGAGCATTTAAATTTTGTCTTTTATGGATCCAATTATTCAGCGCAGTTCTTCTCTGTTGCACAGGGCTTGGACAAAAAACCATCATAACATCTTGGAGGCAGTTGTTATCAACACATCTTGTCCGATTCTGTGTAGGTATAGGGTGCTGAAACATAAACTGGCACTCTTCGGCGAGACTTTGTCTTGTTCTGGCAGTGTTAAATTTTTTTCCCCTCCCTCTTGTCTCTTTCTATTCTATTGCAAGGAGGTTTGTTTCCTTTTAAAAGTTCTTCTTAATTCTGACAATTTTTCTTCTGACAAAGCATCCAACAAAAGGTAGCTTTTAAAATTTTTATTTTTAATCAAGATGATAGTTTTGTATCCAACATTCTGATTGATAAAATATTCCCTGAATACTATTTAGATGGTGTGGCACTAAAAATCTTTTCACATATATAATTAATACAAGTAAAAGGTGTGTCACTTAGGTGATTGATATTACCTTCACCATCCTGTCTTAAGTTTTGTACAAAACTATACATGCAAGCACACATACACGCACACACACAGATGTATATATATATATATATATATATATAATGTATTTGGGCCACATCTCTAGTAATCCTCCTTAATATGGCTTATGTATCACTCAGAACAAGGATAAAAACAACTCATCTGAAATAAAGGAAAACGTTTTTACCAAGCTTATAACAGTAGGGACAAGGATAATAATTATATAACCTCAATTTTGATGTTAAACAACTCATCTGAAATAAAGGAAACGTTTTAAAGCTACATAACAAAGAACTTTCATTGATCTTTAAAAAAAACCTTGTCTTATCAAATATAGTTTGTTATAAGAACATTTTATAAACTCTGATTATTTGGCACCTGATTAATCTACATTGGGATTTATAGTATGAGAGGTCAGTAAGGATACTGTTGCATTGAAGTCTAAAAAAAATCGATGTAATCTCAATTTTTATTGTAATTTAATTATCTTGGAACGTTACCAACAAACCTCAATATTTAGGCAGAAGATGAAAAACAGCTACTAAAAACCAAAAATTGTTCATTCAATAACAGATTTGATAAGTTTGTTCCTTTTCATTTACATTGAAGATAAGCTTATAGTAATCTTGTTTAATAAGCATTGTGATTAAAATTTGTTTACTCTCCCCATAACTTGAGAATAGACAAGAATAATTGAGGTACATAACCACCTGTTTTCTCTTTATCTACAGAAATATACTTTGGGGAATTGTTCATCTGAACATAACATAAATAAAAATGTATATTGTTTGTTGGGTGATTAAAAAAAAATTTTTAATAGGGACTGAAGAAAAGCTTTTGTTATAGTTTATTTCTTTTCTGTTGGACGTGAAGGACAGTCTATGATCTGACCATAAAGTGTTTGAATAAAATCATAAAATACTAGGTATTTCCAAAGAAAAGTGATGTCTAGAGGTTTATTTTAAAAATGAAAAATTTTTCTTGAAGCAGTTTAATTTTAGTTTTAATTTCAAGTTAATAGATTAAATTTAATACTTCCAATAAACAGAATTTCAAAACAAATTTAAATTGACTGGAATTTTTTTTTTTTTTTTTTTTTTAGATTGCTAAAATGGCTAATATTTACAAATATGTCAGCCTAACATAATTCTCATGTTTGGGAATTTTTTTTGAAGGGTGACAATTAATGTGACAATTACTTGACAGATATAATGCAAATACCTTTTTTATATCATTTATTTTTAACTACCCAGTAATCTTTACAATTTAGGAAAATATTATAAGTAATCTAACATTTTATTGAATTTTAAGTACTTTGGCTTTATAGTCTTACAAAGATGCTTATTGAGGAAATGTTAGAAAATTACCAATAAACTTTAAATTTACTATAGTTACTGCACTTATTTTCTAATATTGTGTATGGATGTCTGTATTTATTGGCACATTTATATACACAAAAAAAAAATTTTAATTCCTTTTAAAATACTGGGGAGAGGAGTTTGCTGAATTGTAGTAATATCTTCCATTTATGATTAGTAAATATAGTTTTTGCTAAATAACAATATCACCTAACCACTACAAATTAATAAAAACTTTATAAATTATTATAATTCAAATTTTAAAAAAATTGAGGTTTCATATCCAGATATTATCTGTTTTTTTTCACTGCAAAAAATGCTAAAATTTTCCATACTAATTTATGATCATCCATTGATGCAAGAAAAGCAAAATTTTTAACCAAAATTTCAACTGTTCTAAAATGGATTAAAAAAATATAATTTAAAAATCAAAAAAACTATTGGTCATTCCTCTTAATAATAAAAAATGATTTTGAGGATAAAAATTTGTTTTTATTAAGTTTGGGGCATTTTTTCATCATGTATGCACATTTTTTAGCAAATCTTTGGAGGTTCCTATAAAAAAAAACTACCTTGTTTATTATTTTTTTGTCTTTCTCTTTGTTTTTGTTTTCTTCTTTGTCTTTCTCTTCGTCTTTCACTCTCTCCTCGTTTTTCTCTTTGTTTCTGTCTTTCTCTTTATTTAACTTTTCTGATTATTGTATTTTTACAGTCCGTTGACAACCCAAATAGACCTGACCCTCACCAACGCTGCAATAAAGTGATTTTGGATCAGTCTGACATGTACACTCATGTTTTCTCTGTTTTTGAAAATTCCAAGGTATGTGTTTCTCTCTCTTTCTCTCAGAATATCACTTTATTTGCATAAAAATAATTCAACATTTATTATTACTGACAAGCCACTTTTGAATTGCTAAAAAATCTCTCACAAAAAATTTCTTTGTCCAGGAACTTTTTATTCAAGCAACGATTTAAAAAATATTTGTAGATCACAATGAAAACAATGATAACCCGCCTAGAATGACTGACAAGTCATTTCACTGATATGACTTCACACATTGACATTGATAGTATTTAAAGAATATTTTTAAAAGTTTCTCTCTCAAGTGGTTTAATGTTTTTGTTATTGTTCCTGTTCACCAAATACAAGGCCCAAGAGCCACTCAAAGTAGACAGCTACTGAATGAGGTTGTTGTAAGTGACTAAAAGCAGGTAGTAAGAAGTGAGTGTTATGATATTTAGGGTAATGCTTGACACTAGACTTGGAGAGGTTAAAATTTTAGTGGTCAAGGAAGCAACCTCTTGGGAGTCTGTTGCACAGTGTGACAATTTTGGCGAAGAAGCTGTCTGAGTGAAAATTCCTCCTAAAACAGAAGTTAAGGTTTATCCCTTGTTTCCTGTTTAGAATTGGGTTTCTGGTTCCTTCTAAAGTCTACTCAAACTCTATACTTCTAACATCTCTGTCTGAACTCTGAAACTTTATTTACTAATTAATTTTTTCTCCTCAATAGGAATAGATAGGTTCACACCCCTCCTGATTTTTTGAACAGGAGTAGAGGTTTATCCCTTGTTTCCTGTTTAGGGTTGGCTTTCCAGTTCTTCCTAAAGTTCTTACATTATTTTTCACTCCCAGTAGCTCCTTGTATCTTAATGACATTATTGCCTTACCTGGGGTGAATTGATTAAAATAACAAAACATATATAAATGTGTGTGTGTGTGTGTGTATAATATATATATATATATATATATATATATATATATATGCTCCTGAAAAAAATTATTTCAGTTGAGCTCTTTGGGAGTGGAGTGAATTTGTAAACAGTGACTATTACTGCTGCTGATTCAAGACTTCATTAAGACGAATTGAGTTCTCCAGTCACTGGCATGTTTGTCTAAAAAAATAAATATATCTAAATTCACTTTCAATCCTTGCTGTGTGCCAATGACTTAAGATGTGTTGGACTGTACCATTGTTGCCTCACTAAGACAAGCAGGACAACTCTTCTCTCGAACATTTTCACAATAGAAACTGTGACATTCAGCCATAAAAAAAAGAAGCATACACCATTGTAGAATCTCTAAGAAAGTGTGAACATTACCTATTAGGCCTCCATTTCAAATTAATAATGGATGATCAAAAGTCATTGGCATTTATGTTCAACAATAAAGTAATAAGTAAAGTAAAAAAAACAAGAAAATAAACTTGGTGGTGGATGGAACTCTGCTTGTTTCTTGTTCGATGTCATCTGCCACTCCAGGAAGCAAAATGCTGCGATTGACATACTTTCAAGAATGTGCAGTGTGATAACCTGCAAAAAAGGCCTCCTCAAGCTACACAAAAGTCTGACACCTGGATGTAACAAGAATGCTACATTTAATTTGAATTAGAAACTTACCTTTCTCCATGGAAAATATAAAAGAAACTATAAGGAACATTCAGATACGCATTGAACTAAAACCAAAATTTTATAGACATATGAATGGTAGTAAATGCCATGCAACTGTATGTGAGGTTTGCCCTGGAATTCAAGGTTCCACTCCCATCTGAAACTAAAATCAAATATCTATTAACAATAATAGATGAATTCTTGCACTTCTCATTTGCTATTCCCTTTTCTGACATAACTGCAAAAACATTAATCCAGGCTCTCTGTTCCCTCTTCTCTGTATTCAGGTTACTTGCCTATATTCACTCAAACTGAGGGAGCGCTATTATGTTTGATCAGGTCAGATAGTTCCTATGTGAACAAGGAATAGCCATTAGTAGGAATGCTCCATATAACTCACAGGGTAATGGTCAGTGTGAAAGATATAAGGGTGTGATTTGGAAAACTATACAATTAGCAGCAGCTGATCTTGGGTACTCTATTGACAGTTGGGAAAGTCTAATACTGACTACCTGAAATGCCATGAGATCACTAATATGCATGGCGACAAACACCACTCCACATGAATGATTCTTTTTGTTTCCAAGAAGATGCTCTACAGGCATTTCAATGCCATCATGGCTGTCAGAACCAGAGACAGTGCTATTAAAATGCCATGTACACCAGAATAAGCAAGAACTAATAATAGTGGAACTGATAGAAGATAACCCTCAATATGCCTTAATATGCTACTCCAACAGAAGGCAAGATATGGTCTCTCTAAGAGACCTTGCTCCAGTGAGAGGGGGAGTGAGCCAGAAACCTCCCAAGAGCCTAGGATGCCAAACCCTGACACTCTAACTAACAACTCCAGAGATTACTTACAATTTCTTAGCTCTAGATCCTTGTGGTATGTATAGAGTGCAAACAAGCAATCAATGCCACAAAAACGGGTTCATCCTACCAATGATAATACCGACACTAAGAGTAAACTAAACAATCAGCAGAAAGGATGAAACATAATAAAGTGGGACCCTCTGACACCGAATCTTGGAAAAACAATAGGTCTGACACCTCCTCTGAACCAGAGGAAGAAAACCCAAAAGACCCTGACAAAGTTGAACCACCACAAAGACTATAAAGGACCCACAAGATGCACAAGCATTTAAAGTATTTTCTCCCATACGAATAAAACAGTAACCGGATGAGAATGTGATAGTGAATCTATCCTATCCTATCCATTTCAATACTAACCACTCTGTGTAAAAGCCATCTAATTATTAGCAGTTTAGCTGAATAAAGCTTCTTAAGTTGATATTTGATATTGTTTATTCATTACACATTCGACCTCGATAAATATTAAAACCTAATCAGTCTAATGGAATATGGAAAATGTGACGCTTAAACCTGAAGGCACATTAAAATAAGAAAGATGCCTTTAGATACAGGAAAATTTAGAGATGCTTTTAGAAACAAAGAAAAGAGTGCAGAATTGTTAAGTAATATCAGCCTTCCTATATGTCCGTGAATGCTAGACGAACTCCACACAGATGAAAAAGAAACTTGCAGCAACAGGAATGTAGTTCTTTGAAAGGATACTGAGAATACCATAGACTAAAGATGTGAGCTAAGAGGAAGTTTTAAGAAGGACGGAAGCAAAAAGGATGCTTATACTTGGAATCAGGAAGAGACAATTGAAATTTTTCTGGCACATAACGAGGAAAGAAGGCTTGGAGAATTTGATGCTCATAAAATGCATTGAAAACATGGGCATGTTGAGGAAACCAGTGAATAACCTACCTAATGAGCTTGTGTAGATGGTAGACAGAACAGGAATTATTAGGTTGGTGCAAAAATAATATCGTTTCTTGACATTAAAAAATACGTCAAAAAACGATATTATTTTTGCACCAAGCTAATAGATGGGATAGCAAAAAGACAAAACTTACTAAAAGGTAAGTTATGGAGAGCCATTATCACCCACACCCTGAAGGGATATGGCACATTGAAGAAGAAAATTCTGAAGGTTAATCATCTATTATACATGCTGTTATTTTAAACTAAATGGTTTTACTATTAAAAAAAATAAGATCCATTTGCCTCAGATTCAAGTGGTATTTGGTGAGAGTTGTAAACATTTTTATTCCTTGTGCAGGAACAATGTAGTGTTGTCAATTTTTGTGTCAGAAGTTATCTGTTGAAGATTAGCAATATCAATGAATTCAAAATGAGTTAAGTTACATTTTTAAACACCAAAACCTTTATGATAATATCAAATTGTGAGGTGAAGTAAAATTTTTAACACTGAAACTCTTGATTTAGCATGAAAATATCACTCATTCAAATCCCATGAACTCCTGACATAAAGCAAGGTTTAACCTGATAGTCTAAAGATTCATTGTTAGTTTACAGAATCCTCACTGGATGCATCATAGAAATGGCCTTGTGCCAAGGTTTTCTAGAGGTAAATTGGAAATTATTGAAGCACTAAATAGAATGGCCCACTCATAAAATAAAATAGGGAAAAACTTTCCAGAGAATCATTTTTGTAAATTAGCATAAGTCACTAAACAAGACAAATATTGCGAAGAACTATAATGGATAGGATGTTGTGGAAAGTCCTGATCATGGCATAGATAAGAAGAAGAAATAATGAAGAGATATAAATTGTTAAAAGAATAAAAATTGTCCAAGTAGTATGTCGTAATAGTGGTATCCAGAGAAAAAATGTCTTTTTGGCATAGTTCTTTTATAGGCAGGAATGTTACCCCTTTTTTTATTTTTATTTTATTTTTTTTTTTTTTAACTTAAAAATTTGTTTTAAGTTTTTATACTTGAATTTTATTTGTTATATTTTATAAAAAAGTTTAATTTATGGTGAGTGTACCAAATTTATTATAACTTTTAGGAAGTCATGGGCAAACTGTGGCCTGGAAGCTACATGTAGCCCAATTGGCTTTCTGAATGACATGCCTAATTACATGAGTAAAATAACATTTATTTAAATGTTATTTGTTTCTTTTCATTTTCACTTGTTTACTCATACTCATGCATAACCACATGTATAAACAATGATTAAGTACAATGTTTCTTGAATTTTGTAACTTTCCGTTGAAGGTAATGTTGTCAGTCACAATTCACAATTTTCACTTAGGAAGATCATACTTGTAAACATATTCACTTCAGAAACAGTAATCATCAACGATAATTACTTTTCTCTAGACAATAAATATACTTCTTTTTTCTTTTCTTTTTTTTTTTTTTACAAATATTTTTGTATACTCAAATGAATAAATTAGAAACAAATCACATGCAGCAATGTTTTAATTACTGTAATTACTATTAATATTATACCAAAACTTCAGGGTTTTCTTTTTTTTTAATTATAGAAGGAATATTTTCTCCAAAGAAAAAAAGATTGACTTTTCCTCATTTCTAAGGCAGATGCTGATATGCATTATTTTTTGTTGGGAAAATAGCTATCGTATCTTTAATGGAAAATTACCATGTTTTTTTAGTAGTGTTGTCCATCTTATGATGTACGGTACATCATGTGGCTCACTGCTTGAAAAGGTTTGCCCATGCCCCTGATCTAAGGCATCACAAAATCTTAGTAATATTGATCATAATGATAGACTTCTCCAACTAATAATCTATACTGTTTGAGCCACAACTGCTTTACAGTTGGTGGATTAAATCTAACTTATAAACTTAACTTCATTTTCATTCCCCATTCCTACCGGAACCACTTGATGCCATATTTGATATTTGAGTTTTCACGTAGTCTAATACTATTAGGTAAATCATAAGGGCCTGGAAAACTTAACTCTTACAGGGTATGTTGAGGGTGTGGGGTCACTCACATCATATTAGCAGGAATAGCCTTGTGTTCAGAGGACTAGTAACATACAAAAAAAAAACAACACTAAAAGCATGTTAAATTATAAATTAAAATCATATAATTTTATTTATGTGTATTGGTGTGTGTGTATTTTAGCTATATATGTTTTAAGATTGCATGTAATAGAGGGAGAAAGTCATTTTGTCTTATGACAAGCAAGGTGCTGAGGAGAGGAGATATGTCTTGACCCTTTCAGGGTCAGTAGTGAAGAGAGGGAGTTGGGCGTTTTTAGGTGTGAAGAAAGCAGGAAAGTTTTCCGTTGCATGCAGGGAGAACTTTTATTATTTGGGATTTATTTATTTTATTTTAAACAAAGTTTTAATGTTATTTGTTTTATTTATGATTATTATTATTATTTTATATTTTTATTTATTAATAATAATGTCCCTACAAAGGCAAGACAGATAAGGGAGGGTAGTAAGCCACTTACCTGATGAACTTGTGTCAAGAGATGGCAGAACGGAGTGTGGGGGCCTTAGGAAAGGGAGAAAAACTGCTAAAAGCCACATGAAATAGAAAGTTGTGGAGAGCCATGATCACCTATGTTCTGAAGAGATGTGGCATATAGAAGCAGAAGAATGGTATTAGTAGTGATATCTATTTTGATTACATGATTCTTTACCAACCATTATTAATTTTTGATTATTATTTCTTTCCTCTTAATTTCAATGGATTCCTTTATACTCATATTATTAGTAGTAATATGTTGAATTTTTATTCAATGAATTAATAATGTTTTACTATTTCATTTTATGTTTCTCTTCATTCCAACTACTGTCATTCTATAGCCATTATTGAAACAGCTCAGAAGTCTCTCCGTGTACTTGAATTTATATTTATATAAGAAGCTTGTTTTTCTATAACAGCTACTCTACAACTTTAGCTACAAGAGCTTTTCTGTGTGGCAAAAGATCAACTCCAAATTACTAAAGAGTAAAAAATAAATACTGATTGACCTGATCTAATAAAAAAGTTCAGCGTTGTTTGTTTCATAACTCTGCTTCAAATGACACTAACTGCTGCCACGTACCTGATACATGAAAAAAAAACTTTTTATACCTATAAATAATCAAATATTAAGAAATGATCTGTGTGTGATTGAAAATATGTTTAGAATGACCAGAATACTGCTTTTAACTATTCATCAGCTATTAGTATTATGACGAGAGCTCAATTAAATAATTTTTCTTCTATATAATAAATGTTAATGTCAGTGTGTCAGACTTTTTCAATTAAAGGGACACAACTCTCTAACTTTCAATAGCTTATGTTACAGAAATTATAGATTCTCAAGTTTTCCTTACTGCAATTGTTTTTGACAAATTTTTTAATGTGATTTTTTTCCAACAAATCTTTTTTGTACGATAACAATTTTTATAACTTGGAAATAAATTTAGGAATAATTGAAATTAATTGGGAAATCCAGTCACCCATGAAAGAAAAATAATTGTTTGTACGAAAAGTAAGAACCTGCATACATCAAATTGTCTTTAACTTAAGTGGCAGCAGAAGAATTATCATTGAACTTTTAAAAGGTAAGCTTAAATATTAATGCAATACTTAAGTGTAGCGATCAATTTTGAGTTCTTCTGTAGTTTTATTGTTGCTTATCACATATGGCAGCAGTATGCCTCACAAAAAGAAATCTCTGCCAACAGAGAACCAGATTACAATCAAAAGAACCAAGGCTGCAGCAAAAAGAAAGTCTCATGCAAATGAGAACTGAGATCAAATGGCAGCCAAGAGATCTTTCAATGCTGGGAATATGTAAAGACTTAGGGATTTTCAAACTCCTGGATAAGCTGAAGGCCCAATTAAGAGCCCTCCGCAGGAGCTAGCTTAAATGCTGCCCAAAAGGGTGGCTTTTAAGCTAGTTATAGAATAACTGGCAAATATTTACCCATGACAAGAATATTCATATTGTAACAATGGTGACAAAATAGTCTTTTATTGTTTATTGTTGGCTTATTTTAAAATGAAATCAATCTATTAATTTTGGATTGATTTTACCACTTTTTTCCCTATTCTATTGTGTGAATTCATTAAAATATTTATCAAATAAGGATATACATTCGAATCACTGTTACTATCTGAACTGCACCAGGTGTGGCTCAATGGTAGAGCAAAGGATTTTTAAACAAAAATAATAGAGATAGTTTTTAACTTTTGATCAAGACCAGGAATGAATAATGGAATTGTAAATTGAAAAAAAACTTTCAAGTCAAATGCACCTTTAAATGTATTTTACAGATATATTTTTTGAATATTTTTATTCTTAAAATAAAATTTATTTTAACCTTATTTTAAGAATAAAATATTGAAAAACACTAAAACAATTGTTTTATTAATTGAAAGAAAAAAAACAGTTTACAGTAAGTAATTAAATTAGTCCATTACTGTTCATATAATTTCATAAACAAATCACTATTCACTGTTTGATGAAATATAAATTTCAACAGGTTCACCAAAATATTCCTCGACTGTCGAATTATGAAAAAAATTGGACACACTTTGACAAAAAAATAAATATATTCAATCACATACGACAGTTTAACCAAATTTCATAAAATTTATTTCATCAAAAAGAATTGGACAAACATCTTATTTTTTTTTCCTTTCTGTAGAAACAGTTTCTTTTGCATTTGAAATTTGTTTAATAAAAGATTTAAGCATTAAGTCAATCCCAGCTAAGTGAAACTATTATTGGCAATTCTGCAAATAGTGTGGTCATTTTAATTCACAGGATGGTGATGTTGTATTGTACTAACTTTTAAAAAAATTTGTAAAGTAATTAAGAAATGCATAGCACTGCATGATGAGTATTATTGCAAAAAGAATCCAATTCATATTTGCCAGAAAGGAAATCTGTGTTTAGTGTCTATTAAATGAATGGCACTAAAGCTGTATCATGCCTTTCTTTACTTTGAAAATATAAAAGAAAACTAAAAGTAACCAGTGAAATATGATTTTGACTTGAATTCATTTCATTGACTTTTTACAGTCCTGCTGATTTGTATCATTAGTTGAAGTATATTTTTAATGATTTACTATCTTAAAAAAACAAATTAGATACACAGGCATATTAGATGTACCGCCATTTCAGCAGGGCATTTTCAGAAAAAAAAATGTCTTTAGTGTATTTAAGCACGTAATGTTTAAAGCAAGCTAGTAGTATATTACAAACCATTACAAAAACACTTTAGCTATAGCAGAAATCCTTACTGTATATAAAAAGCAAACTACAGATCGCCCAGTAAAAAAGTGGTAAATTCAGAAAGAAATTTATTTAGCTATCATGATTCATGCACAAACTGAATAGTCATCGTAAATATTTGAAATGTTTGCCTGAATGTTCAACACAAAGTTGTAAGCGTAGTAACCAAGAGATAGTAGCTTTGTGGATAGTGTCAAAAGGAATTTCATTCCAAGCTTCAGTTAATTTCCACTTCAAAGAATCAATATCGATGATGTCACAACGACAATTTTGAAAGTGAGTTAGTATATTCCAGATACAGTAATCCATGACATTAAGATATGGGCTTTTAGAGGGCCACTGAAATAGGCCAATTAGAGCTGGTGTATTTTCCCAAAGAATAAATTTGCCACTTTTTTGCTGGGCACCCTGTAGTAATACAATGGAACATAAAGAATCACAATATAAACATGCCCACCACTATACACATCGTTCTTCTTTGACTGCTTCATATGAGATGGAGATATTTCTCTGCAACCAGAAGATGTTATGTTAACAGTGATCCCATGAATATATGGGACCAGAGTTAAAAAATAGTTCAGTTTTTTTTTTTCAGAAGTTAATACATTAATATATTTAACAGAACATCCACTTTTCTGTAGTTCCCAGCTGGTTAGTGTGTTGAGGCCTATTTAGGTATGATGGATATCACTAGTACTTTGTTACAAATAGTACTTTTTATACTCTTGCTGATAATGTTGATGTTTATGATGATGATGATAATGGTTAAATAATATGGAATTTGATTAGGTAGAAGTGACCATGAGAGGTAAACTTATAACCTATAGTAAGTGAGCTTTGAGGAAAAGATTATCCTATGCTTTGGTTCAACTTTATATCTAACATGAAGGTCTTTTTTTCTTTTCCTTTTTATCCCTTTCCTTTTCCCCTCCTTGTCCTTTTTCCTTTCCTTTTTTTCCATTTTTTTCTTTTTCCATCATTTTATGCCCTCAGATATGGTAACAACTTTAATCATATAAAAAAAGAATATGAAATTATGAAGTATGAAGATATCTGTCTATAAAGTCTTGTTAATACAGTTTAAATTCAGTCATTTTGTGTTCCTTTCTTCACTGGATTAAGTAAAAATTTTAAAATAGATTTTAAAATTATATTTTTACATTTGCTGTTTATCAACAGTTAAAAATATCTTCAAATAATTGCTTAGGTTTTTGGCAGGATAATTGCTTAACGGTTTTGGCACTTTTACAACCAAAATGTTTCTGAACTTTTGTACGAGCAGTTTTTAAATGTAAACCTCACCTTTCTCGAAGACAATCTTTGGTTCTTTTTCTTTTCTGCTCTCATGCTCCTCTTTACAAATACCGAATATATCATAAGTCAGGATTGCTATCATGAGCACATTTTTAACGATGAAAGTCGAAAAGCCTTTACCAAAATGTTGCCAGAGGATCAAACGTACTGTCATGAAGAGGAAATTGATGACGACAATTTGTATAACTTTTTGTGTGATCATCAGTTGTGTGAACATGTGTTTATTTTGGATGTCTGGAATATGAAGAACAGACAGTGGAAAGACGGGTATGAGAAGATTTACAACAATTATGAACAGAATCATATGCAACATACTATCTGTTATCATTCTCTTCTCTTCAGCATCGTACAAGAGTTCCATTATGTCCATTGTGTCCAAAAGATCTATTGGCACTGTGGCACCAATACTATAAATGAACATTCTGAGCGATGGGTTAATGTCTTTGTACATGTGAGACATGAGTAACAAAAAGAATATGACTGCAGTTACACCAATCATGGCTCTAAGTGTGTTTGGACCAACAATAGTTCCATCTTCCATTTGAGGGGCAAAGCTTGTGAAAATAACAATTACTTTACTGCATAAAACCACTGAGTAAACAACCCAGGCAAGTGGGCCCCAGGGGAATCTGACTTTGGGTTGGTCATTGCAGGATTTGTAGTTGAGTACAAGTATTCTGTAAGTTGAGGAGACATGTATGAGAAAGAACACAAAATAGATACCATCTGTGATTAGTAGGCTCCACCATTTGTCACTGCCTTTGTAATAGGCAAGAATATTGTTAATGATGCAGATTTGTACAATTAGTAGTACCATGATACTGAAACGAGATACAAAATGGTGCATATATTCATAAGCCTGGAGTAGCTTTTTTTTCATATACATTTTTGACTTTTAACTTTTCTGTATTAAAAAGTGTTTCTGAATTGAGTTACTTGAACCTGCAGACGTCTTCCCTTTTGTTTAAAATGTCTGAATGCAAAAGAATTTATTTTAAAAAGTGGTTTATATTTGTGTAGAATTTTGTTTTTGAGTCTCTTTTTATTTTTGCTTCCACTTTGTTTTCTGGAAATTTACATCTGCAGTTAACTTTTTGCTAAACATCAGTTTATATACTTCAAAGACTGTGGCTCCTCCTCACAGCACATTGTCTTGTTGTGAAGGCTGGTCTGAAAAATAGAAAAACAAATAGTTTAATTTTTGTGCATAGTGTGTCATTATTAAAAATATTATTTTTTCTACAGAAATTAAAATTGCCTTTGACGCTCTTTTTAGCATTTATGTAAAAAAAAAAAAAAATGAAAAATTTTAAACATTCCTGACCATATCCGAAACAAATTTACTGATAGAAAACAGTGCTCGGCTTTCCGTCTAGATGTCAGTTTACCAATGATGAAGTAGGGGGATACTATGCTGATGATATACGTATTCACCCTTGAGAGGTCAGTGTACTACTGCTGAAGAAGGGGTGATATGCTGATGACATAGTTATTCATAGTTAGTGTAAAAATTATCTTGAACAAAAAATCCAATATTATTACCAAGTGTTCCAGGGAAGCAGGACTTAAGATAAACCTTTCCAAAACAGAAATTATTATCTGGAATTGTGTAGCGAAAGATACAGCAAACTATCACAAATTCACAGAGCCACATGTCCAAATAAATGAAAATCCACTTTTCCAGTAATTGGCTTTCTTCCTCCCCTCTTGTTCACTGCCAATGACTTTATATGCATTCGAAGGCAAATATGCTAATCCAATGGCAGCACATTTGCTTTATGCCATCAACTGCATAGGCATCACATCTGGCTTATTCCATCAACCGCACAGGCATCATATCTGGCTTATTCCATCAACCGCTCAGGCATCACATCTGGCTTGTTCCATCAACCGCTCAGGCATCACATCTGGCTTGTTCCATGAACCGCACAGGCATCACATCTGGCTTGTTCCATCAACCATTTTGTTATAAATGATGAAATGAGTCTGTCCCTGAAAGAGAATAGTGATGGTATTTACACTGAATCTATCATAAAAATTCAAAAAGTAGGATTAATAAACTCTAAACATTCCAAATACCTCCATGTATGGATCGGTTATAATAAGTTTCATATCAGAGTTAAATATAGAATAGGTATTGCTAGGACTAGTTTTGTCCAATGCCACATGATGCTACAAAACTAAAATACTAATCTGTGAACTCAAGTCATGTTCTTAAATAGCTTTGGTAAATCTAGACTCTTATATAGGTGGCATGCATGGCATTCAACTTGTTCAGAACTATCCAAACTATCAGCTATATAAAATCATTTTCTCAGATTGGTAAATAAAAATAGCTTCAAGCAAATGAATCCTCTTGGTCTTGAAGACAATCCTTTATCAGAACATATAAAATCGTCTACAGAATCACATACAAAATACTTCACTTCAAATAACAAAAACCACATCATTTGAAGATTTTCAACAGCAGCAACAATCCTAATAGTTAGCACTTGTAACTAAAAGAGTAAATAATATAATCAATTCGATTTAGTTTGTTATGGCTTATCAACCCTTTGTGGATTATTTAAACCCAAACATATTTTGGACTATAAGAACAATTTTTTTTTTTTTTTTTTTTTTTTTTTTTACAAGTAAATATTGCATTAACAATTTTTTGAGAATAGCTATTTTTCCAGATACAAGTCCTACTATTTAACCCATAGCTGAGGGGAAAATGGATTCATACATTTCCAAGGACTATTTGCGTGTAAGGAAATGTAATGAACCTGAATGGAATTTCATCTTTGCTCTCCAATTTCTCCTTCCATTGCACCACGCTCACATCCCCAAGATGTTGATTTCCCATGTACATGTGGGACCCCTATGATAAAAAAGCTGTGCTAAATTAAACTTAATAATAACTCGTAGATATGGAAGTTTGTGTACTTATAAGTATATCTTTGATATACTTATAAGCACACAAACTTCCATATCTACATGTTATTTCATTTTTCTTTCCACACACCTCATAGCTACTGTGTTTGATGACATAATCCCATCACCCCAGCCCCGTCCCATTTATGCATTTAATAATAAGAAAAACATTGTATAATACATCAATTGTTACTGGAACTTTATTCCTATTTCCTATTTGTCACAGTTCCAAACAAATTTCTTTTTGTACCTTTCTGAGAAATTTATAAAATGCTAATATTTATGGGAGGGTCCTATATGCTAAAGGCTTAACAATAATATTGGCAGCTTTTAAAATATAACTGAAAAAGAATAATCTTGAGTGTTTTTATTTTTATTTTTTTTTTTATATACATACATAATAGCTGGCCGCTTGTATTTGAGGATACCTATCTACTAGGGCAGCTAGCCAATCCCTGTTGCAGATGCTCGTTCAGGCATATTTGTGTTTGCTCAACACCAACAGAGCCCACCTATAGTTTATACTGCAACTATGCTGAGCAGACTGTAGTTACAGTTTCTGGGAGAGAGCGTGCTAGCACAGCTATCAACAGACCCCAGGAGTTTCGAATACCCAATTCCACTCACAAGGCTTGGGTCAACCTGTGGTAAGGTTTTCAAGCACTTTCCACAGGTGCTACATGCTGGGATCAGCCTTGATCCAGTCCAATTGTGGTCAGCAAGCAAACGTTCTAATCACTCGTATATCA
Organism: Acanthosepion lycidas; assembly: GCA_963932145.1. NCBI lineage: Eukaryota > Metazoa > Mollusca > Cephalopoda > Sepiida > Sepiidae > Acanthosepion > Acanthosepion lycidas. The sequence continues at coordinate 122,943,439 of OZ010580.1, forward strand.
TCCATATATATACATACATACACACACACACATATATAAGAAACATTTACAAGCAAACAGCAGAATTAAACTTTTGAGTTTTATACACATTTTACTTTCATCTGATTTATTTCTTTGTAAGATATAAAAGGCTTTAAAATGGGTGTGACTTTTTATAACCTGAGAGTGATTATTTTCCCACAGTTCACTATCATGCTCTGGATATCATGGCTACAGTTTTTTTTCTTTTCAGTCACAATTATGTTGAAAGCCAGTTGAACATTAATTTAAAATTAAAAGCAGTTCTTACTTATTTTTTCTTTTTTTTTTTTATGTTGGTCTTATTTTTAAGCAGAAAAATTGAACTTGAATAAAAACTGCTGTTGACATGGCTGCTTTAAATTCATGAGATGAAAAAGATATTTTTTCTACAACTTGAATAGGAGTAGATAGACAAACCTATCGTCCTGTTCACACTCCTTCCTTGTTTTTCAAACAGTAGTAGAGGTTTATCCCTTGTTTCCTGTTTAGGATTGGGTTTCTGGTTCCTTCTAAAATTTACTTCAACTCTTCTAACATCTCTGCCTGAACTCTGAAATTTTATTTACTATTTTTTTTCTCAGTAGGAGTAGGTATGTTCGCCTATTGTCTGGTTCATACACCTCCTGGTATTTTGAACAGGAGTAGAAGTTTATAACTTGTTTCCAGTTCCTTCTAAAGTCTTCTCATTCTGTTTCAATCCCAGTAACCTCTTGCATCATTGGGTGAATTGAATAAAAAAAAAGTAATGTGTACTCTTAAACAGATCATCCCAAAATGTATTAAGTATTTGCCCTCCACATATGTAGGCTGTGGCAAAAAGTGCTCAATCTCACTGGCTGTTGCTGCAAGTGTCAGGATATTCTCACAGACCACATTCTTTTTAGTGTAGTAGAAAGGTCTTGCTTTTGAGATAGATCTTCAAGTGGTACTGTTTCCTGGCTAAGGATGACCAGAGATTTGGCAACTTCTAAATTAATCTATAAGATATACCAATTAAAATGGTCCCTGTATATTTTTTTGGGAACTGGTTGTACTTATGATTGAATCTGACTTAGCTCCCATGTCTAAATGTGATAACTCATATTTTCTCAGCTTAACATAAAGCCAAATAGCAGGAATGGAGCAGTAAAATTGACACAGTACAAACTGATGTCTTCTAGCAGGACTCTATTTCCTTCCACATGACCCAAAGGTGGCAGGCCAAGAATTTTCATGATCATGTGACACTCTTCCCACTACCGGCTGATTTGAATCTCCTGAACTATATCTGAAATGGAGACAGTGAGAGAGAGATCAACTAACAGTCTCACAATGCCAAGTGGTCATTGAAGACTAGCATTACAGATATAATGACCAGCACAAATGAGAACCACCTGCTCCAGATTGAGACCATCCTTGAGGCTGAGGGTTGTTTGATTGAGTAACCCCTTTCAGTTATTCAAAATTGAGCAGGTGTACAATTTAAAAAAAAAAAAAATTTTATTATAACTTTTTCATAACTAACTAGCATACACACACACACATGACTGTTGACTTATAAAATGAGTATGACCATTACTGATAAAGTTTTGTTGTATGGTTGCATAGTATGTGCTTTGCCAGGACTACACACAATTTTGAATTCAGAGTTGTCCTTCTCCTAGACTGGTTGTTCACCAAGGCTGAAGATCCCAGTCTGACTTACTATTTAACCTATAGCCAAGAGAGGAAGAGATGGGTTCATATCTTTCCCAAAGGTATTGTGTGAAAGTGAATGCAACAAAACTTGACTGGAATTCAAACTCAGCTCTCCAATTTCTCATTCCAAACTGCCATCCACTCACTATGCCAGACATGCATCCAAATATATGTCATAATCTCAGCAATGCTCATGCTGAGATTATAGTCATGTACAGCTTGCATAACACAACACCAACTCTAAGAATCCGAGAGATAACTAGATACAAAATATCTGGATTAGAACTGAGTTTTTCTTTTAGACAAATACCTTATCAAAGGTTTTGGGGTTCATTACACACACACTGGGCTAACCTTGGACCCAAACACTAATGCAGGTATTTCTGTATATATATATATATATATATATATATATGTGTGTGTGATCATTTCACTTCAAGCAAGGCGGAAATGCCACTAGTAAATGTGATTACAGGGAGTGAAAGTGAGAGAAAAGACCGTGTATAGGAAGGATTGAAGAAAGGATAAAAGATAAATGGGATTCAAGAAGACAGAAGATGGCGATTGATGTTGCATTTAAATTTTTGCAGATTATAGTTGTCAGGGAAGCAAGTAAATGGAAAGGAGTGCCACAGATGTCAGCAAAGAATAGCTATTTCATGTCTATGATTCAGTAAATTTTTATTTTTTATTTTTTATAAACCTAGTAATATATAGTTTCTCATGTATGCACAAAGGCGTTTTATTGGTTTCTTTTAAGTGCCAGAAATATTTCAATAGGGACGTCTGATTTCGGTATTTATTTATCCTAAATGAACTTTGATGTTGATTGAATCTTTTCTTGAACTCATGGCTTGTGCAACCTATATAGACTTTTATGTTGTTGGGATCTTCAATAGATGAGATATTGCATTGGTATACTAATGATTTCGTGCGACATTTATTTTATAGAGGACAGATATGAGGATTTCTACAGTTACATAATTTTTGTTTATCTTCATCTTTATTTTTTATTTTTATACTGTCTAAATTTCTTTGGTTTTGGTCTAAGTGTTTATTCAAGATATTAGCATTATGTTTCTTAATAATTTTCTCTAGGTTTTCAGTACAGCTGTAACATAATTTTAGTGTATTTTGATTAAAAATAGTACTGAGTTTACTATCTTTAGGAAAATGTTTACTGATTAATGCAAAGAATTTTTGTTCTAATTTATTCTTTACCATTTGCTTGTATGGGGGTGTATACCAAATTATTTTTCTACTTCTGTTTTTTCTATAGTTTCCATTTTCATTTTTTATGTAAGTTAGTTTTGGGCTGTTGTAGCCAATATCTTTAAGAGCTTTATTATAGAAATTAATATGTTAATAGCCAAATAAGCATGAAGAGATCCAATTTTAAAAAATAAACCAGTCTGATCGCAAAAGCATGAAACCCAGGGTCAGAAACTCATATCCATACAACTTATATATATATATATATGCACACTTGCAGTGATGGTCTAAAGCAGGCCTGCATAAATACAGTCCACATGGGGCACACAAGACCACACAGTGTGGCCTACAAGAGATTTTCAAAATAATCAGTTTTTGATTGAACACAAAAGCTATTTTAAAGACTTCTTTCAAGCCACACTGGGTGATCTTGTGTGCTCCATTGGACTGTGAGTTGTATTAGGAATAATTAAATATAAAGACAGTGAAATATTGATTAAACAAAGCTTCCACAAAACTGAATTTTTTTTGGACATAATCAATTCAGTTTTATGGAAGCTTTGTTCAATCAATATTTCACTGTCTTTATATTTAATTATTCCTTTTAACTCTCCTTAGAAAAAGAATTTTCTTGCCATCTCCTATCTCTCTATATCTTTTTCTAACTCATTCATACTCAGTAATTTACTCTAAAAATTTACTCTTGTAGTCTTGTAAATTTCTACAATCAATATGGCCCCTACACATTTTTTTAATTGTGCAGACTTGTCCTAAAGAAAGTTGGAAGTTGAGGTAAAAATGGCTATGTAAAAGACAAGAAAGAGATGTGAGAAACAGCTGGTAAAATATAGTTAAATACTGAGTAACTTGAGAAAAAACACAGACTGGTTAATCTGATCAAATTCCCTAAGCTTTTGTGTAACACTGTGTGTGTATATTTTCACAAATACACACATGGTGCAATGGATAAATTATCGTCTAAATGACACAAAAATGAAAATAATACTGATATCTCATTTCAACAGATGTATTTACCAAAATTACACAAAAATATATTTAAACACTAAAGAGTAAATTTATTCAATAAAATCACCATTAGCTTCAACCATGGCCTCCAGACAACTTTGGAATCTCCTGCATCTTTTCTGGACAGTCTCCTTGTTGATGCTACCCTAATCCTTGTCTTCAGTTCATCTTTGGTATTATTAATAGGAGACTTGTTGGTCTCACACTCAACTGCGCCCCACACATAATAATCAAGGGGGTTGCAGTTTGGGAAGTTAGGTGACCAGATGTAAAGGGAGAAATGATCGCAGAAATTGTCTGACAGCCATGACTGGGTTCTCTTGGTTGTGTTACATTGTTCAGAGTCCTGTTGCTAGATATAAGGTCTCCTAGCAGCCACCCTCTTGACCCAGAGTAGTACTACCTCCCCAAGGGACTTGATGTAGGTCTCCATGAGGCCTGTGGGAAGATGAATGGAAGCATAACATCACCATTACTAGTGATCACTCCAAACACCTTTGTAATGACCATTAGATTCACCCAACACTTTCTGAATCCTCTGCACTGTCCTCAGATTGACATCACATCCAAACACTCTGAAATGTTTGTATTGGAGCATCCAGCACAAATGTTAAGCAGTGCAGCATACTGTTTCCAAATCTCTGGTGGAGTGAATTGCGTCATGGTGCTCTTTTTTTTCACAGATAGTGCCCAACGTAACCTACTATACTGGGCAGTTAACAAAATCAAAAACAACATGCAAGCACAAAATTAAAAATATAAAATGGCAGCAATTTATCCATTGTACCATATCTATCTATCCATCTATCTATATATATATATATATATATATATATATATATAGCAGGTGCTGAAAAGTCTACAGCCCAACTCACTTTTCAAACGTCAAAATTTGGGAAGAGAATCACTTGCATCAGTTTAAGCACTTTTCAGCACTTTCTGTATGCTAAGTGACTGTCAACAACTTAAACTGCATTTTTTTCTTATTCATTTGTTAAAATCCTCATGAAAGAAAATTTGTTTACAAATAATTGTAATAATAACCATTAAATTAATTCAGTAATGTATGTATATGAAGAATTCTATTGCATAATGATAATAATATATGGTATTTTAGTTATTTAGTTACTGCTGTGTGTTTTGGTTCAGGGTCACAAAAGTGTGGCATTGCTGCTAATTGCTTTAGACAACAAAGCACAATAATGTTTTTTTTTTAATTTTTTAAAATGCCAGGCCTAAAGCAGGCAGTCACTGATTATAATTGACTGTAAATAATGTTTTTAAAGGCTAAAAATAAGTCACTTTCACAAAAAAGTTTCTAAAGTTATACTAATCATTTAAATTTCCTAAGGTAATATTTATTAGAAATTTCCAATGAACACCTTTGAAAACACAATAATAATCATTTTTTTTTTTTTTTTTTTTTTTGGTTTGAAAAGTTTTGGTAATGAATGAGTGCCATTTACCTATCACAGGAGTAGAATCTTCAACCTCTTAGCCTGAAGTTCTAACTGTTGATCTATATATGCAAATATTTAGTATTGGATTACATAATTCTTACAAAAGTGAGGAGAGTGGTTATCAGACCTGTAGAATGAATAATGAGGCATACCAAAGATCTGATGAATTCAAATTAATCAATGTTCAGTTAATTGTGTCTTTATTATAAAGTCACTTTGGAGAAGGCAGTGGAAAACCACTCTATCATCTCTCCCAGGAGCAAACATGAAAATGCAAGTTGTAGAAAGCTTTGAGCACTCATGTCCTGAAAGGAAACTTAGATAAATACATTATAGCAAAGACAGTATGCTCAGCTATAAGTCTTTAAGTTCCTCCACTGGTATATATGGTTAATTCAATACTTTATTTTTTTTTTTTTTTTTTTTTTTTTTGTGCTGGTTTATTATTGAACTGATTTTACATAAGGTCTCCTTCAACTCTTTTGTGCTTATGTTATCAGATGTAACTATTGATTTCAGGTTTACTCTGACTGTAGACAAGTAAACCTTCTTAAATATTAGGGTAGTTTAATACAATCACTTGTTTATATACTTGGCATCTTTCCAAATATTTTACATTGAGCAGCTCTACACAAAGTAAGATTCTCTTTCTTCAATTGTGCATCCTCAGAGAGAAATTCATTCATTTGTACATCATTAGATCGTCCTTAATTACAATAGAGTATCTCATGGCCTTCCACCATCATTTTATGCAAGTGGGTGTTCCTTGAACTTGTTCCTAGATTTTAAAGCATTTCCTGCAGAAAGGACATGGTACTATAATCAGAGTGGATCAGAAAGGCCCTGGCCTGATAGTTATTAGCTGAATTTTTATATGGGATTAATAAAGAAGTGTTAAGTGCATTGAGAAGGATGGAGATTATATTGAAAAATAAATGCTTTTTCTTTCCATCATTGAGTTATAGACTTATTAACACTTCTGTTGCTGTGGACATACTTATACAATTTTATTAAACTTATATTGCCTGCTGTTGACATATATATACATTTTGAAAATGTACTTATGTCTTTACAAAAATTACATTGACTGCTGTTGACTTACAAACATGCATACATACACACAGATATATATATATATATATATATATATATATATATATATAGACACACACACACACACACAGGGTGTGATGGGTAAATTATTGCCATTTTATATTTCTAATTTCATGCATACGCATTGTTTATTTTTAATTTTGTTGGGTGCACATTATAGTAGGGTCAGTTGGGCACCTTCTGTTAGAAAGAGAACACTATGAAGCAATTCACTCCACCAGAAATCTGGAAACGGCATGCTGTAATGCTTGGCATTTATGCCCAAACTCCAATACAAACATTTCAGAGTGTTTGGATGTCAATCTGAGGACAGTACAGAGGATTCAGAAAGAGTTGGATGAGTCTAATGGTGATTACAAAGATGTTTGGAGTGATCACTAGTAATGGTGATGTCATGCCTCCATTCATGTTCCCACAGGCCTCAGACTCAACACGGAGGACTACATCAAGTGTCCTGAGGAGGTAGTGCTGCACTTGGTCAAGAGGGTGGCTGCTGGTAGACCCTATGTCTGGCAACAGGACTCTGCACTATACAGGGTGCGATAGATACATTGTCATCTAAATTACGCAAAAATGAAAATAACATTGACATCTCTTTCTAACAGATATATTTAACAAAATTACACAAAAATATCTTCAAATACTAAAGAGTAAATTTATTCAATAAAATTGCATTTGACTTCAACCACAGCCTCCAGACAACTTTGAAATCTGCAACTTTTCTGGACGGTCTCCTTGTTAAAGTTGGTGAATGCTGCCATAATCCTTGCCTTCAGTTCATCTTTGGTGTTACAAGGATTTTTGTTGGTCTCTTTCTCAACTGCACTCCACACATAATAATCAAGTGGTTTGCAGTTTGGAGAGTTAGGTGGCTAGATGTAAGGGGTGATATGATCACAGAAATTGTTTGACAGCAATGACTGGGTTTTCTGGTTTGTGTGGCATGCCACAGAGTCCTATTGCCAGACAGGGTCTATAACTTCTATGTTAACAGTTTTTTCTCTTGCAATTCTCACTTGTGAAACTCTATTCCAGCATCTTGCTTTCCATTCAACTTTGATTTTCAAAAAAATTTAAATACAACTTTATTCACCATTTTCTTTCACGTTGAATCTTCTTTCAGTGTCCACTCTTGTCAATGTTTATCAGACCCTTTCACTATCAGCAATTTTTTGATCTGAGTGGCTTTATTGCCTTGCTTGGGGTGAAAAGATAAAAAACAATTTTAGTTTCCGGGAAAAATTTGAACATAATTTATCCAATGTCTTTGGAATGCTGTAAGCTTTCATAAGACATTATCAAAATATTTTTGTGTCTGGTGATGGGTGTTGTGTCTATAAGTATGAATTGTGTTTCTTTGGTGGTTATTTGACTGTTACACCTCCATGCATCAGTGAATGTCATATCATATTTTCTCAAGTGTCACTTTTTAATGTTGCATCATTTTCTTTTATTTTTTATTGTAAAATATAATTTCCCTAGCCATGTATTATATAAATTAAACTAATCTTAGAAAAAAATAATAATACCAATAACAACTTAAAAAAAACACCATTAAACTATTTTACAGAAATCTACTATGCAATTACCACAAACAAGGTGAAAAATTGACCTAATACATTAATACATGTTGATAAAAACAAACTCACCACTTATTACAATATAATAAAGATATCAAAACTTCATCCAAGCAATATTGTCTATGAATTTACTTACCTACTTGAAGAATGTCAAACAATATGTATATTAGTTGTACAATCACTACCTTATCATTACTGTTTGTTACCTTTCAGTATTCAAATTTTAATTGTGTGTAAAACCGAATCATATGTTAAAAAATCACCTATCGAGAAATGCTACAACTTTTGTTCCAACTATATATATGAAAGAAATTAATTGGGATAATTAAAAGTAATATCAGAAATAGATTGATTCTTTAGTTAGGATATTTTGGAAAGGGCCAATTTCTAGAAATTAAAGAATCAATCTATTTCTGATATACACATGATGCTTTATTAATATATCACAGCAAAACAATATTAATTCATTTTGTAAATAAACTGAACAATATGGAAAACACAATTTACTTGTGAAAACAGAAACAACCAATAATATTACTATTTCTTGATGTCATGTTAAACGTCAGAGTTAAACATTTACTAAAAATCCACTAACAAAAACAATCTCAAACTTCTACTCATACTGCAACTACAAAATAAAATCTTTATTTACATTATTTACAATTAGACTTATTGTTTTAATCTTTGTTGTTCTCACAATGCCTTGGCCATTTGTGCTTTTCAGACTTCATCAGGTATATATTGACCTGGTTAACATACAGGGAATTCTGAACCGAGATATTTATTTAATCTACGGAGATAGACTGTTCTTATTCCACTGCCTATGTCTAGGGATATCTTATCTAGTTCTTATTTCTAGTACTACCCAGCCTAGTGGATTAAAGGGTTGGTTTGTGAATTTGGTGATATAATGAGTTCGAGGCTGAGCAATGTGTACATGATTCAGTGGAAAATTCCCTGTAGGTTAACTGAATCGATTCTCACCTGATGAAGGCTGGAGGGCACAATGGTCAAAATGTGAGAACATTAACAAAGCTGAGGACAATAGTCTGCATGTAAATAGTGTAAATAATGATAAATTCTTATCCTAGAAATTCAAACAGAAAATAAAATCTGGAATAATTATAGATTTCTACTTAACACTCAGAACTTGTTCCTTTCAAGATTTACAAGATGAAGAAAAATATATTGAAAATAACGCTTCTAATATCCTAATTATTTTATAATATTACCTACCAATTCTATAACAACCATAAGTGAAAAGAATTTACGTGATTACATATATTTTTTTTTTTTTTTTTTTTTTTCACAGCTAATCAACTCTTTGTGGGTTATTTAAAGCCAAACATATTTTGAATTGTAAGAATAATTCTTTTTGAGAGAATATTGCATTAATACTTTTTGTGAGATAACAATGCTTTTACTAGATACATGTGCTACTATTTAACCCATAGGTAGGGGAAGAGAAATGAATTCCTGCCTCTTCCTAGAGTAATTGCGTGTAAGTAAATGTGACAAACTGATCCACTTTGGATATAAAATTTGTTACAACTACTTGAAAAATAATAAGAGATTTAATCAATATAAAGCAAAATTTAAATCTTAAGCAGGACTATACAAAATAGACCCCATGAAATACATTGGTAAAACATCTTGAAATTTATATGAAAAGAAAAGAAATCTTTTACAACTCAATGCATTAGTTGTTAATCATAAGAGGCTTGAACATAGTTTCAAGTTGAAGAATATTTTTGATTAAAAGATAAAGCAATTACAGTGAGGCAAAAACCTATTGAAAATGTACTAATTTTGGAATCCTCTAAGGATTTACATCCAGGATTGTGTAACATATCTCCTTTCCTCTCATAATTACTACTATTATAATTTGGGATAATTAAAAGCAATATCAGAAATAGATTGATTCTTTAGTTAGGATATTTTGGAAAGGGCCAATTTCTAGAAATCTTAAGAAAAGACATGATGATACACTACTAAGGGGTGATTCCGCAGTCCCCATTACTGTCTGTACAAATTAGCAAAAGTAAAATAGTATTGTTTTAAACTAAATCAATAAATCATAATTTTGTCTATCAGTGTTTTTTGATTTGATTTAAGCATTTGTCAAGGATTAAATATCTAAACTTATTTAATATCATCTCATGCTAATGTTTTCCACTGATATGAAGTTGAATGATTATACTGAATCAGTTGCTTTGTCTGCTGCTAGGAAAGTTGGTTCACTGTGTTGTACCAGACAATTTTTCTTACTGGAATCTATCTTACACATTTATAAGTCTACCACTTGTCCATGCATTGAATATTGCTACCACATGTGGTCTGTTACTTCTGCTATCTATTTAGAGATTCTCGATGAGATCCAAAGAAGAATCTGTAATGTTATCAGTCCTAACCTGGTATCTCAGCTTCAGTCACTTTCCTATTTTCTATAAATATTTTCATAGTTCTGATCAGCTTTTGTTTTCAGTACCTGAACTGTTCAAATTTAAGTGCAGTACTAGATTGGCAGCTAGGTATCATCCTTTTTACTATTTAAATTGCTACATGTGTAACAAGATTTAACATGGCATATGGACAAAAAGGTTTAAAACAAAACGATTTTAAATTTTTGTCAGAAAGAGAATTATTTTCCCAGGATATGAGAATAGATGTATGAATTTTGTTGAAAAAGTTAAACAATGCAGTTCATCGAACAGGTGCACAATCAGAGGCCGGTCGGCTGTTGAAAGATGTCCGGCTTGACTCTCTGCTGAAAAAAATTGTTGGCCAAAAATCTCCCCGAGAAAAATTATAATTGTAAACAGAATAAAGGCAGGAGATGACCTCAGAAAGGCTGACATCAAATAATGGCTCCTCTCGAAAGAGGAGGGGATCTTCCAAAATTGGAAATGTGAAATAGAAAACAAAAGAAAACGACTGGTTGAATTTTAGGAGATTTGCATAAAACCCACCTATTTGCCCGCATCACAACAGTTGAAAGGGACACCCATAAATACAAGTGCCCACGTGGGCCAAACTTAGTTGGATTTGGAGAAAGTTGGGATCCGTTAGTTGGATTTGGGGTTATTTGCTGTTGGAGTTGCAGTCGGAGGAGTTAAGAGATTTCTGATATAACGCTGCTTGCCAACCTAATAAGAATAATAATAATTATCTACTGATTAAGAAAAACTCCAACAAATAACCTTGTGCCATCCGTGAAAGTACAAACCATAGTATTTGGAGTTAAAACCAGTTGTTGATGAGGAAAAACTCCGACGATAAACTTTGTGCCGTTTGTGAAAGTACAAATCACAGTTTTTGAAGATTCTTCAAAGAAGCTACCCGCAATTTTCATTCTGTCGCCAGTTATTAGAACTGGTTGGGAAAAGAAGAAAAAGAACAAAGAAAGAACTGTAAATATTTTTTTTTTATTCTGATATAAACATCATGTCATGACTTATTTGGGCGTCGTCCATTTTATTTTTCAATTTTGTATGCACGTGTTCAACTCTTTGGTTTAGCGTGGTTAAGATACCCCAGTGGAAATTCGGCTTGACCCTCTTAAGATGAAAATCACAACATGGGTAAGAGAGGTCACAGATGAAGAGGTCAATTTTGAGACCAGCTGCTGTGTCAAACGCCATCAACAACCAACGAGTGGGCTGACGGCTTGTTCTCTGATACCGGGATTGATCCTGACCAAGCAAGCAGACCAGGATTGACCCTGAGTACCGCCATACCTGGTGACCAAAGCAGACTGGACCCTGAACACTGTGTTATAATTGGTTGCCATGGGCAGGCTGGAGCTTCTGAAATGTCTCATAATTGGTGCTGTGAAGGGGCCATGTTTTATGCTAACAGTTTCTTCTCTCCCACGTCTCACTTGTGGAACTCTCTCCTGATTCCTTTTTTTCCTGTCAACTTTGATCTTCAAAACTTTAAATGCAATATCAGTCATTATCTTCTTAATTCAAGTTCTTTTATTGTCCTCTCTCCTTAATTTTTTTTTCTCAGATTCACTCACTTGGTAATGCTTGTGTCTTAGTGTCTTTATTGCCTTTCTTGGGAGTGAAATGATTAGTTATAACTTTATTTTATACATCTTTAAACATGTCGACAAGGTTACCAGAATTTTTATTATGTAAAAAGATAATTGTACCAAGAAATGGGATTCAAATTTTTACCGTCTGTACCTCCTCGAGAAACAATAGTATGTTAAATGTTTAAATACAATTTAAAAGTACAAGGACTTATCAAGTACTTCCATCAATCCGCAGACAGTAAAAATAACTTCCAGGTACCTTGGCTCTTAGCATGGGTAATGGATAGCAAATCTAGTCTGGTTGACTGCCACTCATGAGTTTGATCCTCAATGGGTGCTCCATACAAAATTTGACATTAAGTAAACAAACCAGCAACATTTCATAAAATCCGCCAACCTAGACTCACCTAATAACTGTTTATTTTCTCCTTGATCTTTTGTTATGTATCAAGTTTCTGAGAGTAGACTGACTGTAACCTGACCTCGGCCTTAATCTGTTCAAGGTAATACCTATTTATACTGATTTAAATCCCGGGTCAATATTTTGGAAAACAGCCAGAGAATTAAGTTAACCTCAGGTCAAGCTTATATTTGATTTTTTTTTTCCTCTCTCCTCCAATGGTAGCCAGGAGGGATATTGAAATAACTGTTCAAAATGTGCGGTTAATTCCATTTAGAATTCTTTCATCTTTGTAAAATTTCCAGGTTCATGACCTTAACTGAAGATTATAGATGATTCATCTCACTAGAAGACACTCAAATTCAGTATGAATGGAATCAAGAAAGATCCCACTTTTCTATCAATCAGACTGAACATCTGCTAATGAAGGGAATTCAAGATACCTTGTATTATAACATTTTTTTTTTTTTCTGATTATCCTTTTCTTAGACTCAATAATTGCATCCTTATGTTTTCTCATGTTCTTCATAATAGGCAACCAGGCAATAAAATTTTGATGTTAAACTATGGAGTCAGTCAATTTTAGCAAACAGCAGTGATATTAGTTAAATACTCGGTACTTTCTGAAGTTTGGTATACCTATGACTAAACAAAGAAATATGTTTTCATATAAAATCTCTTTCTAAGTTGTATGTAGTGATAATTATTTGAATATTAGTGATAATATTAGTTAAATACTGGAAAGTTTGTTATATCTATGACTAAACATTAATTAGTCAATCATTACTTTGTTTTCTTCATTCCTATTCTTTTATTGTTCTCTCTCCTTGATAGCGTTTTTTTTTTCTTTTTATATTTTTCTCATATTCTCTAATACTCAGTAACTCCTTTACATCTTAGTTGGTTTATTGCCTTGCTTGAGGTGAAATGATTTAAAAAAAAAAAAAAAAAAAAAAAATACATTTCCATATAAAATGTCTTCCTAAGTTATATATACGATGACCAGCTGTAAAATTCATAGGCTGACCAAGATATAAATGTAAGTAGATACACCAGTTAGCAAACTAAAAGACATACAAGTGTACCAGAATACAATATTCGGATAAACTTGCAGGTCTTTTAGTCTACCAACTGTTGTGTCTACTTACATTTATATCTTGGTCAGCCTATGAACTTTCCAGTTGACCTTTGTTCATAGTGATCGTTATTTGAATAGTAAACTATTTTAACTCATATCCTCTCAACATCAGATAAAAATGATGCTTTGTCTTTTGTTTTTTTTCCCAGTATGTGTGTGTGCACACACACACACACACATTTTCTTCCTATTTGTTCTTTATTTTATCATCCTGTCAGATTCCAATCCATATTTGATTTGATCTTTAACTCATCTATATATATATATATATATATATAATTATTTATTTAAAAATTATAACATTTATAAAATCACCACAAAAATAGCCATTTTGTTTCAACATCTCTGGTGTCTTATCGAGTGATGATGTTGAATGTAGATTGTGTGTGTTTTGTACCTAAAATGTAAACACAGTAATTTAAGTAATAAATGGACATTAATGTTATTGCTATAATTGTTATTTTAGTGAATGCACATTTGAGTGAACATCACAGATTTTTTTTTTCTTTTTAATAACAAACCAGTTGAGACAAAAATCTTATGAAAAATGTACTTCTCTACACAATATTGTGGAGAGGTACTTTTTTTTCTGTGGCTAAGACAATGTTTAGAAAAACAAATAAAAATAAACAACAATACAGGGTTGTTCACTCAAATTTGTGTAGCCACTAAAATAAAATAATGTTTATGGCTTTATATATATATATATATATATATATATATATATAACCAAAATTATATTAAAAAGTAATCAATACAAACAAAGATTCTACATTCAGGAAGCTATTGTAATACAAGAGAAGCAGCCAACATTAAATACGGTATCTTTCTTTATAGGAGATCATATGTTGAAGTGTGTGTATAAAAAAAAAAAAAAATTTTAAATTGTAAATAAAACCATTGTAAATACCGTCACCTCTAAGTGACTTGAAATTGAATCCAGCAGGCTTAGAAATGCTGAAATTTGCTAAACACACAATTCTAATAATTCATAAAACTAGTAAATGTGATAATAACTGTAGTAACAGTCAAAAGTACTCAAATGGATACAATAAAAAAAATTGTTAATACTTTTATTTCAGAACCTGCGCATGTATATGTTATCATTTACTGTAACTATATTACTTGCACATTTAATTGTGATTAAATTAAAACACATATTCAAGGTTATGCAGTATTATTTTTCATCAGCGTATTTCCAACGGCAAGTTGTCTTGTTTCTCAAGTCTCTCACTCTATTTCAAATTAAACAACTCCTTTTTGTAGTTAGTCAAGTGTATAGTTTTTATTAACATGTCAAAAGAATTGACCCCCATGATTACTGGCGTGTTAACAAGAACCTAATTCTGTCTAGTGCTGCAAGGTTGGGCTTATATGTACTCAGACGAAGAGAAAGAAAAAGGTAATTGATATTTATACAAAGGCAGTTGGGAAGATATTCTGCTTTGTCATATATTAGGTATGTGCAAAAGTTTACATCAGCCTTTTGAAAACCATAGATTGAATACACAATTGAAAAACTGTTTCTTGTGGGGTTGGGGGTTACTTTTTGTAACACTCTTAAGAAATGGTGGGAAAAAGTTTCTTCTGTATACACATGTTTTATAAATATATTATTAAAAGTTTGGAAGCATGGTAGGGTAAAATGGATTACAGCTTGGATTAAGTTTGAGTTCCAGTCGAGTTTATTACATTCACTTATGTGCTAATACCCTTAGGAAAGGCATGAATCTATCAATCACCTACCCAGCTAGGAGTAAATAACAGGAGAGACTAGGTTCTATAGCCTTAGGTGGAAAATAGTCTAGTAGTAGGAAAACTCTGAATTTGAAACTTCCAACTATGGGTGAATAGTAGAGTGATCTGGGCTCTGTAGCCATGGGTGTCAACCTGAATAGGAGAAGGACAACTCTGAATTCATGTCACATTTCATTATGTCAACTCCTGCAATGACACTGGTGCCAAGCTGTATTGGCCTCTGCCTTTCCCTTGGACAACATCTATGGTATGGAGAGGGAAGACGTGCTGCAGGAGCAACTGCTGATTTCTCATAAAAACAAATTCTATACAGATCCTTGATCTCTTAGAGTTTAATCTCTTGGGATTAATAGATGGCAATAATTAAAGGTTTAAATGATATTGAATTAAATAAAAATTTCTTTGGAGTTTTGTATAGTTCATAGATGAAGAGTTATTATAATTATTTATACTATTTATATTTCTCATTTTTGTTGTTTTTATTATGTTTCATCCATTGTGCTCTCTGGCCTTCTTCAGATGTATATTGATCAGGGTAATCTATAGGGAATTCTGAACTGAATACTTTATTTAATCTACAGAGGTAGACTTTTCTCGTCCCATCTCATTTGAATATCATCTAATTCTTATATTAGTTAGTACTGTTCAGTTATTGTTTGTATGTTTCCACTGAGTATAAGTACAGACTGTCCAACGCAGACAGCCACTATGTCACCAAATTCACAAACCAACACTTTTAGGCTATTGTCCTGTCCATTTGCTGGGGTAAATTACCCAAATCAATATGCACCTGAGGAAAGCCAGAAGGCACAACAGCAGAAATGTTGTGATAAAAACAAGATGAGGACATTAGTCCAAATATAAAGTGTAAATAGTTCATTTTTTTTTTTTTTTTTTTTTTATATGGTCAGTAATGAGGAAGTAGTGGCTAAATTAGCAGCAAATCTAATCTTATTTATAAATGCTAAAATCTTTAATAGAAATGGATAAAAATTTCAAGTTAAAAAAAAAAAAAAAGACAAAGCAAAATTATTTCTTTAATGACATAGAAAAAAGCAAGAATTTATTTACATTCAGACTAATGCCCTCATGTTTGTTATTATTATTATTATCATAATGTTTTGTCTGTTGTTCCTTCTACCTTTCTTCCAGTATCTGTCAGTCCGGATATCCTTCAGGAAATTTCAAACTAAACCCTTTATTTAAACTATAAGGGTAGGTTGTTCCTGTTCTACTGTCCATGTCCTTAAATATCTTCTCTTATTTAGCACTTCTCAGTTATTGCGCATCCTGTGCTCACTGAATCTAAATCTGTATTACCCTACCCAGGGATTGAACTCACAATTACTATGCCATCAAAATGAGAATTTAATAGTGTCTTATATGTACTAGCTCTTTATATGATATCACAGGTAGGATTTATTAAATATATCACAACTTTCATGCTTTTAATGAACACATATATAGACTCACATTTAATTCTGGTGGTGATAGACTGAATGAAACCATATTTACAATTGTATTTTTTGCACTGACAACATAGTTTGCTGGTGGCATAACAGTTATTGGTATGACAAATGGAATTGGCAAACTTAGCTCAAATCCTGGCCAGGCTTGTTGCATTTGCTTTATGTTAATGCTCTTGATAAAGGCATGAATCTTTCTTTTCTTCCCAACGATAAATAAAAGAATAAGTCAGACTGGGTTCTAGCCTGGCTTAGCAACTAATCTAGAAAAAGGAAAGTTCTGCATTCAAAATTCTAGATTAGGCAACAGAAAAACAGGCCACTATCATTTCCAAGAACAATCCTGGTAATATGCAGTCTAGATATTAAAGAAAATAGGAGAGCTACAATCTCTGCTCTAAGGAACAATGCATATGTGGTAAGGTATTGGCTTTTACTTATCTGTGCTCACAACTCCTTTTAATTGTTGGTAGTACATTGATTCTCCACCCTCCAAGTTATGGGTTAATTAGTAGGACTTGTGAATCATTATTATCTCAAAAAAACTAAAAATATTTTCTGACTTTAAATAACCTGCAAAAGGTTAAGACATAAAAAACAAATCATTCAATTAAAAAAGAAATACAATATGTATAAATATCAATTGACTTTTCTGGGTAAGGTATTGGCTTTTACTTATTGAATTTATCAGTGCTCACAATTCCCTTGTGAAATTAATTTTTGGTAATACACTGATTCTCCCCTAGCTATGTGTTAATTAGTAGGACTTGTAAATCATTATTATCTCAAAAAAACTCTTACAATCTAAAAAATATATTCTGGCTTTAAATAATCTGCAAAAGGTTGATAAACTATAAAAAAGCAAATCAATTAATTAAAGAAACAATATGCTTCAAACTGCCTTTGTATAAATATAAAATGACTTTTTCTTTCTCTTAACTTGAGTATGCATAAACCCAGATATATCGTGATTCTTCTTGTTATGTAACTTTTATATTTTTTCATGTCTTTTTTTTTTTTTTTTTTTTTTTTTTTCAAATATTGCGTCTACATGCATCAGTTTGCAGTGTATGTACATATTCAAATTGATTACTTACGGAATGTGTAATATCATGGGATGTAATCAACATGCAAATTTCATAGCAGTTCATCAAGATAACTCACTAAGTTTGATTTCAGATGAACTTTACTGGAGATAATCACCTCATTCTCATCCAACCAAGCTAATATTTTCTTTGCTAAAATAATAAACCTCTGCCTCCACCCCCCCCCCCCCTCATAATATTAACAGGAGGAACGAAATATTCCTCTTCTTTTTGGGAAGAAAAATTATCATGATAATCCTATTAAGGTCAGTCAGTCAAGTTTTTCCTGTTTTAATGCAGAATTCGAGTGTTCTAGAAAAAGTATTAACTTTAAAATTCTAAAATCCCTCATGTTTATTTAAAAAATAAAACATGGGTAGAATAAAGTGCAATATAAAGAGTTTAAATAAAATTAGCAGAAAACAGCTTGGCATTGATATCTGTCTACATTTCTCAGATGAGGTAACTACATTGTTTGGTCTCTTTTCCTCCTCTTTATTGTCATATTCATAGCGTTTCAGCCATTGTACGCTCTGACCTTCTTCATGGCCCAGTGGATAAAAGCATTGTTCGAAGTAACCCAGTGACTTGACCCAAAGAGTTGTGAGTTCAATACTTGACTGCAGCAGAGGTGAACAAAAACTTGGAGAAAGGGAAATAACTGAAACTGAGATATCCAGAAAAGGCATGGCATGTGGAACTAGAACAATCTACCCCAGTGGATGAAATAAGGGGTACAGTTCAAAATTCCAACGTATATCATCTGAAGAAGGCCAGAGTGTACAACCACGGAAACGTTGTGAATATGAAAATAAAGATGAGAACAGTCCAAACAATGTAAATAGTTTGCCCAAGTGCCCCTTATTTATGACCTTGTACCATACTAACATTGCAAGCAAAACATCAGTTTAAATTGATGATCAACATCCCTTGCTTTATAACTGTAGAGATCATATGAAAAACACATTAGCAATTTATTTGTTCAATAACACATACATTTAAATTTAACAAAATTTCTCAGCCTTACCCATTTCCAAAATCTAACCAAACATCAGAATATTTCTTTTAATGTCATCTTGGTTGAGCTGATAACATTTCAGTACCTCCTTGTATTGTATATAGCACTTTTAAATTGAAATACGTTTTCTGAAATGGCATTGCTATATTTCTTCATTATTAAAAACTAAGAGATTTAATAGAAAAGTGTTAGCAATTAACATATGGAGTTTTTTTCTCCCCCTAAAGCAATGGGTTTTTTTCTCCCCCTAAAGCAGTGTGTTTTTCTCTCTCTCCCTAAAGCAGTGTGTTTTTCTCTCTCTCCCTAAAGCAGTGTTTTTTTTCTCTCTCTCTCTCTAAAGCAATCTTTTTTTTCTCTCTACCTAAAGCCATGCTTTTTTTGTTTCTTTCTCCCTAAAGCTATGCTTTTTTTCTCTTTCCTTAAATCAATTTTTTTAAAACTTCTGTGAAAAAAAAAAAACCCCGATTATATAAATTTCAGACAATGATGAAAAAAATGGAATTTTGAATTTCCCTTTGTTTTAACTTGAGAATAAAACTCTGGGCAAAGAAAACAAAGTTGTGAAGGATGCACTTTGCTTATTATTCTGTTTACATGTGTTTGGAACAATAACGTTGGACCAAATTGGCGGGTTAGTACTTTACAGATATTGCAAACTGACCTGGAGTGTAAAGAATGCACAATTTTTCAATTGAATATTTTTCCACTTTTTTTTTTTTCCAAATATTTTGACCACTATGTTCCCTAACTTTCTTAAGATTAAACTTTGTCTCGCATCATGTCATAATTCAACAAAAAATGCAAGAGTTGCAAAACAATAAACATTGAATATTAAAACATATCACAAAATTTCTGGCAAACCCATTAACTGAATTTTATTTATCTTATGTACTTTATTTCATTTTTTAAAAATTATTTGACTGCTCTTATGTGTAGCAAACAACACTTGTTGAATTTCAAATAATTTACAATGTCTTTTTTTTTTTCTTTTTTTTTTTTAATATCAACAGACATTTGAAAGGTTACAAGTTTATGAACTAAATTAAATTTTGTGGAAATGAGAATGTCTAAGAATGTAATCATATAAAATTCTTTATCTATTAGATGCTCACTAATAATTCAAAGATAAAATAATTTTATATTTATAAAAGTACATTTTCATTTTCAAAGTTAAATATCATGTTTTATAATTAATCCAATACTTTAAAGCATATTTATATTTATACCTGTTTTAGATAAACTAATTTAAAAAAAAAAAAAAAGAAATAATTGTGTTGAGGAATTTTTATTTTGTATGTAAGTTTGTCTTTTAGATACAAGTAAACTGAGGGGAAGTAAAAGCTTAGATTTACTTATTGCACTGTTATTTTTTATATGAAGTTTAAACGTACAGAGAAGACAACAGCTTTGAAACCAGTATTACGTATTAAGATATACTTACACCTTAAATGTATATTTTTAATTAAATGTTTCCCAATCAAGCACAAAGTTGTAATAAAATTCATGACTACTTCAATTAGCAAAATATAAATTTATACTTATTTTTTAATGTATTCATAAAACTCACTTTTACATACACTTTTTTTTTCTTTTTATTTTTTACAATTCCAAGTCTTTAAAATATTGCTTTTACAAACAAGCAATAACATACAAATAATTTTATTTTTACATTTGACATTTAATTTCTCTAAAATGTCATTATAGATGTGCTTGCTGAAAAGGTAAGCTGATATAATTTTTGAAGGAAGCAAATCTGATTAATAAAAATGAGAAAAAAAGCCAGTATCATTGTATTTTGATAATGGAAATAAAGACACTTTCTTTTAGTTCATTCTGCTGTATTAATTAAAAACTATTCTTTTTTTGTTTACCTACCTTTGAGTTCTGAAGTGAAAACCTTTCTTTTACACATACTGCGTCCTCTGTGTAGTGTATGCATACCAGTCCACCTTTACCAGTAAAAAGGCACCAAAGCTGCTCACTCACACTCACCCGAGACCAAAGCTTAAGGCTTGAGACTCTTGTCAAATGAAATTGGGTCAACACTTTAAAAATAACATAACTGCAAAATTTTTGTCTTCTTTTTAAATGTTATTTATTTGACCTTCTTATTAGTTTTCATCTCTGCTGATATTAAACCATTAATATTTTTTAAGAATCACAATTTATATATATATATTTTTAAAATATTTTATGAATCTTTTTTTCTTTTAATTCAATGAAAACAAATATAGAAAAATAAAGATATATGCAAATATATATAGTTTTCAAATTATCAACTAAAATTATTTTTATGTGCCATCATATATGAGAGTGGATCTATGAATCTAGCTTGACACAATTATTACTCAATTTTGATCTGAAATTTTCATTATATAATGTTCAATCTATGTTATCTTTATAGAGAAATATTGTGTTAAGTATATTGACAATGAAAAAGGTTATATTGAAAAAATATTCTTTTGTGTAAAAATAAATATTGTTTTCATTGTTAGGCTATGAACTTATTGATGAACTTATAAATAGATTAATCTTATAATCCAGAAACTAGATTAGTATCTCTTTAAATATGGTTTGATCTTTTGATTCCACAAATGCTTTTTTTTTTTTTTTAAATAAAAGGTAATAAATTTATTAAACTGTATTTAAAAGGGTAAATAAAGGATTACAGTGATTTAATTTTAAATAAAATATTTCACGTACAAGTTTTTACCCTGCCTTTGTAATAAATTTTTGAGGTAATTTTTTTTTAAAGAATAATGAGATATAATGAAAAGGGCAATCAAAATTATTCTGTTAGATTACATTTTTTGGTTCAGCAAAATATCTTAAATTAAAATTATTATGAAGTTTTTAACAAATGTTATTTTTTGCCATGAAAACATTACTTGCTAAATATTGTTTAAAATTCTCTAACAAGTTATCATTATTTTACAAGTACTTCAAACAAATATCCTTATCATTATCATTTTTTTTATTTCATCATTTTGGCTGAAATATTTTTTGGTTGTCTTCAGATGTGTTATTCATTTGGTTTGATTCAAAAGCAGAATTAGTATTAGACCTGAACAAAGCTAAAGAAAGCGTATTAATTCAAACAATTTGTGAAATAATTAAATAATGATTTGATTACTTTTTCAAGTTTTCTGCTTGAAGTTCTATCAATGAAAACGTTTTCTGATATGGTCCATCAAAAGTATTGAATTTGCTACTCATATGTGACAAGCATGTTTTCAAATTCACTTTCAGTCTATAATGGTTGACCTTATTGCATAGAATGCAAATAAAAAACTAGATGATGTTGTGGATACTTTACAACTTCTCAATTTCAGTTTTTGTTATTTTTTTTTTTTTTTAGTTTCAGTAATCTATTTTTTTCCATTAGAAAATTTTGACATTTTTAAATTCTCTTTTAACTCAATGTCGTTCTTTAACATATTTATTCAGATAAAATAAGTTATAAATTCTACATAGCATCGGAAAAAAAAATTGTTTCTGCCAACAGCAAGTACCAACATTCAGGCTTTAGATAAGAACATCGAAGCTCCATCTGTGGCTTTAGATATCTCAAAAGCATTCAACAGGGTTTGCCATACTAGTCTTCTCCACACACTCAAAGGCTATATCTCTGGATAAATATTTGGCTTAATCCAATTGTTCTTAACAAATACTATAACAAAGTCCATGTTAAACAGACATGCTTCTAAATCATCACACATTACTGTGGGGGTCCCCAGGGTACCATCTCAGGACCTACTTTTTTTCTCATCTTCATCAACAACTTTCTCAATGACATCAGTTCCCAAACACTATTCTCTCTTGTCTTTGGAGTAAGTCCAATAGGTTCAATAAAGTGTAACTGACAGCTGCTCTCAAAAATGAGATCTAATCGGTGGTTAACTGGGTCAAGGAATGGCTTGTAAATTTTAAAGCCTCCAAAACAAAACTGCTATCTACATTGTTCAGACTGTTGTCCTCACCTTTGTTGCCATATACACAATGTTTCGGCTGTTGTATGCTCCGGCATTCTTCAGGTGATTGGAATTTCGAACTTAACCATTTATTTTGTCCACTGGGATATATTATTCTGGTGCCACACCTCTTCCAGGTGTCTGTTATCTCTCTTTAACTCCATGCTTTTGTTCACCACTGCAGTAGCCAGGTATTGAACTCACAACTCTTTGGATCAAGTCACTGGATCCAACCAGCACTTTTATCTACTGGGCCATGTGTAATCATAACAATACCTCATTTCAGAAATATAGATAGAAAACTGCTATTATTTAATAACCATAGAGAACCTTTTTTTTACCTTCCATCAGTATGGCTAATGCTAACTTTAAGGAGAGCAACACTTCAAACTTTCTTGGGTTTGCATTTTCCACTGACATGAAGTTGAGTGATTATATTGAATCAATTGCTAGGTCTACTGCTAGAAGAGGTGGTTCACTGTGTCATGCCAGACAATTTTTTCTCATCAGAATCCATTTTTCACATTTAGAAAACTATCATTCATCCATGCATTGAATAAAGCTGCCTTATCTAGTCTGGTGCTCCTACTATATCTTGATATTCTCAAAAAAGAATCTGTAATATATTCAGTCCTGAACTGGTATCTCAACTTCAGTCACTTTCCCACCACCATGACATGGCATCTCTCTCTGTTTTCTATAAATATTTCCATGGCAGTTGTTCTAATGAGCTTTCCTCTTTGTTGCCTTGACTGTATGGATTTAAGCATACTACTAGATTGGCTATTAGGTCTCACTGTTTTACTGATGAACAAGCTAGACGTAACCATAAGTTCTATTCTAATAGTGTCTTTTCTCATATTTCTTGCCTCTAGAACTCTCTTCCAGTTTCTTGCTTCCCTCCCACCTACAATCTTCAAAAGTTTAAATGTAATGCCAATCACTATTTTCCATCTTCCAGAATCCTGTTCTTTTATTGCCTTTTCTCCTCATTAAAACCTTCTCATTCTCTTTCACGCCCGGTAATCCCTTGTGTCTTAGTGGCAATATCACCTTGCTTGGTGGGGGGGGGGGGAATTGATTTTTTTTAAATCACTAAAATGATGATAATTATAAAATTAATGGTTTAGTGTCATCAAATTTCAGTCAAACAAATGTTTCATGTTTATGTATAATATTATAAAGTCTTTGTTAATACAGAATTTTGTTTGTACTGGAATATCACTTACTGGTCCCAAAGATTTGCTCTGGTTTCTGCAGCAAGTAAGTTTTTACAGGATGGAGTTGCTAACTCTATACCCAACTGGATTTAAATTCAGAGTTTTCCTTCAAGACTAACTATTAACCAAGGCTGAAGAGCCCAGTCTGTCCTATTAAACCTATAGCCGCAGCAAGAAGAGATGGATTCATGCCTTTCCCAAAGGCAAGGAAAAGGCTTTAAAAGGAAACCAGAAACCCAATTCTAAAAAGGAAACAAGGGATATACCTCTACTCCTATTCAAAAGATCAGAGACCAGCGTGAACTGAAAACTAGGAATATACCTCTACTCCTATTCAAGAAACCAGAGAGAAGTGTGAACCAAACAATAGGAAAACCTATCTACTCCTATTGGGAAAAGGAAAAGTGATTCAATAGTAAATAAAAGTTCAAAGTTTTAGGCAGAGATGTTAAAAGTATTGAAGAAACTGGAAACCCAATCCTAAACCAAGAACAAAGGATATACCTCTACTCCTGTTCAAAAAAGCCAATGTTGAGTGTGAACTGGACAAGGCAATGCAATTTTCTCTTTTGCCACAGTGAGTGATTCCTTCCAAACTACAATCTTGTTTGACCAAAGTTGAATGGGAGTCTCCAAAAAGAACAGATCAGATGTTTTTCTTGAAATTAAAATCTCATATATCGGTCAGGATAAATCTGACAGGTCTAAACATCTGACTGACTTGACAGCAACCTGCTTAACTTGCTTTGCTCAAGTGAAATAATTCAGTATTTTTCTTTTCATATTTTCTTACACAACTTTTGTTAATACCAAGTATTGTTTATTAAAAACATGAGAGGAAGCTTTAAGAAAAATGGAAGCAAAAAGACACTTGTACTTAGAATCAGAAAGCAAAAAAAGAAAAGAAAATTTGAACCTCACATGACATATTGAATGCAAGATTGTTTTGACTGATTTGTTTTCTACAACCTATCAACGCTTTGCAAGTTATTTAAAGCCAGAAAATATTTTTAAATTGTAAACATCTTTTGGAGATAATAATGGTTTTAGCAATACAAAACTTACTAATTAACTCATAGCTGAAAGGCAAAGAGGTGGATTCATACTTTTCCCAAAAGTATTTGCACATAAGTGAATATAACAAATACAATGGGAACTGAAACTCGGTTCTCAGATTAACAATTTCAAGTCATTATCCATTGCACCATCCACATATCTAAGCTTACAGCGCCTGGTATTACCAAACGGTTACCCATCTGTAAGCGTTCTGAAAGCAAAGGAAGTATTTGTTGCAGATTACTTCCACAAGACAAAGAAGAATCACTGTAAGTCCAGACTCGAATATTGTGGACAGAAAGAAATGC
Organism: Acanthosepion lycidas; assembly: GCA_963932145.1. NCBI lineage: Eukaryota > Metazoa > Mollusca > Cephalopoda > Sepiida > Sepiidae > Acanthosepion > Acanthosepion lycidas. The sequence continues at coordinate 122,968,987 of OZ010580.1, forward strand.
TGAAAACTCGATTCGCCGGTACTATTTCAAATCACAATGCGTGTAACCAGTCAGAAAAATAACTCGTTCACTAACAAACGCCGAAACCAAACATGCCCGAATTTTTTCTCCTCGAATTGAGAAAACCAACTGCTTTTATCGGCAGAACCTATTTTTTCCATTCGTCGACAGTTGGGATTGGACTTTCCGTAATTTGCATATCAAAATACTTTTATACTATAGTGACTTCTGCGACTGACTTGTTTTTTCTTTAATTCAATTATTCCATTTTCAGTATGTTATGCGGAATACGTGCACCTCTGTTTGGTAAGTAGTTTTCTTTTTCGCCACTTTTTCCGTCGTAGAATACACGCGACACGCTGTCGCTTGGTTTGACGAGGTAAGTCGCTGTTTTCTTCGCTATACCCCCCCTTGATCTCACTATCACAAATCGAACAACCTGGAGCAGGTCTCTTTATCCTGGTGCTTCGACGTAATGGCACTATTTCCCTTACACGTGTCGGAGAGTCGTCTCCTGAGGAGTCATCAGACGTATCTCGAGTTTCCAGAAGTTCTGCGTCTGTGGAAGCATTGGATTCGCAGATCTCAATTATCTGCTCACTGTCAGACGATGAATCATCATCGGATTCGCTCTGCGATGTATCAGAATCAATGAAAAGGCGAAGATCTTTTACATGCCGTGGCATCCCGTCAACTAGTACGGTTTGTGGACTTACAATGTCCGTCACGCGACCCACTTGATACCTGGAGGTACACCGGCCATGGGGAGCTTTCACCCATACTCTGTTCCCAACTTTGTATATATTGTGATGCCTACAATGATCAGGTGGTAATGTTGTAGTAATTCCTTTCACTTTCAGTTGGTAACGGTGAATCATATTGGCAGGCGCACTAGTCGACGATATATCATCCTTCGGTGTGATATTATGCCAGTATACTGCCTGCGTTATCGAACATTGCTTTCTTGCTGCAACTCGCTTTATACTCCGATGAGATCTTTCCACTATACCGTTTCCTGCAGGAACATAGGCACAGCGAAAACGAAGTTGGACTCCCCAGTCATCCAGGAAATCTTTAAAGGACTTACTGCGAAATGCAGTATCATTGTCGGTCAGGATTTCTGATGGTGGGCCTCGTTCAAAAAAAATACTCTCTAACTGCCGAATGACGCTTCTTGAGTCTTATTGAAGCAGGCGTCGCCATATCGCAAATCTACTAGGGCCACAATCTATTAACGTAAGGTAGTGTTGCCCACCGTAATGTGTAATGTCCATTCCTAAGTGGGTCCAGATTTCAGTCACACTTAGGTTGCCACGAGGCCAACGACTTGAAGCTGGGTCAATTGACTGGCATTCTTTACATTTTCTGACCACTGCCTTGACAGCCGCCTTGGATGTCGTAGGGTAGACTCGTCTTACAAAATATAGCGTCCGCCTGACGCCAGAGTGTCCACTCTGGCAATGTATGGCACGTATCTGATCAGGAGAGGTTTCGTTCACCATGGAAGCGCATATCGGGCATATTGGTTCGGTTTCCTTCTTTATCATATCATACCATCGTTGCGGTACTCTGGTGAGCTTATCCGCTCGGTTCTCACTCGACGTTATTAATCGTATCGTGATCAATAAGTTATACTCTTGAATCAGCTTTTCAAGAGTACTCAAACGCCTCCGGATCAGCATCTCACTTGCCGCCTTAGTTCGTATTCTGGCTTTGCCAGTGAGCATGTTTGATACCCACCGGTGCACACACGCGGAATCCGTGAAGAGGTGTAGCTCCATTGCGCTCCACTGTAATGCTAAATTGACACCCTTCAAAATAGCATCCAATTCTGATAAATTGATATGTTGGCCGTCCTTCACAGGTCGCAGCCAACATGCGTCTTCTACAACGCTTCTGTTAACCTCCAATGAAACCCCTGTGGCGAGAGAACTTGCATCGACCCATACCTCATAAGCATGTCCACTTGTGCACCACTCACCGTGTGCAGGGTTGTTCTGGCGTATTCTTTCCGCTATGTCCTCAATCATGTTCTTAAGGGGGGCATCTGTCACTTCGTCGTCCCAACCAGACGTGATCGATACTGTCCTGCGTTTTACAAATGATGCCGCAACTCGAAGCCACCCATATACAGGAACGTGACCCACCAGTTTTCCACACCACGAGAAGATGTTACGTCGTGTCAGGACCTCAGGAACTGATGGAATGCCATTTTCACGTGTCCACTTAAGCGTGTTGTTATCTTCTGCGACGTGCAAACCCAACACACGTGTGCCGTCCCATAACCGCTCCGGATCCTTACAGGTCAAACCAAACGTAGCCAAGTGCTCTTTCACGCGAGTTGCTGAAATCATGCTCTCGTCAACATAAATATCATCAATATATGATGAGGTTGCCCGTCGAACTGACTCGTCTTTCGCTAACGCGGCGTCCACAATGGCCTTCATTATGGCTGGTGCAACATTCAACCCGAAACCCATTCGGGTCAAGCAATATCTTCGTCCCTTGAAGATTACAGTTTGAAAGGGCCACAGTGACTTATGGATATGTACTTGCAAATAAGCCTGCTGTAGGTCAAGGATAGCGACTTCCGGTCCTTTTTTACGCCACTCCCTCAGTTTCTGTGCGCACACGTCAGCATTGGCTGTGTGTGCGTTGAGACACTCATTCAGCTCTCGATAGTCTAATACTGGCCGCACTTTATTTTTGTTTTTCTGCACCACCGCCATCAACGGAATTAAACCTATTGGAGGACCGAGTTCCTTTTCAGGATAAGGCTGCAACCAACCGTTATCAAGCCAGGTCTGCTGCTCTTGGTCGTATTCCTTCTTGACTCCCTTTGGTATTGGATACTCAGGCATCCGATTTCGCAAACTCTCCGGTGATCGACCATTAGACCACTTCCATGATTCGACCCATATCTTTTGGCTTGGGTCGAATTCGGCACAGAAATCAGGTTCTTCTATTTTAATGGCGGCACAACAGACTATTCCACGCTTGGGAAACCGTATATCGCCACTCTCTGTTATTTGAATTCCGCCCAAATTTTTAATGGCGTCAAACCCGAGCAACAAGTCGAAACCCAATAGCTCTCCATCCACTACCAAGGCTTCGATCTTAAGGGGGTTTGCGTTATCCACGTCAAGCTTGACACTTCCAACTCCGCAACATTTGAGAGTATTTCCGTTTACGGTGAGTACGTCAACCTCCGTCTTCCGCCAGGATTGACAGGCTGACTTACTCACGAGTGTCTGTGAGCAGCCAGTGTCCACCAGTGCCATTCTCTTAATTCCATCCACATAAATACCCAAGACAGGTAGCGCCTCATTCATAACTCGCTTAGGGAAGAGACCGGCGCTGACGTCTTTTCCCGGACACGATGAAGCAATGTGGCCTATCTCTCGACACCGGAAGCAACGCATTGTTGCACGTGACCTGCGTGGCTGGCGGGCGTCTTCCCGTCGAACCGGGCAGTCCCTGGAAAAGTGACTCCACTCAGAGCATCGGTAGCATCGCATACCCTCCCGACGTTTAACATATGGTGGTTTATCAGCTCCGCCTGGTAAAATGGTAGCTGCAACCATTTTCTCAGTTGCATTTTGATTTTTCATTATGGCTCGAGCTCGGTCCAACAGTTGGTTTGTATTCATGTCTTCCATCCTGGAAGACGCGCGCAGTAGTTGCTTGATGTGCGCTGGTAACCCTGCTATGAACGCACATGCTAGTCCTTGCTCGGATATCCCACCAAAAAGACCTGCTAGCTTCTTCAAGTCGGCTAGGAACACGTCGACGGATTCGTCTGGGCGCAGTCGGCATTCCACGAACTGTTCGTAAGCCAAGAAACGATCCGGCGCAAAGGCAATCCGCAAGGCTCGTTTTATCTGCTCGACATCAGATTTTTGCTCCGAGTTTAACTGTTGGTAAACAGAAAATGCTCCGCCCGTCAACCTCAGAGGAAGAACACGTTCAACCTTTTTAATCCCACACAGGTCACAAACAAGTTCTGCCTTCTCAATCCATTCAGTAACTGCTTGTCCGGCCACTGATCCATCAAACTCTGGTATTAACTTGACGTCAAATGTCTTATCCGTCATACTGCCGAAATAGCTTGTAAGCGTTCTGAAAGCAAAGGAAGTATTTGTTGCAGATTACTTCCACAAGACAAAGAAGAATCACTGTAAGTCCAGACTCGAATATCGTGGGCAGAAAGAAATGCTGAAAACTCGATTTGCCGGTACTATTTCAAATCACAATGCGTGTAACCAGTCAGAAAAATAACTCGTTCACTAACAAACGCCGAAACCAAAAATGCCAGAATTTTTTCTCCTCGAATTGAGAAAACCAACTGCTTTTATCGGCAGAACCTATTTTTTCCATTTGTCGACAGTTGGGATTGGATTTTCCGTAATTTGCATATCAAAATACTTTTATACTATAGCGACTTCTGCAACTGACTTGTTTTTTTTTTTAATTCAATTATCCCATTTTCAGTATGTTATGCGGAATACGTGCCCCTCTGTTTGGTAAGTAGTTTTCTTTTTCGCCACTTTTTCCGTCGTAGAATACACGCGACACGCTGTCGCTTGGTTTGACGAGGTAAGTCGCCGTTTTCTTCGCTATACCATCTAGGTACTGATCAGGTTCAGTGTTGCTTAACTGTGGTGGTCGTACAGGAACCAATGTTTCAGCATGATGTGGCCGTTAGCCACTAAAAACTTTGCTATGTAATTTTTAATTTTTGTTTAAATCTAACAATAATTTAAAGATTTTCTTGCAAGATAAGTGAAATGTTCATTTGGCAGAAACAAGGAAGTCTGAAACTGAAAACAAATTCTTTTTTCTTTTTCTTTTTTTTTTTAACCAAACTTCTTGGTGCTTTTGCCCAAATTAAGAAAGAAGATGATTGTAAATTCAAATTAAAGGAACTTGGATATGCACTGGAAAGAGAATTTTTATTCAGACTCCTTCGTTCTCCACGTGTGTGTCCTAATTAAAATGCCTGTTCAGCCCCTTTTGGGTAAGCCACCCCTTTTCCAGTTAAAGAGTTGCCAAGGGGAGCAACTTGTGAAGATTAACAATACTGATGGGAGATGCTGTTTTACCTGAAGATAATGTATACAAGATGACACTTAAAATATGAAGCTCTTCTTATTAGATGTTAATATATCAATCTAAATAATGCTCATTGTCCCATTTTTGGAACAGTGGGAATTAATATAGATTATAGGTAGAATTCTATAATTAATACAGGATTTTTATTTTAATAATACCAGATTATCAGGTGGGTATTAAAGGGTTATCAAGGATATATGTTATTATTGAGGATAATGTGATTATTTTATCCTGTTGATAGATTTGTTTTAATATGCATTTATTAATATTACAGCATGTTTAGCATTTTTAAAACTTACTTTTTACATATTCCTTATTATTCATTAATTTCATGTATTCTTAAGAAAAGATATTAATGTTGATCATTATTAATTATATGTGTATTATTGAATGTTTTTATATATATATATATATATATAATGAGAGAGAGAGAGAGGCAGCATATCTTCATTCAAACATGTTCCATTGAATAATATAGACATATAATCTATTTATTTTTATACTGATCCTTTCCAGTTCTCTAATCAGTTTCTTGATGTTAAGATGAAATTCATCAAGGAAGGTGCCATAGTTTTTTCCTACCCAAGTACTTTTGATCTCTTCCAAAATCATCCTCAGGAGTAAATATACAAAGACAAACTTATTGTAACTATGATAAAATCTGCATTTTGTTGTGGTGATTTTTTAAAAAAACCTGTGTGAACATGCTCAGTTATAATTTTTAAAATTTTAAATTTATCCATTATAGCTATGGAATTATTTGCAAAACAAGCATCCTAGTATAAGGCAGCTGACTGGAAATTGGTAGCATGCAAACTGGCATTAAATATTAGTTATATGCACTTCAACACATATTAAAATATATGCTACACTCATATTAAATTTTGTTGAATGTTGGTTGGTTGCTTTTGATATAAAGGACCTTGAGAATTTGAAGTTTTTGTTTATCATTTTAGTCAATATCCAATCAGTATTGGCTGTGTCACTGTAGAGAGGAGGCTAAAAAAAAAATCACTGATAATGTGTACCAAAGCATCAAACCGATATATTTGATGAAATAATCTGAAATAGTGGGTAAGTGAATGTCAAAATGAAAAAAAAAAAAATAATAAATGACATGTTGTCATTCTGGTGAGATGGAAAAGTACTAGGAAGAGGAAAAAGTCAAACAATTATGTCCTAACCCCAAAAAGAAGAGGTACTGAGCAAAATTTAATGGGAATATTAGCTCAGGGTGAGGTGTTGTAATGGAATGTCCGACGATCCCTTTCACTTATGTGGACTGACTATATCAGTAGATATATATAGTGAGCACAGGACACACCTGGGGACTTATTTTGGGAATTACTAGCCTGCTACCCGATTCCCTGTTTTTCAGTAGTGTATTCTCTTTTATAATAAATCTCTCTTTTTTTTCATCTACGCATGTGTTGCTGTTCCTTCACTTGAGTACCACCTTTGTCTGTCTGTAATCCCTTTAAGGATATAACATATTCCAAAAGAGAATTTCAGACTAAATGACAGTTTTTGTGATAGAATCTCTTATATATAAAATGAGTGGGGGAGGGGGTAGGAGAAATATTGATTACAGTTTACATTGAAAGGTTAAAATTATAGAGATACTCAGCATTTAAGTTTAAATTCTGACATCTAGTGTATTTAGTTGGTTAACTTAGCCCACTTCATTCAGCTTTTTTTTTTTTTAATTCCTTTTTTTTTTATTAGCATTGTTTCATATTTACCCTGCATTGTATCAGCAGCTGTCTTGTGAGGATAGTAGATATGTTGTATGATGAAATAGATTTAAATTGACCATAGAGTATTCTGAAATTAGGTAACTTTCAATATGTTTCTGCTTTAATAAATTTCTCTTTTAATCATACTGCATATGTGTTATTAAGAAGAAAATATATTCAAAGCTGATGATTATTGTGAAAATTTTCAACTGGATTATTTTAAATTCTAAATATTAAAACAAATACTTACAAATCTGATACAACAATAAGTTAGAAAGACAGCTCATTGGTTCCATTACAGGCTTGATGATGCTCATTGGTATAATTGAGAGAAGCAAAACTTATATTTTAAATAAAAAATCAAAAGGCTCTTTACTAAGTCATAAATTTCATTTTCCTAAATTTCAAATATTTTGTCATTGAAACTTCAACATTTTACAGAATCTTTTAACATTTATAGAAAACCAGATTTCATGATAAATAACATTTACGATTATAATTTAATGCCAAGACAATTTTATGTTAGATGAGCAAAAAATTGTTTGTTGATTTTTGTTCAGCACTCATAAGAATTCTTTAACATAGTTTTCTAAAGTAATTTAGAGAATTTCTACATAAACACTCTATACGCACACACACACAGCAATAAGTCTGTAATGGTTAATGAAAGAAAAAACATTTATTTTTCAACATAATCTTCTTGTTAATGCACTTGACGCAATACTTAGATTAATCATATAGATCAAAATTTAGACAATTGACTTAGTGATCTATCCTATGTTTTAATATATATACATGTGTATGTGTGTGTATCACTGCATGAAACTCTGAGTAGTCAATTTTCGTATTATTGTATTAATAATAATAATATATACAGGGTGTGATGGGTCAGCATTTTATATTTTTAATTTTGTGCATTGTTTGTTTTTGATTTTGTCAACTGCACAGTATAGATATTTTTGTATAATTTTGGTAAATATATCTGTTAAAATGAGATATCAGTGTTATTTTCATTTTTGCATAATTTAGACAACAATTTATCCTTCGCAACCTCTTACTCTTACCTCAGTAATTCTGATAAAACACACACACACACACATATATATATATAATGTGTGTGTGTTTTTTATCAGAATTACTCTAAGTAAAGTAGTAATGCTACTAAAAAAACAAGGGGTTACAGGGTGTGGAAGAATTAGGAACAGAAAGAAACATTAATGATGAGCAGAAAGAGAAGATAGTAATCAGGTGAACATTAGATAGCAATTGATATTGCATTTAAAATTTTGCAGATTAAAGTTAGCTGGAAAGCATGAAGCCAGAAAGGCATTCCACAAGCAAGAAGTATGAGAGAAGAAACTGTTAGCCTAATATTTAGCAACTACATCTAGCCAGCTCAACTGTAAATTGATAAGATATTGACACCAGCCTAGTGCTTAACTTAAATTCAAAAATTCTAGGTGCCATACCAAAGAGATCATATCAAACAATTATCTTGAAAGTAAAAGTATTTATAGAAAAGACATAAAGAGACACCCTTATGGTGCTGGGGAAAATGACTGGATCTGAGCTGTCTGATCAGGACCAATAATATTGCAGATTCTTTTTTTGATCTTATCAATGAGCTCAGGGTAAAAGGCAGGGGCACCAGACCATATGTGGCAGCAATATTCTAAGCATGGATGAATGGTAGACATAGATATGTAAGATAGATTCTGGAGTGAAAAACTGTCTCGCCCTCCATAGTGAATTGACTTTCTTAGTGCCTGACATAGCAATGGATTCAATATAGTCTTTCTACATCACATCAACAGAGAATGTGAGCCTGAAAAGGCACGAGTCACTTTCCTGGAGGATAGCATCAGTTATGATATATGGATTTTTTTTTTTTAATTTATTTTAGATTTTTATTACTAAAACATTATTTTTAGTGGATACTCGTATTTGAATAGACACTTGGTTTATTAAAGAGTATATTTATTTGCAGTAGATGAAAATAAATAAATCTACAGTTTAATAGATAAGCAGAATGTATACTCAGATTATATATATACTAAGAGGCTTGGTGGAGTAGTGGATAGTGGCTCGGATTGAGGAATCGGAGAGCCGAGTTTGAATTCCAGTCTAATCCATTACTTTCACTTGCATGCTAATAACCTTGGGAAAGGTATTAACCCTCTTCTTCTCCCTCCAGCTATGGGTAAATAGCTTGACAGACTGTTTTCTATAGCCTTGGATGGCAACTGGTCTAGGAGAAGGATAACTCAGAATTCAAAACCTGCAGAGGGTCGTTTGGGGACCTTGTGGCATGTAGTGCACCAGGTCTCTGTATTCAGCCCTTCAAAAAGTGTGGCTAGTTCTACACAGTCTTCACCACTATAATCAAATCACATGTGCTGGTGTCTGAGCTGTCAGTTTCTAGGAAGTGAGCTACTTGACCCTCATATGCCAAATATGACAGGAGAGTCCACCATATAATTTGGCTAAATGACCAAGCATCTTTTTTCTTTTTCCCTAATACTAAAAAAAGATCTTCAAAACCAGTGTGCGTTTTGTTTTCTTAGTGAATTTAATGAGGGGGATAATCATCCACGTTTAGGATTATCCCAGGATATTTCATCTCTGATTCCATGAATTTTTAATGACAAAAATATTTTCTTCAACCAGTGCAAATCAGTTGAGAAAAATCTCAATTAATACAAAAAAAAAATACTCTTTCAATGACAAACTACAATCAATGAAAAAAGAATCATATGACCTACCATAAAATCTCTCACAGGTGCATTAAATTAGCATTTAGGTGATTGTATGAGAGAAAAAAAAAATCATGCTTAACACAGTGTGGGTGAATATTTTGATTTATCACTCAAAATACTCAGCAGGAATGCAAAAATTGACACCTGAAATCTCATTTTCACATTGCTGAAATGTTTTTGACAAGAATTATTGGTATACTTCCCATAAACTGGTGAGAATAATTAGCAAGGTCAGTGCAAGGGTCTTGTGGGCATCCACCGAATCTATGATATGGGCCCCCACCCATTCTACTACATCTCAATTTTCATAAGGCAGTATTCATATAAAATACAAATTTTATTCTAACCTAATTATATACAATAATAGATCATATGCAATTTAAGCAAACCATTCAAGTAGAAAAATTGAAAATAAATACAATGTATTTAAATACAAATTAGTAGCATGTCACAATAGATGATTCCATCTTAAATAAATCAATTTTTTGTGGCAGTTTTTAACATCAACTTGAAATTTTTCTTGCTAAAATGTTGAAAAATTCTAATGCATTCAACGTTATGGATAAAAAAAATAGTGAATTTTATATTGTGTTTTTGCAAAACTTAGCATGAGCAAAACAAATTCATGGGCAAAAAAAAAAGACGAACCCAGAATGATGAAAAAATCTGAAAAATTTTCATCTTTTAAGTCAGTTGTGTATAGTTTAATTTGTAACATATATAAAAATATAGGCTGACAAAAGCAAATGTTGATAAGATAGCAAGGGCCAAAAGCATTGCCTGCAGGCCCCCAACCATATCCCCACCCCCGCTCGTGAGGTTAGCGGGTAGTATGCGCTGGCCCTGATAATTAAATACTATTTAATTATATTATTATTCCTACTATATACTGATAGGAATACTTATCATTAAAGGGTTAAATAAAATGTGTATTATACTTTGAATTTTAAATAAGGAAATGGTTAATTATTAATGCATGTTGCTTCTGTTTCTCTTAGACAAACCCTGATTTTACTTTATCTTTTCTTCTGTAGCTGAAAATTGTCACTGGGAAATTATGTATATAAATAGAAGTTGCAAAACCAGTTTCAATGTTTCTTTTATCAAAGATGCTTTTAACATCTGCATTATAAAGAAAAAGGGAAAATATTATATAAATGTTGTTACTATCTGCTTCTGCTTTTCAAACAGACAAATCATCACTTGAATTTTTTTTAAAAATACAGAGCATTTGTAAGAAAACTATTGAGCATAGAAATAGAATAGAAATAGTTTTATATAAACTATTAGGTTGGTGCAAAAATAATGTCGGTTTTTGGCTTATTTTTTAACATCAAAAACCGACATTATTTTTGCACCAACCTAATATATTATGTGTAAATATCCCCTGCCCCCCCCCCCCCGAAAAAAGAAACCTGTGGCTTGACACAAATATTACTGATATAAAACTGCCTAATAGAGAGACCATCAAAGTAGTAGATGACTTTAAATACATTGGCTCCAGAAACATTTCTTCCTTCAACAATTTTAAGTTGTGACGAGCTATACTAGTAGCAAAGTTCTGGAAACTGAAGAACATATGGAAATCACCAAACCTTAAACTGAAGTTAAAACACCAACTATTTGATTCTCTTGTTCTATCTATGTCAGTCTATGATACATAATTTTAGACAGTAACTAAACAATCTCTGAAGATGAAGAACTTCTTTTGGACCACATGTTACAGATATATGCTGGGTGCTTAATGAACCAGCTGCATCAGAAACGATGACATCAGGCAAAGTGTCAACCAACAACAATTGATTAACCACCTCTCTAACATTTGTGATACTCATACCAATTTCTGCAATTTAGAATCTTTTCTCTTGGAATGCCCTCCAGACATTCTAATGCTCTGTGAAACTAACTGAAGCTCAACATCTCTACCAATGAATTCTCTGCTCCCGACTATCTTTCACTCTATCAAAAGGGTTCTACAGTGTACATGCATGGCCTTGATATCTATATTTGAGAAAATCTCCCAGTGGCAACAGAATTGTCTGTTGAGTCTCTGGATTGTTCTTATATGTTCTCTTGACTTTATTAAGCTCTGTTAGCTCTTTCTTTATCATTCATCTTCTTCTCAGAAATGTAGCTTGTTAGAATATCTGACAGTATAGAAATGGCTCTCTCTCACTATATATATATATATATATATATATATATATATATATATATATATAAAATCATAGTTTGAATACATTACTTTGTCCATTTAATCATGATAAAGATAACAGCTAAGAAATTTGATATAATTACACTGTATTATTTTACAGTGTATTATGAAATATGAAAATGAAAGCACACACATGCATACTGGCTGAAAATAAAAGTGCAACACAGTGAAACATGATGTCCACAATGTTTATCTCTTATAAACATTATAGGCTTACAGCAATATGTTGGAACACCGGTTCTCATACAATCACTGAAGTTAAGCAATGTTGAGCCTGGTTAGTACCTAGATTGATTACCACTTGGGAATTCCAGGTGCTGTAAGCTATGATGTGCAGGTGATGTAATGGATAATGACTCAGAATTGTTAATTGGAGAGCCAAGTTCCAGTTGGGTTTGTTATATTCACTTACGTGCAAATACCTTTGGAAAGGTATGACTCCACTGTTTCTTCTCCCAGCTATGGGTTAATTTGTATCACTAAGTCAATATTATCTCAAAAAAATTTCTTACAATCTAAAAAAAAAAAAAAAATTGTCTGGCTTTAAATAACCTGCAAAAGGTTGATAAACTGTAGAGAACAAATCAATCAATCTATATTCATCTGCAAATATCTTTGTGTTTGGCAGCTTCAATGTTCATCATGTCAAGTGACTTCATTCTAATATCACTTATCTTGCCAGTATCCAGACTTTGAATTTTTCTCAGTTGCTCCATCTCTCAATCAAATAGAGTTCTCTACTTGTTACCCTAGTGATTTTGACAGATATGCTTCTTTACCAGATCTGTTCCTTATCTCCTCTCCAGACTTTTTTGCACCTTGCAACTCTGCCCTCTTGACAACTCAGATCATACTGTAGTGTTTATTTCTTTCCACTTGTCTATTAGGCAGGAACCTATCTAAAAAGCATTATTTTGCTACCACCACACTGATTGGGATTCGTGCTTTTCTTTGTGACACTCCTTGGAATTAAATTTTTAATCTTCCCATTAAAGAGTGTGCCACCGAGGTTTCCTCTTGTGTGAAGCTGGCATCGATGCTTTCTTGCTGTTGTGGAAATTTCAAGTGAAACTGTAATCTTATCCGTGGTTCACTCCTGCCTGTTCAGGAGTCACTTCTTCCGGCTATACCAATGTGATAGTTCAGATCATAATAGAGGCTTCTTTGTATCTACATATAATTTGTAAATTGTCTTAAATGATGTTATGTCACTATTCGTCAACAGAATGTGACACTCTATGTATCCCTGCATTTGTCTCAAAGAAATGTGCTCCTGAACTGGCTCCTGACAAAAATCTTGCTACTTCTTACCTTCCAGCTTGTTGGAAATCCTCTTCTGTAGTTAGTCTTTAAGAACTGTGGGGAAGTTGCTGATCTGATCCCTCGAATTATTGTCATATTAGTCTTCCGCCTGGGTAAGACGATAAACTACACCTGACAGCAAGCCCTCTGATCAGGAGGTTTTGAGGAGCATGGAACCACCTCTTAATTGCTGGTGTCACCAGGTCCACTTTGACCCAGGGTGGTAGCACCAGTTAGGGTCCCAGCTATGAGCAACTAGTTAACACCCAAACTTGGGTCAAAATACTATGAAAGTGTAAAAATAGGTTTAATACCAGAAATACTTTGTAAAAAAAAATTATTACCAGCAATAATTTTTTGAAGGGAAAATTATTATCAGCTATATATTTTTGGAAAAAATATTAGCAGGTAAACATTTTTTGAAGGAAAAATATTCCCAGAAATAGATTTTTGGAGAAAAATATATTGCCAACAATAAAAATTGTCAGCATTAAATAACCCATGGAGGTTGATCTGTTGTAAAACAAACCAAACCAAACTAGGGCTAAAACTATTAAAGTGTAAAAATAGGTTTTAATACCAGAAATACTTTGTAAACAAATTATTACCAGTAATACATATTTGAAGAAAAAAATATTACCAGAAATAGTTTTTTGAAAAAAAGAAATATTACCAACAATAAAAATTTTGTTGACATTAAATAACTCATTGAGGTTGATATGCCGTAAAACAAAAAACAAACCATATTAGTCTTCTACGTCTTTTTAGCAAAGAACTAGAGGCTCTAATCAACATCAAATATTTGTTAAGCATTTCTCCCAGGGTTCTATCTTTGAATCTACTTATCTTCATCAACAACCCTTCCAATGTCATCAGTTTCCAACATGATATCTATTCTGATGATATGACTATTTACTCCTGTCTTAATGGTCCAATAAGTTTGTTAATATAAAACTGGCAGCTGATCTCCAAAATGATCTTTAATCTCTTGTTAGCTGGGGGAAGAAATAGTTTGTAAACTTTGATGCCTCCAAAACTAAACTCTTTTAGTCATCTTAGAGAACCATTTTTGCTTTCTATCACAATGGCTGATGCTAATCTCCAGATGAGCTACTCCTTGCCCTTTCCTACTCTCAAGTTCTTTGTGATTTTTAGGTGACCAAAATGCAAATAAAAAGAGGTTACCTATTCAAATACCATACTGTGCCATAACTTATTGCATCATAGGAAAAAATACCCATGTATATCAGTCACCCTCATGGAGGAAAGAAAATAAGCAAAGAAAAAAACCCATGTATGGACTTATCATCATCACCATCCTCTTGACTTTTGTAATCATAAGGGGGATCCAAATGCAGAATCTTTTCCAAAATGGTCTGTCAATGGCAGCCATCAGCAATTCTGATATAGTCATACCTGTCCATTGTTTGACATTGCCCAACCAGTTTTTACGTTGGCTTCCTCTCCTACCTTCAACAGTACTTTTCATGATGGTTTTGCACAGGCTGTCATGCCTTTTAACATGTCCAAACCATGCCATTTTCTCCATTTGTTTAAAGTTACTCCTTCAAACAATTTTCTTACTCATAAATTATCTAATGAATGGATTTTAGTTACGATTTATTGCTATCTAGATACAAATTATGATTTAATATTCATTTTCCTAATTTATTATTATTTCTTAGTAATATTTATTTCATACGGATTATGATTGTTTATTTTATTCTAAAATATTTTAATGTGTCAGTTTTAAGGACCACTGTGGAAATAGGTTTGTTGAGAAAATATTTTAGTGCTTCCTTATTTGTTACTCAGGTGTATGGATGACTCTAAATTTATATTTTTATCCTTGATTGTATTTAGTGCAATTTTTTATGAACTGCAAATAAACTCAAATTCAGTAAGAGAACGTAGACAATAATTTGTAGATGACTACTAAGTGTTAAGCTTCTCTCTCTCTACAGTCCAGAAATTGTACATGTTGAGTCAGGACTTGTTCAGCATCTGCTCCATATACATTCTAATCTGTTGATTTTAGGTCATTTTAACCGAGATAAATGGAAAGAGCCCCCCCCCCCCCGGAAATGGCTAGATATGAAATTTGGTGTTTCTAGTATAAGAATTATTCATTTTATGACACAATTCAAGCAAGTCTAAAATCGCCCTTTCAAATACCTTGTGACAAAAGGTTAAAAAGCAATTTTTTTCAATTTTGAAGTGGAATAATCCAGAAATGCAGATCAATGACTGGCTTTATGAGTCACTGTCATTCACACAACCAATGAATGCCATGTTGTGGGGTGGGGAAGTTTAAGTGAAGGGCTGGATATGTCACTGATGATTATACTTGGTTTTGTGAGTCGACAGCATCCAACGAGATAGAGATATATATATATATATATATATATATATATATATATATATATATATATATAGTATTTTAAATAATTTTTGATGGAGTTGCTGTAATTTGTTAGTATATGTGTATTATTGGTAATTTATATAAAAATGTATTACTGGTATTTTTACTATAAAAATATATTTTTATACTTTCATGGTGTTTTGTTTTTGTTTGTGGGGGAGGGGGTCACTATTTGCCCATAGCTGGGACCCTAACAGATGCTACTACTCCAACTGAAATTAAGAGGAATCAACCATGTATTCCTTTATTCCATCAGGGACACCTATTTAAAGCCAAGTGTGCCTTTACCAATGTGGCTACAAGAAGCCACCATGACAAAACCATGTCTCAATTACCCTATTTAAGAACTGTACATCTCTCATTGGGACCATTCAATGTCTATATCTGATAACTTTATTTTCATATCTGAAATGTAAACAAAGTAATTTTTAAGCAATTAATAGATTTTTATTTACTCGGAGATATGTTTAATGAATTTTTATTTAATCCGAGATATATTTAGTGGGTACACATGTTTGAGTAGAACATCACAGATATTTTTACTTTATTTTAGTAGGGCTTTTTGATCTCTAGATTGATTGACATTCATTTCACTGTTTACAAAAAGAAAGAAAAAAGCATTAGTTAAAACACATCTAGTTCCCTGACAGTTGTGACTTCAATGTCTGGATCAAGTAGCATTGAACTCTGGTTCAGTGAAAGAAATAAACATGCAAGACAAAGGTGTATAAGACTGGTGAATATTCACTGATATGAGTTATCCCCACTAAGCATAGAAAGTGCAACAAGAATGATCTACACCTGTTTATTGAATAAATGGTCCACTTCGAAATTTTGAGAAGGTTTCTAAGTATGAAGGTCCTGTGGGGAAGGTACAACATCCAAAATGTTTTGAATAGAACAGGCAAGAGTATGCATGTCTGTTTTTTTTTTTTTTGTTATTCTCTCTAATTCTATCATTGATCTGAGTTAGAGATAGGGAACTATCACAAATGAAATGCAATCATTTGATCTAAACACACAGAGCTGATATTATGATAAAGGTGATAAAAGATTTCAGAAGTCATGGTTGAGAAACTTACCTGAGATGATTACAAAGCAGAAGTGAGATCTCTTCTATTTGGACAATTGTTCCAAACTGATCAAAAAGAAATCATTAATCATTTCCTGAAACAATATATAGTCAGATCCAAGATAAAAACCATACCAACAGTTCCTAACAATGGAAACACCAAAGCTTATTTACATATCTTCTTCTTTCATCGGGAATATGTGGGTCATAAAAACCTGATCACACTTCCTCTCCGTTTCCCTCCGTCAAAGTTAAGTATTTACAGTTCTGCTGTTGTTTTCTGTCACACATTTGTTTTTAATTGTTTCTCCCCAATCAAGGCAATAACGCCACTGTGACACAAGGAGTTACTAAGTATGAAAGAAGATGAAAAAATATTAGTGAGGAGAAAAGATAATGAAAGAACAAGATTCAGAAAGACAAAAGATGGTGATTGATGATACATTTAAACTTTTGAAGCTCATAGTTGACAGAAAAGCAAGAAGCTGGAAGGCTTCCAGAATCAAGAAGTGAGAGAAAAGAAATTATTAGAATAAAACTTATGGTTACATCTATTTCAACAGTAAAACAATGAGATCTAGTAGCCAATCTATTACCACATTTAAATTCATATGGTCAAGGTAGCAAGGAGGAAAGACTCTGAACAAAAATATTTATAGAAAAGGCACAGGGAAGCTACAGTGATGGGAAAGTGACTGAAGCCGAAATGCTAGGTTAGGACTGATAACATTGCAGTCCATTCTTTAGATCTTATCAAGAATCTCAAGATATATAGCAGGAGCACCAGACCAGATATGGCAGCAATATTCAATGCATGGCTGAATAGTAGATTTATAAATGTGCAAGATGGATTCTGGCAAGATAAATTGCACACCACAGTAAAACAAACTATATATAATCATTCCACTTCTTGTCAGTATTTTGGATTTATTTATATATATATATATATATATATATATATATGTATATATATATATAAAGGAAAAAAACAATTGAAAAATTGTAGTTTTAGATGACATGTTCTGTCTAATGCGGATATTTCAAGGCAAAAAAACAAAACAAATTTATTGAAAAAGTATCTATAAACATCAAACAAAATGTTGTTAGCAACTAGAATTTAGGAACGCTATTGTATATTCATATGGTCAACTGAAAAATTATGTCAATTACTTTATGTTTGAAGAGAATATTTTCACATGTAGAAATATTGTTTGTATTGCTGTATTGATGGATTCAACTGTTTTCTTTTGATTTCTTGATATATTTGTTGTGTACATTGGCTTGGGAGAGTTGTGATTCTGTTAGGAAAGCTGATATTCGGGGGAAAAACCTGGGTGTAGATTGATATTTTGATAATATTCAATGGTGGCACTCTCAAGGTTTTTCCTTCTAAGTGAATTATTTTCTTTTTTTTTATGAGTGTAGCATTTATAAAATCAAAATTGTGGTTGAATTTATTTTGATATTTTTATATATTTTTACAGGTTAATTCTGAGAAATTTATATATATATATATATATATAATATATATATATATATATATATATATATATATATATACTGACTACTTGTCTCCAAATTTACCCATCCCTGTTATAGACACCTGCTCAAGCACATTTATTTTGTATTTCTTGAAAATCCACAATGCCAGTCTGTGATTTATACTGCAACTATGCTGCATAAACATTAGTTATATTTTCTGGGAGGGAGGGCGCACAGTCTGGTGTGATCAGTAGTTGAAAAAGGTCACTACTGAAAAGATTGATAAGTTACTGAACTTGAGAAACCTATTTTCCTGAAAAATTGTTTTAAGAGAGAATAATTTTATAAATTTGAACAGACATAATACAAGCTGCTCAGTCAATGAATGTCAGATGTTTCCTTATAAGGAAATGGCTCATATTCCCATTACCATTCTTTTACAACTTTTATTTTTTTTGTTCAAAGAACTGCCTTTTTTCAGTTTTACTGAGAATAGAAATTCTCTAAAAAAAAGTCATTTGCTTCACAATGAATTGCATTCCATATTATTGTAAGACATCCATTTTTCATCACCTGTCACAATTTTTTCAAAGACAATAGAATATTTTCATTAAATTTAAGTGGCAAATTGCACACACAAGTCACAGATGAGTGAATAACCAAACTAATGCTTGATTTTTAATATCTTGTATATCATATAGTATCAATTATTCTCAATTAATGTCTTCATTTAATTATCAACATCTGATCTGTCCAATTATTTTACAAACCACTTTTGACTCATTTAAGTATTTACAGTATCTTCTCCATAAATTGCATAAATCTTTTTTGTTGCTTTTAAGTTGAGTCGCATATTTTTTTTACTTTTAAAATAAAAAGGCATAATCCCTTAAAAATGTTGCTTATTTTCTTCCCACATCATTATTAGAATCAATAAATTTTTTTTTGCTAATTTTGACAAATCTTTAAAAACATTCACTGATATAGCAGTTGTTGCAATCCTATTAAAAGTGAGCTTTTTTAAATGAAGAAGGTTAAAGCAAAACGCTCTTCATGCTATCTAATGACAAACAAATCTTTTTAACCAACCCAATATTAGTAATATAAAACTGAAAATTGATGGAAATTATAGTTTATTGTAAAATATATTTAGAAAACATTATAGAAAAGAGAGACTATCAGTTATTAACAATTTGAGATTACCATGGATTGAATACATGAGCAACAACAGATTTTTAGAGCAAATGGAAACCAAAAGGACACTTATAAATAGCCTCAGGAAGAGACAGTTGAAATTTCTTAAACTCATAATGAGGAAAGAGGGCTTGGAAAATGTGACATTCATATAACATATTGAAGGAAAGTGATATAGGAAAGCAGCATATAACCTACTCTTGTGTAGATTTATTTTTTTTACAGTGATGTTCACCCCTGTACAATGGCCAAGAGCCACTCAAGGTAGAAAGTTACAGAATAAGAGGCACAGTTTATGCAGATATGTGGGGAAGATAACGGTTAACCCTAGTCTAGAACAGGTTAAAATTGTAGTGATTGGGGAAGCATCTTCTTGGGAGTCAGTTCCACAAGGCATCAGTTCAGGTGAGAGGGTTACAAAGTAAAAGGCACAGTTTATGCAGATATGTGAGGAAGATAATGGTTAACTCTAGACTTGAACAGGTTAAGATTGTAGTGATCGGGCGAAAACATACTCTTGGGAGTCAGCTCCACAGTGCAGCAGTTCACAGGAAGAAGTTGCTAATGTGGAACTTACATCTTGCCAATGGAACATGAAGGCGGTTCAATACAATGTGTGTAGGATGGTGGTTCTTAGCCATGAAGGTTAGAACTGGTGGAACTAACAAATGTAGTTCATCTAAACACTTTCCATGGAAATAGCAATAGAGCAATTGAGAAGCTTGTAATGTTTCATCTGTGAGATATAGCAAAAAGATAAACTTTACTAAGGGCTTCAAAAAACAGCAAGTTGTGGAGAGCCATTCATATATAGTGCTAGCTGCAAGTTCAAATAACGTCAAATATATTTTTACTAATTGATAACATAAGACAAATGTTATTCTTTGTGTTGATTTCTGGTTTAAAATATTTTCATTCAGCTTTAAATGACTGAAAAACAAATGAATTTATGGCTTACCTGGTTTCAAAATTTTATTTTTCAGAATATTTCGCATAAGTTCATGGTGGCTGTTCTCATAGAATATATTCGTTCCCTTAATGAGCACCAGATCAATGTACAGGTAAGCCTTTGACTTTGTGTTTTTTTTTCTTTTTTTTTTACTGTTGCTTTAATCAATCAATGCACTTCCACTGTATGCTTATTTTTATATACACATACATTTACCTGCACAATTTCCTTTGACTCCTTATCAATAATACACTCTTTTAATGTTTTTCTCTTTTTGACTTTCCTTTTAGCATTATATGTGTTACTGTTTTAATAATTATCTGGGATGATTTTAAAAACTACAGATCAATTACTGTGTTCTACTAGGTTTCAAACACTAAAGATCTTTTGTTAAAGATTGATTTCTATTCAAGGAAATGATTAAGAAGAAAAATCAAGGTAAAAAAAAAAAAAATTTGATGTCAAGAGAAAGGTCAGAAGTTTCTACTTAAGTAATATAGATTGATTACATAAGCTTAATTGTTATAAAGAGTGGTATTGTATATATCATTCTTTTTAAAATGGAAATGGCTTCCCTAGCTTTTTTTTTTTTTTCTCATTTTACCCTAAGCAAGACAATAATGCCACTAAGACACAAGGGATTACTGAGTGTGAAAGAATATGAGAAAAATGAGAGAGAACAATAAAAGAACTAGAATTCAGAAGTCAGAAGATAACAATCAACATTGCATTTAAATTTTTGAATTTTTCAAAGTTGAGTGGAAAGCAAAAAGCCAGAAGCAAGTTCCACAAGCGAGAAGTGCAAGAAAAAAAACTTTTAGTCTAGAACTTATGATTACATTTAGCCATTTCAACTGTAAAATGATGAGACATTCCTGCCAATTTAGTACTGGACACATGGTCCAATCAAGGATACATTGTCCAGTGGATAAAACCATTGGTTGAATCCAGTGACTTAACCCAAAGAGGTGTGAGTTTAATACCTGGCTACAGCTGAGGTGAATGAAAAAACCTGGAGAGTTGAGTTAAACGGAGATAATTGATACTGACGCATCCAGAAGAGGCATGGCACATGGAACCAGAACAATCTGTTCCACTGGATGAAATAAAAGGATCAATTTGAAATTCCAATCACCTGAAGACCGCTGCAGCATACAACATTGTGAATATGGCAACAAAGATGAGGACAACAGTCCAAACAATGTAAATAGAGTAAATAATTACAATACCTCATCTCAAAAATATAGACAAATTCTGATTTGGTATGGATCCACCGCTTCTACACCCCACCCAAGGCTATAGGTTAATTAGGTAGATTTGTATCACTAAAGCCATTATTATCTAAAAAAAAATAAAATTTACAATCTAAAACAAACTTTTTCTGGCTTTAAATAACCTGCAAAGGGTTAATATACCATACAAAATGAATCAATCAATCAATCAATGTAGAAAGCTGAGCAAACTTTGGTTTTATTAAAAAGCTGTTATGAAATTAATGTAGTGTTCTAATAATATTGTCAATTTTTAGAGTTTGCTATCACAGCAAAGGACCTGAAGTATCATTTATGTGTTCTTGTAGGAGGATGAATATCAGACATGTCCATGGAATAGTTTCAATCATAGTTTGAATACATTACTTTGTCCATTTAATCATGACAGAGATAACAGCTAAGAAATTTGATATAATTACACTGTATTATTTTACAGTGTATTATGAAATATGAAAATGAAAGCACACACATGCATACTGGCTGAAAATAAAAGTGCGACACAGTGAAACATGATGTCCACAATGTTTATCTCTTATTACCATAAACATTATAGGCTTACAGCAATATCATCACCGGTTAAGCAACATCAAGCTTGGTCAGTACGTAGATGAGTAATCGCTTGAAGAATATGGAGTATGTAAGTTTGGATGTATGGGTGGTGTGATGGGTAATAGCTTGGAATTGGAAATTAGAAAGCTGAGTTCCAATTCCAGTCAGGTTCGTTATATTCACTTATATGCAAATGCCCTTGGGAAAGGTATGAATCCACCTCTTCTCCCACCAGCTATAGGTTAACTAGTAGGACATGTATCAGTAAATCAGTAAAAAAAAAAAATTCCTGCCATCTAAGAATATTTTCTGGCTTTAAATAACCTGATAAGCTGTAAAAAAAAAAAACAAAAAAAAACAACAACAAATCTATCAATCATCATAAACATATGTAGTAGAACCATATGTTTGTGTAGACATCCATGTTCTTTTTATTTTGTTTTAAACAGTGTAATTGATGTCTATTGGCATAGGCATTCAGTAGTATGACTCAAAGGTAGTTTCCCCAATATAATTTCAAACCCTGCCAAAAGACACATTTTCTTTAAGAGACTCAAATGTTCAGCCCATCAATTACATTTTATAAAAACAGGAATGTCTGCTCAGACATATATATAATTATTTATATATTATATGCGCGGTACTTATTAGAAAGCGCTCAATATCAGAGATAGAGCTAACATATTTGGTTGGATTGATGTGAGTTTTATTTTCTAATATTGAGTACATTTCCCTTATAAATATAGCAAATTTTAAATATATATATATATATATATATATATATATATATATATATAAACACTCCAATATTGAGCACATCTCTCTTATAAATATAGCAAATTTTAAATAATTATATATATATTACTATAAATGTTATTTTTAGTGGGTGCACATGTTTGAGTTGTAATCTCTTTTTTTATTTTCTTAAACAGTAAAAGTAATAACAATCAGCCTAAATTGAGAAGTCCTCTACTAAAGAAAAATTGTACCTCTGACCTCTTTAGTAGAGGACTTCTCAATTTAGATTAGTTATTAATTTCACTATTAAAGAAAATAAAAATAGAGATAGCAACCCAAACATGGGCACCCACTAAAAATAACATTTATAGTAAAATAATGTCAGATAAAAAAAAAATCCTTTCAAATATATATTTTCAGAAGAATATGGTTCACCCATTTTCTAGTCATTCTGTTGTTTATTATTTTAAGTGTCAGTATGATGCTGATTATGTGGCGGCAAACCAGCTTATACCTGGGTACAAAAATCAACCAGCATGTTCCAACCTGTATAAGATTGGGTGAATCAAATGATTCAATACAAGTAAAACAATCAGTGTTGTATTCTGTCATTGGTTAGCACTTGATTAAAAATCCTGCTTGTTCTGGCCAATATTGAGAGAACTGGTTTGAGATTGGGCATAAAGTTCGATCAAACCAATTACTCCTGATTATTGAGGCTGTCACTATCAAGTTGAGAAAAGCAACTCTTTGTTGACAAAAGGAGAGATTTGTTCATTCCCTTCTTTTGGGAGAACATTAATTTTTTCAACCCCCCCCCCTCACACACACACACACACGCACACACTTGATCTATTTCTAGTTTCTTTTCAAGTTTGTTTACCAATTTTATTTGCTTTTAACTTTAAAAATTGATTTACCAACTTTGATTATTAGGATTTTATATTTTAATTACGCATTAGTATTGTGCTCACATTTTAATTGTTTTCGTTGTTCCTGTTGTAAAAAAAAATAATTGTTTCACCAACAATTTTTTCTCTGATGAAGGGTTAGCTGAAAGGTTCCTTAGATATTTCTCCCCTGCCCCCATCCTATTCAAAGCAATAATTAAATTTTGCAGTATCAAATCATTGTTTTTTATATATATATATATATATATATATATATATATATATATATATGTGTGTGTATCATGGCTGCAACTCGATTTCAAGTAATGTCATTATTTGATTTATTTATAAATATGTAGCAAAGTTTTTGTAAGTCTTCAAAACCATTAAACTACATCTAACAGCAAGGCCTCTGATCAGGAGGTTTTTCATTGTTCCCAAGTCCACTCTGACCTGGGGGGGGGGGTACCACCTGTTAAGGTTCCAGCTGTGGGGAAATACCTAACCCCCAAACTGGGGTCAAAAAAACTATGAAAATATAAAAATACATTTTTGTAGTAGAAGTGTTAACAATGCATTTTCCTAGTAAAGGAATTACCAGCAATACATTTTTGTAAAATCATTTTAAAAAAATATTACCAGCAATACATTTTTGAAAAGAAATTGCTAATGCTCACCCAATAAATTAAATTTCAGCATTAAAGGACCCATAGAGATGTTGATATGCCACTAAACAAACAAGTCTTCAAGATATTAAAAAAAAAAATTAGATGTAACCTGTACAGTAAATTTTTTTTTAAGTAAGAAAAATTTTGCTCAGATCCAATCCCACTCTCTGAACTTTTGTCCAAAAAGAAGAACTGGTCTATATGATTGGATGAAAATGAAGTCAGAGTTTTCTTTCTCCAAGAGAAATGTCTTTTCAAAGACCATGGTTCTCTTACATCCAGTAGGCTGGAAATCAACTTAGGTATTTCTACATCCTCACATGTGTGTGTTTGTAGCAATATTAGCCATTTCCTTATAAGGCAACATTCAGCATTCAGTTGAAATTTTAAAAATCTTTCTATTAAAGCAGTTTTTCAGGAAAATAGGTTTCTGAAGTGCAGTAACTGTTATTACTTTTTCCATAAAAAAAAAAATGGGACTTCCTTCATAACCTTTTGTTTGAAGTAGTGTGGAACATCAATGTCTTGATGATGTCATTATTTTGACTTTGAATTACATGTGCTATCCAAACTGGATTTGAAACTCTATGAAAGTATAAAAATACATTTTCATAGTAAAAATACTAGCAATACATTTTTGAACAAAAAAAATTACCAGCAATACATTTTTGTAAATGAAATTACTAATGCTTCCAAGAAAATTAAATTTTGGCATTAAATGACCCATAAGGAGTTGATATGCCACGAAACAAACCCTTCTTGAAGAAGGTTGGTCCTCACCAATATTAACATACTTCATTCACACAGTCATTTTTACTAATTGATCTGAGCTGTTGAATGCATCTTACGGTTTAGATATTTCTGAACAAGTTTAGTGCCATGCATGACATCCATATGATAGTCTCAATCTGACAAGGTTATTTAATAATAAAACTTGAATTTTTAAGAATATTTTGGTTTTATAGCAACTAGTGATGACTACTCCTGGCATTACCTATTCTATATTCAATTTCCTTATCTCCTATAGTAAATTTGTTATAACTGATCCATACACCAAGGTATTTGAAGTATACACAAATAAGTACTATGTATTTATGCTTATTATTTAGCGTGTGTTTTTGTATAATGGCTTTAAAAGGATTGAGATGAATCTGATAAGTATTATTGGACCAACCATGGCTTTCTGCCTGATTACTCTTTAATTGTGGATTCACTCAATGTCACTGATATCAATTAAGATTTTCATAGCCTGATAAGTCTTTATCAAGTGCTAATGTCATGCGCACAGCCCTGTTACATGAGTAAGGGCTCAATCTGTTTTCTTCTCTATATGAATTAGACTCCAGCAGGAAAATTAACCCTACAAATAAAGTAAAAATAAAATATTATTATAGTTCTAGTTATAATGATAAAGTACATCTGGCAGCAAGCATCTGATCAGGTGTTTGGAAGTTTTTAAGGGCATGCTGTTTTAATTGCTGTTGTTTCCAGGTCCACCCTGACCTAGAGTGATAGTACCTGTCAGGGTCCCAGCAAAAGGTAAATAGTGAGTCCCCCAAAAAAATCAAAAACTAGGAAAACATAAAAATATATTTTTATAGTAAAATGACCAACAATATATTTTATAGTAAAATTGAAGACATGGCATACATTGTCAAAAAAATACTAAAAAAACAAAAACAATTTGCTATGATTAATCTCCTTTCTTGTAAGGTGAAACAAGTTCTCA
Organism: Acanthosepion lycidas; assembly: GCA_963932145.1. NCBI lineage: Eukaryota > Metazoa > Mollusca > Cephalopoda > Sepiida > Sepiidae > Acanthosepion > Acanthosepion lycidas. The sequence goes on from OZ010580.1 coordinate 122,995,072, forward strand.
CTCATCAATTGATTTTGTAAGATTATTTGGTTAAAAAATAAAATGCATATACTTAATTATAATTTAATCGTAAAATAATGTCATTTTCTTGAATACTGTTGTATCCTTAAAGAGGTTACAAACAGACAAAGGTGGTACTTGAGTGAAAGAAGAGCAAAACACACATAGATGAAAAAAGAGGGGTTTATTGTAAAAGAGAATACACTACTGAAAGACAGGGAATCAGGTGTCAGGCTAGTAATTCTCGAAGCAAGCCCTCAGGTATATCTCACTATATATAGCTACTGATATAGTCAGTACACATAGGTGATAGGGAGTGTGGGACATTCCATTACAATAATTACAAAGTTTGAATTTTCACATTTAGATTTTTGGCATTAAATAACCCATTGAGGTGTTGATATGTCACTAAACAACCAAACCATTTTTCTGCACTTAGCTCTCTGATTTCAATTCCTATAAGTTTAGCCAATAAAATTACAAATGTTCACTATAATTAGTATTTAATTTTGTAATGTATTTCATAATTAAATATTTATTAAAAAAAAAGTCATTTTTGTAGTGGAAATTGTGGCTATGAATATAGCAGAATAATTATTAATTATTAATAATGGTCTTACTGGTGTATGTCAGAAGAGGCACTGAGTAGATGACGCATGGTTTGGCAACTACTATAATTAGAAAAATACTCTTTTTATTTGAGGTCTATATTATAGATAAAAGAAAGCTGATCTGGAAGAAGCATTATTTTATTTCATCAATGGTAAAATCAAGTCAAGTTCAGCAGTAAAAGCAAGGGTCTTCTTTCAGTTAAGCAATATGCCTTTCACTTCTCTAAGTCAACTACTGATATATTAAAGATTATTGCAGAAAGAGTATATCAAGCTTTAGATAAGAACAATGAAGCACTGGCTGTTGCTTTGGATATCTCTAAGTCATTTGACAAGATTTGACATACTGGTATTCTTCACAAGTTGAAAGGTTATGGTATTTCTGAACAAACACAAACGGTTCAAAACACTATGAAAGTATTAAAAATTTTATAGTAAAAGTACCAGCAATACATTGTTAAAGTAATTACTAATGCTCCCAAGAAAATTAAATTTCGGCATTAAACGACCCATTGTGGCTGATATGTCATAAAACAAACCAAAGCAAATCAATTTTTCCTGTCAAATCACAAAATGAAAATTGTTTTTAGATTTTTTTTCATTAATCCAGGTATTGCTCAGGGCTCTATCCTTGGACCTATGTTGTCTCTAAATTTCATCAACAACCTTCTTTGACGTCATCAGTTCTCAACTCAGTAATTATACCTGTACTAATAGTAAATCTGAGTGATTCAATAAGGTCAAGTTGGCAGCTTATCTCAAAAATGACCTGTATTCAGTTGTTAACTAGGGCTAGGAATGTTTTGTTAATTTTAATGTCTCCAAAATGAAACTGCTCTCTATTAATCATCTGAGAGATCCCTTTCTACATTCCATCACCATGGCTAATGTTAGCCTTCAGGAGAGTGACTTGTGCCTTCTCAATCTAACATTTTCCACTGACATGAAGTGGAAAGATTATATTGAATCAATTGCTAGGTCTGCTGATAGGAAAGTTGGTGTCATACTAGACAACTTTTCTTGCCAAATCTATCTTACATATTTACAAGTTTACCATTTGTCCATGCTTAGAATATTGCTGCCACATATGGTCTGGTGCTCCTGCTATATATTTCGAGATCCTTAACAAAATCCAAAGAAGCATCTGCAATGTCATTGGTCCTGTCTTGACATCTCAGCCTCTGTCACTTTTCCACTGCTATAATGTCACTTCCCTGTACCTTTTCTATAAATACTTTCATGGTAATTGGTTGATGAATACTCCTCTATGGTACCTAGACTCTATGAATTTAAGTGCAGTTTTATATTGGCAGCAAGATCTCATCATTTTCATTTTTTTTTTTTTTTTTCCATTTCAAAAATTTTTTTCACCTTTTGCCTTAAACTGTTCAAATGCTTTGGCTATTTCTTCACTATAAGCAATTATATATAATCCCTGTTCACCTACTGTTATGAAGAGATAATACATACAGATTATATATAATCTCTCTCTCTCTCTCTCTCTCTCATATAGTATCTAGAGATTCTTGACTAAATCCAAAGAAGAATCTGCAATGTTATTGGTCCTGACCTTGTATCTTGACTTCAGTCCCTTTCTGTTTTAATGTAGCTTACCTGTGCTTTTTTAGAAATATTTTCATGGCAATTTTTTGATGAGCTTTTTTCTTTGGTACCTTAACTTCACAAATTTAAGTGCAGTACTAGATTGACAGTTAAGTCCCATCATTTTACTGAACTTGATAGTTGTTACCATAAGTTTTATTCTAATAGTTTCTTCTGTTGCCCTTCTGACCCATGGAACTCTCTTTCTGCCTCTTGCTTTCCTGTCAACTACGATTTTCCAAATTTTAAATGCAATGTCAATTGTCATCTTCTGTCTCCTTGAATCTTGTTCTTTTATTCTCTTCTCTCTTCAATGAGGTTTTCACAGTTTCTTTGCATTTTAGTGGTTTTATCACCTTGTTTTGGGTGAAATGATAAAAAAACAAGAAGAAAAAATCATCTGGAAAGCTCAAAAGTGTTTAATTAAGTGATAATTTGAGTGATCAGTGTCTGTTGAATAAGGTAGATGCTCCAATATCATATATGACATTTGAAGTGTGAGGGTGGGCATTGCCATGGAGCAGATTTGGGCCATTTATATTCACTGGTCTAAGTTGTTTTGTTTTTTTTTTAAATTTTTCATGCATACAGTTAATTTCATTGCGACATGTGTTGGATCTAATTAATTAGTTTTGTTGCAAAAATGCACAATGAATGATACTTTTGTCCAACCACCACACAGTAACCTTGATCTAATTAAAAAAAAACATCTTAGTATTCAGATAGATATCTAATTAGTGAAAAAAATCTAATTAAAAAAAATTTTAGTGTTCATAAAAGTATCTAATTAATAAAAATATTAGTGTTTAGAAAAATATCTAACGTATTTGATGGCATATAAGGCACACTTTTTTTTTACTAAAAATATCTTTTAAAATTCCCCTGTGTCTTATATGCCACATATAGGTTTACTAATTTTACTAATTACTAATTTTTTTCTGGATTTGCCCTGCTGAAATTGGGATGTATCTTATACATCCATGCATCTTATATGCTGTCAAATATGGTAATTAAAAAAACACATTAGTTTCAGAAAAATACGTAATTAGTGAAAAATATCTAATTAATGCTGGATCCAGTTTGCATCTGTGAATATAAAATGTTCAAGAAATAATTATAAATTTTCTGTTTCAGCATTATCTGTATGAATTGGTCATCAATATATTGGTTCACCATAACTGTTTCTACCAATTACACCAATTTCTGCAATACCATGTCCTCAGTGACTCTAAACCTCTGGTAAGTTCTTATTTCATAACTACAAATTTGTGTATGTTTTCATTAAATTTTTGGTTAAATTTCAAAAGTTTCCATCTTGTACTTAAATTCACTATTAATTACAATCTCAACTCGGTGTGAGATTAACTGATACATAATGTTATCTGTGACATCAAAGTTTATTATTATTAATCTTAATGTGATAATTTTGCTCCTGGCAGTTCAGTATAGGGTTAGTAAGAATTATGTTAGCACTTAAATGGTAGAACTCATTTATTCACAAAACATACATCATATATGTAAGATGCTTTACAGAACAGTCTCAACCTGATTGTCATCATGTTCAACACGCAAAAAAAAACTAGTGAGCAACAGTAGCATTTAGAGCCTGGACATTGATTTTATGTGAAATAGCTGATATCACAGTCTGTATTCTGTCTTTGAGGTCATTGATATCATGAACTCTCTTGCTATACACTCTTCTTACCTGTTCTGGGCCGTCCCACATTTTCTTGCTGATAGTTCGCTATTGATCCAGTCTTCATAAACTTTGCAGAGGTACAATAAATCAACTTGGTGGGTCTTGCACTGCAAATTGTTCTGTAAACTGTCCATGGACTTCAGTTGGTGAACCATACACTTTGATCAAGTTTGCAACCATTTTTCTTTGCTCCAGTGTTAATCTGAAACCCATGCAATACATCTATTTGCAAAAAGAAAATAATATTAGGTTGGTGCAAAAATAATGTCGTTTTCTCACATAGTAACATATGTTAGAAAACGACATTATTTTTGCACCAACCTAATAATAAACTGTTATAGTGGAACACACCTATTCTATAGTTATTAGGTTGGTGCAAAAATAATGTCGTTTTTTGACGTATTTTTTTAACGTCAAAAACGACATTATCTTTGCACCAACCTAATAATAGACTCTCCCACCTATAATAAGTAGGAGTAGTAGCAGTCGCTCAGTGTGAGTTTGGTCAGTCAGTCGATGTCGGACGACCATTAATCGGATATTAAAGTATCAGCCACCCCAACTAGATTACTGCATCATTATCTATTATATCAAGTTCCTAACGTTGTGTACGTCGAACCTATGTTAGGACCGACTTAGTACAAATACAAGCCTCCACTGTGAAACCACTACATAAACATAAACATAATTTTGATTAGCCCTGTATTATTTACATTCAGATTAGATTGTTTTCATTCTGCTGAACTTGTCTAGGGAAATCTCCTCTAGTTCTTGCTTAGTGCTGCTCAGTTATTGTTCATCCCCATTTCCACTAAATCTTACCCAGTCATGGAATTGAACTTGCAATTACTGTCACCAAATTCATGAACCAATGCTTTAATCAGCTAAGCTGGCAATATCTGAGCAGTACTGAACAAGACGAGATATCACAAGATATAGTAAGCAGAACGAGAACAATCTAACACCATAGGTTAAATAAAGGGTTGTTCAAAATTCCCTAAAGTTTACTCAGATTGACAAACACCTCATCGCTCACAAGACTGCATAAATTCTTTTAAACTCTGTCAAGGCTGGAAAGTTAAGATTGGGCGGCTACAGCCCAGATATGGCAGCAATACTCTAATCTTGGTTAGAGCCGATTCTTGGAAAGGTACAGGGTTAGGGTTAGTACAGGTACTTTCTGGAGTGGCACAGGAAACCAGCCATTTTTCCAGCATCTTTAGATCATGTATATGAGTTTGACTTGAGATCTGGAGTGAACCTTAGTCATTCAATAAATATTCAAAGTAATATAAAAGATTTAAAAAAGGGAAGTGGTATCAATATGTCAATATGGAAAAGCTTAGTAGTTTTTACCAGATAAAGATAGGAAATAGTTCACTGTATTTAATTTTTTGAATGGTTCACAACAATCAGAAAATACAAATTTTAATGACCTTGTAAGCAATTTTGAGCATGATGAAAATATGGAATAACCAGATCCTGTCATGGCATTCATACTGTTGGCTTTGTGCAAATCAACAAATACTGATTACTATTTAGTAATGTAGGCTCTTAATGAAGTTACTTATGTCAACATGAAATTTTAAAGCATGTTTTTGATTCAGAAATTTGCATCCTGGGTATGACAATAAACTACATCCATGTGCTGGGTCAGACAATAAACTACATCCAACAGCAAGGCATCTGATCAGGAGGTTTTGAGGAACGTGGAACCACCTCTTAATTGCTGGTGTTCCCCGGTTCACCCTGCCCCAGGGTAGTAGCACCTGTTAGGGTCCCAGCTATGGGTAAATAATTAACCCATAAACTGGGGGCAAAACACTATGAAAGTGTAAAAATAGATCTTAGTACCAGAAATACTTTGTAAAAAAGAAAAATTATTACGAGCAATACATTTTTGAAGAAACAAAAATGTTACCAGCTGTATATTTTAAAAAAAAAAAAAAAAATTACGAGCAATACATTTTTGAAAAAAAAATATTTCCAGCAATAAAAATCTTGTCGGCATTAAATAACCCATTGAGGTTGATATGCTGTAAAACAAAACAAACCAAACCAAACTGATTCAAAAATCAGTATAACAGTATCCTCTTCTACCAATATATTACCCAAAATAATCATTGCAAACATACTCAATCACACTCTAAAATGAGTAGTGTTTAGTACAGTCATGGTACCTGTGCTATTATATAGCCAGACAACCAGTTAATCTTAAACAAAGTAAGAAAGTTAACTCATTTGTACAAAATGGCAAAATACCGAAGTGTTTTCCTTGTGACTTGCATCTACAATGGGCCCATCTGTAAGGTGACTGGAAACATAATTTTGAATGTGTTCCGTTCTCTCTTTCTCTACATGGTATATATGAATTGCTGTGACTACAGAACCAAGATTACAGATGATGTCCCTAAGTGCATTGAAAGATTATGCAATATTGGATCTTCTTCTATATGAACAGTGTCTTCTTCTATATGAATAGTGTCCCTTCAAAACATTGGTAATCATGACTCTTTACAATTTGTAGCTCTTAATAAATTTTGTCTTTTTGTTCTGCCATCCATTTACTCAAGCTCACTAGGCAGGTTATGCATTGCTTTCCTACATCCCTCTTGCCTTTAATCTCCCCTGTGAGTATCAGATTTTCCAAGACATCTTTCCTCATGTACCCTAAAAATTTCAACTTTTCTTTTCTGATGTTAAGTATAAGTGTCCTTTTTGTTTCCATTTTCTCTTAAACTTTGCTGTTGCTCATATTTCCAGTCCATGGTATTCTCAGCATCCTTCTGTAGAACCACATTTCTGTTGCCTCAAGTTTTCTCTTCTTCTGGGATGAGATCTCAACAATAATTAGAAAGTACAATTTCTCCATGTTTTTAAATCCATAGAGACTGCTACATTAAATGTTGTTACCAAAGAGATATTTACAATATCAAATGCAAATTGCAAATGCAAATTGTTTTTGTTTTTTTACACTAACAGGAGATATTAAAGGCAAGAAAGACAAGGGAAAGTTATGCATAACCTAATTAATGAACTTGCGTAAATCATTGGCCTTTGGAGATATACTGAAAAGACAAAATTTACTAAGAGCTACAAATGATAGGACATTATGGAGAGCCATGATCACCCATGTCCTGAAGGGACATAGCACATAGAAGAAGAATTATTGTTGATCATCCAAACAAATTTTGTGCAGCAACTATGAGTCATGATAACTAAAAACAATAATCAAAACTTTCTTTTTGTGCTAATTATCAGCCTTTAGTGCCCCTGAAAAGTCGTCAGACAATGGTTATGAATTTAACAATGCGGAGATTGCCCGGTCAGTGGGGGCATCAGAATAAGCCGACTGCCCCCCTGCAGAGGGTAAAAGTCCCTCAATGGGGCCACCTGTTTGCCGTGGGTGGCAACCCGTAATGTCTGGGGATGGGATCCTGGTGGTTGAGCAGGTTGTAACCCAGGTGTAAAGTGGTCACAATCCTGTAACACACCACTTTGGCTCTTACCTGGGCTAGACGGGCGGTCGGAGGGGCCCAATCCGATCAATCGGCTGGTCATATCAAGCCCCATCATATATAATTCACCCCAAACCTATAACTGACACTCCTCTTCCGAACCAAAACTAACACTTAACCCTAAATATGTGATGGAAGGCGGTGGCTGAGGGTCAATCAATTTGGGAGAAAAAAAGGATCTGACACACATGCTAAACCTTCACAGCCGTAAAACTTGGATAACGGAAACAAAGGAACACGCATGCTCAAAGACTCCTCCCAAAGAGAGTATACCATTCACGTAGCCCCGACATGGCAAGGCGAATGGGTTTCCCCCTTGTCATGTCCCAATACTGGACTCCGCGGTGGGTAGGGAGCGTGGATGATGAACAAAAATAAAAACAATGGATAAAAAGAAATCTTCCAAGAGACCACATGTGGATAATGACTCTGAATCAGAAAATGATGGTGAAAACTTTCCACGATTTATTGTTCTCGAAGCAATAAGCAACAAAGCACTAACAGAAATATCTCCATTTAAAATCCAAAAAGCTATATCAAATATAATCATACCAAAAAATGTAAAAAAAACTACAAAATGGAGCATTACTAGTGGAAGTGGAAAAAAAGATATATGCGGATACACTAATAAACCAAAAAATACTACAAGAAATAGAAATAAAATCCTACCCACACCAAACCCTAAATTTCTCAAAAGGTGTAGTAAAAAGCAAGGAGCTCTTCCTGTGCACTCTAGAGGAGATAAAAATAGAACTCCAAACTCAAGGTGTTACAAATGTCAAAAGAATCACAATAAAAAAAAAATGAAGCAGAGATACAAACTAATACCTACATTCTAACCAACTCCCCCAAATTCCGACAACAATTAAAATTGGATATGAAATTATAAAAGTAGAACAATACATACCAAACCCTCTTCAATGCTATAGATGCCACAAATTTGGGCATCACAGAGATTCCTGTCGAAACAAAAAAACATGTGGAAAATGTAGTGAGAAAGAACCAGAACATAAAGAAGAGAACTGTCCAAATGAGAGCCTGTGCTCAAACTGTTTGGGAAACCACTCTGCCTTCTCAAAACAATGTAGTATCTACAAACAGGAAAAAGAAATAATCATAATAAAATACAAAAAAAATATATCTTTCTCAGAAGCACGAAAGGAAGTTAAAAATAACATAAAAGAAAACCTCCATGGTACAAAAAGCAAATAAAATAAACAATGAAGATAAAATAAAAGGTACAACTGAAATAACAAATTTATGTAAGGAATTAAAAGCTTTCCTTGAAGAATTAAAAACCTTTTTAATTGAACTTAAATCGGATCAAAATAAAAATAAAAGTCAACAACCCAAATCAAATGGAATTAACCCAGAAGAAGGCAAAAAAACTCTGGAAAGAAAACATAGAACAAAACTCCAGCAAACCCTCTTCTTCCCAAACCCAAACCAAGAAAATGAAAAATAAACAAAAAGACAAAAAAGTGACAACAGAACAAGAAAACACTCGGTCAAGATCTAACTCAAAATCAAGAATCAATATATCAAATGGAAATAAATTTGAACCTATGGAATATATGGAAATAGAAGAGAAAGAAAATAAACAAAATCCAAAACAAAACCCAAAATCTGACCGAAGGACAGCACAAGCAGTTGAAGGCAAAGCTTTTAAAAACTCAAGAGATGGAAAAAAACTGGAGAGGACAAATGATATAAACCTAATAGGTAACTTTACCCCCAAAAAATGAAAATATAACTATGGCACATAAGATCCTGCAATGGAACTGTCATGGAATAAAATCTAATTACAATGACTTACTCATACTTATGTCACTATTGTATCCAGCCGTCATCTGCTTACAGGAAACTTTTTTACAAGAAAATGCCAACTTAAAAATTAAAGATTATAAACAATACCATTATACAGGACATAGAGCTAATGGAGGAGTGTCAATATTGATTAGAAATGACATAGCGCAAAGTAAAGTACACATTAAAACTAAATTACAAGCAATAGCAACACAAGTGACACTAGATAAAACCATCACAATTCTTTCCATTTATACACCCCCACAGGAACCAATAAATACAATAGAAATAAACAACTTAATGTTTCAAATAGTGTATATGTATGTGTATATGTGTTTATAGACATATATATGCATGCATGGATGTAGATATGGAAATATATAATCAGAAACAATCACAAGAAATCCCAAAAAATACAGTAGATTATGAAATCCAACAGCCTCCCAACCTTTTATACACTATAACCATCTTAAATTCATAAATAAATAAGGCTTCGGCATAAAATGACCCAAATAGGAGTTGACATGCCGTTAAATCCAATATCCAATGCAGAGATGTTCCAGTTGGGTGTGTGATGTTTAATATAGTGACTATGACAGCTGAAAGTTCCTGCAGCAAAGTCATTTGCAAATGATTGAATGCTGTAACTGGTGACATGATAAGTTAGATTTTTCTAACACTTCATATGATAATAATGCTGCACTGCCTTGGGCAGTATCTACTTGTAATGTTTTGACAAATTTTTATAGACTTTCACCTAACCAGTTAGTTTTAGGATTCAGTCCTGTCATTCCAGATGACTTTCAACGCCATCTCTCTGTATTGGAGTAAGTTTCTTAATCAATCATGGCTAGAGATAATTTAAATACTATGCTTGTTGCAAGACCAGAATTTCTTCCTTGTGAATACAGTGAAAAAATAAGAGTAATATTCAAAGTTCTCCTGTTGAAACTTTGACATATGGCAATGAAATGTATTATAAAAGAAATGATAGCAAGAAATTGCATGTGGTATTTGGACATGATGAAAAATTAGTCTTCATCCACCATAAGAGCGCGCGCGTGCGTGTGTGTGTGTATATATATATATATATATATATATATATACACACATACACACAGCGTATCTTCATTCATGAATAATCTAGACATATTATGCCTACTTATTTTATTTTAATCCTCTCAAATTCACAGATCAGTTTCTTAGTGTTGTTGTTATACTGATTAAGAAAGATGCTGTAGTTTTGGTTATTTCTTTTATTTTCCCAAGTTCTTTAAATCACATCCAAGATCATATTCAAGGGTGAATTGCTACGACAAAAAATTAATGTAATTGATAGTTGTGAATTTGTTTTGTAAATGCACATAAAATGTGCTCTGTTATGGCCAATTTAAAAATTAACTGCTAAGATAGAACACCATGGAAATATTTTTTTTTTTTTATTTTTAATGTTTTAAAATACTTAACCTGGAATTTAAAAAAAAAATTGTTTTTACAATTTGAGTATACCAAAACATTGTTTTTATTTTTTTTTAAATTGCAGGTTGAATATTTGATACATTGGAGTTGGTTGCAATTTTTATTGCAATAGCATTATATCAGCAAAAGCAAGGGAACTTAAAAATTGGCAGGATAATAAGTTGAAGCCCAAGCTCAAGATGGTGTCTCTGAGTTGGGTAATTAGTATATTATGTAAGGAACAGCAGTGTTATCAGTAAAGCTAGATTGTTTACTTATATATTTATATAAGAAGATATGACTAATCTACACTACAGGGAAAAAATTTGGAGCCACTCACTGGATTTTGAAGAATCACATAAAAATTGAAAGTTTCATGCCTTTTTGAAAACTAATTTAGTAGCTCACTTCAGGGCAAGTGGACTCTCTCTTCCTTAAGGGTTTTATCTTATATTCAATAATAATAATAATAATAATAATTAAATTAATGCAATACTGCATAACATCTTCCTTAAAATCTTAGTTCTTTTTGCCTAATCTATCTTGCTGGCAAACAGTAATCTTAGTACTATTGGATTTAAAATTTTAGATAACCCCCTCTCTACAAAAATTGTACACCATGCACTAATGGGTTAAATAGTTTCAGCATCCTAGCTGATTAGGAGTTAATTAAACCAAAGAAGGCATGAAATTCATTAATTATTAAATCTAGAAGGTGGCTTGAAACTTTTGGTTTATAGTGTATGTAAAGATTTACCAATATGTTAAAAAGGAAACATTTCTAGAGCACTTTCTTTGGCTTTATTTAAACAGTGGATATATTTCATGATAGATGTTAAGGTTGCATATTTGAATGGTAATAGGATTGAATGAGATATTTAAGATCTCCATCTAAAGCTTTTAATAGAAACTTGAAACTAAATAAAATTCTGTACAAGTTAATATGATACAAACCCTAGCATGGTACATAAAAATTAGAAATGAGTTAATGTTTCTTTCCAGTAGAAATATGTTCTTTATTGTTTAAAGAACATATTTCCACTGAAAAGAAACATTAACTCATTCCCTATTTTCATTTTATAACAACGACACATTTGAAGGAATCATTCTTATTAATTTTTATTGATGTGGATGATTTTCTTCCAGCCATTTACAATATGTTTGAAGAGTGTATTATTAAGTTGAGGAATATGTTCTTGATTGGAAACCCTGTATTTTTAAATACCAATAACAGTTTAACAGTCAATTAGCCAGCTTCAATATGCATCATCATTATCGCTTATTCCCCTATCAGTTGTCAATGACCAATTCAGAAGACTTGTAAGCTATCTGAAATAGAAGAAAAATTACAGGTCCGTGAGTCAGCTGAATTGCTTAACTACAAATACCAAGCCTGATGTTACATTATTTACATTATTCGGACTATTGTCCTCATCTTTGTTGCCATATTTATTACAACGTTTCGGACATTGTACGCTCCAGCCTTCTTCAGGTGGTTGGAATGTCGAACTTAACCCTTTATTTCACTTTATCCACTGTGCCATGTGTTTTCAAGGACACATGGCACAGTGGATAAAGGCGTTAGCTCCAGTGATAAGACCCAAAGAATGTGAGTTCAATACCCAGTTAAGGCAGTGGAGAACTTTCAGAGGGAAATTAACAGGAGATAACTGATAACTGACATCCATTAAACATGGCACATGGAACTAGAACAGTTTACACCAGTGAGCGAAATGAAGGGTTAAGTTCGACATTCCAACCACCTAAAGAAGGCCGGAGCGTACAGCGGCCGAAACATTGTGATAAATATGGCGACAAAGATGAGGACAATAGTCTGAATAATGTAAATAATGTACATAATACCTCATCACAGAAATATAGACAGATACTGAAGCCTGATGTTACCTTTGACAATTGTGGATAACTTTCTAAAATGAAATTAATGAATAGAGTGACCTATGACAGGTTGGAGTTTTTTTTTAATATAAAAATCTTTTCTTTTTGAGTGCATCACTAACAACACAGCCTTTGCAGATGGAAACTCCCATCAGGTTTTATACCTTCTTCTGTCCTATAAATATTGGCCATCGAGAAAAATATGATTAAGTAAACTTTATTTACACAGTCTGTGACATTACTTGATTGTGTGAAGCTGTCATTTACATTGTCCGTTAAATAAAAGAATTATCAAGTTGTCCTTAAAAATAAACTGCATCATAGACAAAGCATTAGTATTGTATTCTTATAAAAAGTATAGAAGATAAAAGGTTATGATTGGATATGGTCATAATTACAGGTATGTTTTTTTTTTTTACTAATCTTCACCCATATATTTGTTGAACAGTTACATCTTAACAGATTGCTAACCGCTTGACCAAAAAAAGAGGGTGAAAACAGACAAATTAAGAGCTACTGTGCTGTCTATGGGAATAAACAGTTGCTTTCATTCTTTTTTTGTTTGTTGTTTTTTTTTGTTTTTTTTTTTAGCACAAATTAATGCCAAATCAGTTATCTCCAAAATACAATAAGAATTGTTAAAATTGTTACAGTCTTTTCGAAATTGCCTGGTGTGAACTGGAAATTATCTCCCTTTTTATACTCTTCTTGAAAACTGCCTATCAAATCTTCAACAATATTTAATTGCATAATATTCAAGTAAAAATAATAAAATCCTCCTATGTTTGTCTTAGAAAAAAATTAACCTTCTATTAAAAATATGTTGAAGTGTATTCATATTCATTTATTTATTTATTTTTTTTTTTTTTTTTTTACTAATCTTCACCCACATCAAATTCAAAAAGCCACTCATGGTAGAGGGTAATGGTGTGGTGTTGTATAATCATAAGAAAGTGAAAGAAGTGAAGTTCTTGTGGTTATGCAGAAAAGATAATGGTTAACTTGAAGAATTCAATATTGTTGCGATTGGGAAAATAGAAGTGAATGAACAGAATTTAGAAGGACCCAGAAACCCAATTTATGGGCAATACTATACGCAAGTTGTTTATTTCTGAACTTTATAAAGTGAAATTACTTTTTTATATTCAACTGCTTGTAGTAAGTAATATTTCATGTAGAATTCAGTATTATTGAAAATGTGTTTCTCAGTTGATAACAATAAAAACAATTAAAGACCAATATAGAAAATACTATATCTTTGGTGGTGTTAAGTGCATATATGTTTTAAAAGATCTTGTTTCTAATTGTTGTGTACTCTCACTAATACTGTGACATCACTCCCTATCATTTATTCAGTAAAGCGCTTACTGTATAACTGAAGGAATACAATTGAGTAGTCAATTAACCTTCAGCTTGAAGTTTTGCTTTTATGCGAAAGTGACATTTTGAGAAGAGCCACAGTCTGAAAGCAGGAATGAGAGAGAAGATGCAACTCATTTGTGAGCAATACATCGTGAACTGGAGTTATGGTTCAAGCAACCAAATATCCTTTGTTACTTGACATGACCAGAAGACAACAAAGATACAATTATATATGCAAAATCCTGGTTTATGCTGATATGATATAGACAACAAAGTAACCAACAGTTGCCATATCCTCACACCAAAAACATATTTGGTGACTTGTAATTACAACAACATTTTTCTTTTGTAGGCCTGTTTAATGTTATCCTTAGAGAGTGTTTATATGCCTTCTCACCAGCTGGCTCTGGACATGATGAAGGTAAGTTGTATCCTTTGGATTTTTTTTTTTTTTTACCCATATCTTATTTTTGAAGTTTTTGACTTGATTTGGACATTTTCAGTAGCATCTCGAATTGAGGAATCGGAGAGCCAAGTTCGAATTCCAGTCGAATCCATTACATTCACTTACATGCTAATATCCTTGAGAAAGATATGAATTTAAGTGTGTATCACGTACGGCACATAAGTGACTATTTTAAATGTAAAATATTGCACAGAAAATGAATTATGCCTACACAGTCTATTATCAAAATCCTTAGGATCAGACACTTTCAAAGGTAGACAATTAAACTGATTGTTACTCACGGGGGAATCTGAAGCTCTTTCTAATAATAGTCTTCAAAGTAAAAATAAATTGAACTCATCAAAAAAATAAAACACAAAATTTTTTTTTTTTTTTTTAATCATTTCACTCCCAAGCAAGGTGGCAAGGTGAGAATGCCACTAGTATGCAGGGGGTTACATAGAACTAAAGTGAGAGAAAAGACTGTATAAGGCAAATTGAGGAAAGGATAAAAGAAGAACAGGATTCAAGGTGACAAGATGGCAATTGACACTGCATGTAAATTTTTGAAAATGCCTGTTTTCAGGGAAGCAAGTAAACAGAAGTGAGTTCCACTGTCGGGAAGTGCAGGAAAAGAAATTGTTGGAGTAGAAGTGTCAGTTACATTTAACTATTTCAACAGTAAAAGGGTGGGACCTAGTAGTATGATAAAGTCATGTAGTCAGGGCACCAGAGAAAAAAAGCTTGTCAGAGCAGTTGCCATGAAAATATTTGTAGAAAAGACAGAGGGAAGTCACATCATGTCTGTGAGAAAGTGTTGAAGTTTAGATGTGAGCACCTGAGGCACATCTGACTAGGTGGAATACTGAGACACAACTGTATGGTATGAATTAAGCCAACTCCCTTCATTTTTTTTTTTTTTTTTTTTTGGTAAATTTGCTTTTTAAGCCCGGCACTAAATATCTATTAAAATTTTCCCAAATTGTTATATTTCCATGTAAATGTACATGCTGAACTCAAAATAACAATTAAATTTGCGTCCTAGGTATGACGATAAACTACATCCGCGTCCTGGGTATGACGATAAACTACATCCAACAACAAGGCTTCAGATAATGTTTTCTGAAAAATAATTTTGCCAGCTATACATTTTTGAAACAATAATGTTGCCAGCTATACGTTTTTGGGAAAAAATAATGTTGCCAGCTATATGTTTTTTGGAAAAAATAATGTTGCCAGCTGTGTGTTTTTGAAACAATAATGTTGCCAGCTGTGTGTTTTTGAAACAATAATGTTGCCAGCTGTGTGTTTTTGAAACAATAATGTTGCCAGCTATGCGTTTTTTGAAACAATAATGTTGCCAGCTATGCGTTTTTTGAAACAATAATGTTGCCAGCTATGCGTTTTTTGAAACAATAATGTTGCCAGCTATACGTTTTTTTGGGAAAAGTAATGTTGCCAGCTATGTGTTTTTGAAACAATAATGTTGCCAGCTATGCTTTTTTGAAAAAATAATGTTGCCGGCTATATGTTTAATAGTACTGTATATTTAATATATTTATGGGTATATGTATGTGTGTGTGTGTGTGTATGTGTGTGTATATATATATATATATATATATATATATATATACCTTAATTTGGCATTAAATAACCCACAGTGGTTGATATGCCATAAAAACCAACCAACCAACAATTATCAACAATAAAGTTTTGGACTGAGTCACGTTCAGCCATTACTGGCCTTGTTTAACTACATTCATGTTGAAACACTGGCTCCCATACAATTCCAACACCTACTCATTTCACTTATTATTAAATTTCAACTACAATCTTCGCTCTTGAGCCTTGTATTGGCTGATATTTAGTAAAAATAGAAAAGGTAAAAACAAAAATAGATTCCATTATATTTCTATAATTTATATAATAATAATATACTATATTTCGAGTTAAAATAAATTTTGAATATTATTAACTAGCAGTAGAGTCTGGCGTTTCCTGGGGATGTAACAGTAAGAGATAGATCAAGTATCAACCCTCATAAAGACTGAAAAATAAAATTGACAAAGATTATTGTTTAAGGTTGACGGATACACATGTCTTAAATAAAAATTTTTTTTTTTTTTTTTTTTTTCATCAAA
The DNA here is from genome assembly GCA_963932145.1 of Acanthosepion lycidas. NCBI lineage: Eukaryota > Metazoa > Mollusca > Cephalopoda > Sepiida > Sepiidae > Acanthosepion > Acanthosepion lycidas. The sequence goes on from OZ010580.1 coordinate 123,011,610, forward strand.
CCCAAACAAAAACATTGTTTTCAATCGTTATGAGTCTACTGATTGAATAGAATTTTATTATAAACAATTGTCTTGTAAATGGAATTTTTAAAGCATTCTTAATGTAAAAATAAAGAAAAAAGTGTGCAAGACAATAAGAAACAGTACCTGCCAAAGTTTTGTTGAAATCGGTTGAAAAATGTAGGAAATCCGATCCATATATAAACGAACATACACACACACACACACACACAACCTGGGTTTTATAATAAGTATAACTCGATATGAGTTGTCCCCCTTTCATTCTCGTGATGCCTCTTAATCGTGTTTTCAAATTGATTTCATGCAAAAACAATTGTGTTTTTCCAATTTTTGGCACTTTTAGAACCACCGCAAGGTAATTTTACGTAGTCCTGTGAAGTTTTGTTGAAATCAGTTGAAAAATGTAGAAAATCCGATCCAATATATAAATGTACAGACACACACACACACACACACAATCTGCCTTTTATAATAAGATGTTGACATGTTCCAAAGAAATGTTTATTTATTAAGTATTCTAGTATTACCTAGCAAAGATTGGCTTATTTATTAGTACTCCTATAAAATTATCAAAAGTGCTATATAGGAATAAAGTGTTGCTGACGACACTGTAGTTTGAACATAGATCACCAGTGGGCAAACACAGGCGATCCCATTTTGAATAAGTAGATCACATGATCACAAAGGAAATGTATATATGGGAATTTGCATGGTGTCTAAGTGATCAATCTTTCTACACTATCCTCTATCTCTGTACTATTCACTATACTTATCACTACACGGATTACTATTCGGTGGTTACTATTCAAGCGAGTATTATTGAGCAAGTACTATTAGTGCGAGTGTTATTCAAAGGCATCTGACACTAGTATTGTTCAACGGTGTTACTATAGTTGTATCTGCAATTACAAAGTCTCTACTACAACAAACATTATAAAAAGTGACGACGAGTATTCGTTGATAGTACAAAAGTGGCAACTAGTATTTCTTGACATCACAAAAAAAAAAGAAATCATAATTTCTCAAAATTAAGAACTATTAGAGAAACAAAGAAAAGAATACAAAACTGTTATGTGATATCTATGGCAGTGAGTGCTGGACAATATCCTTGAAGAGGTGATTTTAAGCAACTGAAATGTGGTTCTACAGAAGGATGCTGAAAATACCATGGACTGAACATCTGACCAATCACAAAGTTTTAGAGAATATAGAAACAAAAAAGAAACCTATATTTAACATCAGGAAGAGACAATTGAAATTTCTAAGGCACTTAATAAGGAAAAGGGGCTTTGCAGAACAGATTGAAGGCAAGAGGGACAGAGAAAAACAACACATAACCTACTTCAGTAAATGGATGCTGGAACACAGTTCAGGAGAAATAACAAAACAAGAAAATTTATTAAGTGCTACAAAGGAGCCATGATCATCTACATCCTCAGGGGACACTGTGCATAAAGAAGATTGATATAATGGCATTTATTTTTTTGTTGTTGTTGGTAATATATTCAGTTAATATTAATATTATTTAAATCCTTTGTTTAATGATACTTCATATACTTAATAATACTTCAATATTAAAAAAAAAATAAAATAAGACCTGATTAACAAATCAAAATTTGAATATTTTAAGAATTCTATTTTATAATTATGAATCGAACATGAATTTATATATAGATATTTATTGGACTAAGCTGATTTTAATCCAAGCACCCAGTAAAGACCAAATTTATTATCAGTGGTTTGTAATACTAGCGTACTAACTACAGCCCTGCAGTAGGTACTTATTTGCAAGTTAATGCTGAAATATTCTCAGCTCTACTTTGTCATCCCAAGTATTTTATAGTATCCCACATCATAAATACACATTCCATTTCTCGGAACTTTATTTTTCTTCGGCTTGTACATCTTCTCATAGTTTAAGGATTATTCTATTAATAATCATATACTAAAAATAAGTTTGAAAAAATATTATTTAGACCATTTTTTTTTAACACTATGCTTATAAAAGAAATTACACTGAACAGCAGAAGTTTTCTGTAAGTTTCATAAACACATTTTTTTTCAAGTCACCATTGCTAGCATAAGAGAATATCTTAACAAGCAATACAAGGATAGACTTATTTACACTATTTAAATTCAGACTATTGTCCTCATCTTTGTTGTTGTTATCACAACATTTCATCAGCCTTCCTCAGGTGTATATCAATCTGGGTAACTTACAAAGAATTCTGAACCCTTTATTTAATCTATGGGAGTAGACTGTTCTCATCCTGTCTAGGGATATTGTCTAATTTAGTTCAGAATTCTCTCTAGGCTACCCAAATTGAGATATACTCCTGAGGAAGGGCATAACAACAAAGATGAGTACAATAATCCAAATATAAATAGTGCAAATAATGATAACTCCTCATTCCACAAATTCGGACAGAAAAAAAGGATGGTCTTGTTTGCCATTTTTTAACATTTTTTTTTTTAATTATCTTTATGCTATATATTAGGATGGTGCAAAAATAATGTCGTTTTCTCACATATGTTAATGGAAAATTGAGTGATCTACAATTGTAAGTATTTGAAATTGCGAAATATTTCTTGAATATATATTTGCTGTTATTAGACCAGCTTTGGTATATGGCTACATTTGGGGGGATGGGGAGCATCCAATGAGGCTTGAACTTACTATCAATGGCTTTCATAACTGGCAAACTAATTTACTACGGAAAGTAATCTTTTTTTTCTTTTCTTTTTTATTAATCAGATTTTCATACTATTAATGGAGGTAAATAATATTGCATCCCAAGTAAATTACCATATAATATATACAATATGGAAGAAAGGTTTACTCTCCTATTGCATTTTGCCCATTGTGGGTATTATTATAGCCATGATATAATAACACTTCATTTCATGGATGAAATGGAATGGCTGAAAGGAAAGGAATGACAAACATGATTTGTTCTCAGAGAGTTTTAGATTTTATAGCTGTAAGTCATACACAAAATTTTATCTATATATATATATATATATATATACACACACACACATCCCGCACAGAGTAAATATAACACATATGTATATAACAAAGATAGTGAAATGGGGATGAAAAAGAGTCTAATGTGTAATAATTCCCAATGCTACAAAAAAGAAGAAAAAGAATGCAATGAAATGTGTTTTCTATTCTACCATAAAACCTTTGAGAACAGAAAATCTTCAAAACATTAACAAAAATCCCTTTATCATTTTATTTCTTAGACTTACTTTATATTTTCTTGTAGAGATTATCAACAGCCAATGAGGAAATTATTGAGGTTTTGTTATCAAAGCAGCAACTCCTGCCAGCTCTCAGGTAAAAAAAATTAATTCTTAAATAAAAATTAAAAAAAAAAAGAAAAAAAGAAAGATGACTGCTTACCATAATACTTTTTAAGTAGTCATCTAAAATTTGTAGATATAAAATTCAATTGATAGTAATGAGGTTTTATAGTAATTAAACAGAACTAAATTTTTATATTTGTGGCTATGATCAATAGAGTACGTCAATTTTGGAACTGTGGTATTGCACTCAATTTGAAAGTTGGGGTTTCACATGATAAATAATGAGACAAAATATTTTTTTGTTTAATCATTACCATTTTTTGAATAGACAAGTTTGAAGATTATGTTTAGGTTCAAAATTGTAGCATTGGAATTTCATTCCAGTGATCAGTGAAAGTCTTATAGTGTAACCTTATAAATCTTATTCATTGAGTAGCCTTTTTTGTAATCTTCTATAATTGTTTTTACAGTTTTTACTTACTGAATAAAAAAAAAATTGTATATTTGGATTGTGGTGATTCCTAATTATAATTCTGGTTTGAAGATATTTTCTTTTCAATGTATCTAATACAAAAAAATATCAACTTTATTTGGATTTATTTTTGAAATAATAAAATTTTTAAGTCGGTTTGTAAGCAAGAACCAGCAGAAATTATGTTTCTATACATATTTCAGCTGATCTTTAGAACTAAATGCTCAAAATTTGGTAAAAGCTCTGAATCTAATTTTCAGTGTCAGTACTTATCACATCAAACCCCAGCTTTCACACTGAGTGCAATGTTGATTTTCTTACAACGTGAAAAAAAAACAACCTGCTCTAATGATCAAATTTCATATGAAAAAGTCTGGAAAATGAACTGGTTGAAATATTAAAATGAGAAAAACAACAAAGGTGAGAATTTTGTTTTAAATGGCATATCCCCTCAATATATAGACAATCATCACTCTTTACAGACTTCTTTTCTTTATCTTTGAATTGCCCTGGTTTCTTTGGAAAGATTGTGGAATGCTGTCTCTCTTGCTTTCTCTGTGGTTTTGAATAGACATTTGTTATCTTTGAAAAACTTATTTTTTATTGCTAAATTAGAATTTAAAAATAAAAATTTTAAAAAAAGGTTTATTTTTATCTACACATTAAGCTACAAGTGTCAAAATTTGTATACCTCTTAATGACATTGAAATAAACACCTGATTAAAAACCAGATCATCTTGCATTCAAATATCTCATGATCATCATTATTCCTTTCAGGTTTATTCGAAGTATTGGTATCATTGACACAGTGTCTGCCCGTAAATTCCTTGAAGCTGCTCTCAACTGTGATGATCAGATGCTGTTCTATACAGTATTCAAATTCTTTGAGCAGAGAAATATCCGTCTCAGAGGTTCTCCAAAATTTCCATCAGGTTGGTCTGCTGAACAATGTCTTATCCCTAGATATTTTCAAAAATTGCAGTCACTCATGTTTTGTTTATTGGTCTTGAATAAAAAAATAAAAAAAAGTTTTGTATTGTCCATAAAATTGCTGTGGTAATAAGAGTTATTTACTAAATACAATTTTTCTCTATTCTTATACCTAAAAATTATTTTTTTAATGAGTTTTTTTAATTAAATATCTTCAGATATTCTATAGTATATATCTATATGCTTCATGCACTTTATTCTAATTTATAAATAGTGAAACTTTATTCTAATCTTTCCAGAGTTAAGTCTATAGTTATCGCCCTTTGTAAGGGAGGTAACTTTCCTTAATCGCATTGCTTAAATTATGAAAGTCGTTTCTATTTTCAGGAGAACACTGTGAACATTATGTCCATCACTTTGAATCCCTGTTCGGGACAGAAGCCCTGGAGGATGTCCCATCTGGCTGAGATTTTAGTCAAGAAAAAAGAAAAAAATGGAGATGCTCAAACCGAGAGAGGAAAGGAGCAATTATGTCAGAAATAAAGTTAAAATTAAAATAAGTTCCTTTGCTTTTGTTAATCTACTGTTCAAATATCTTTTCAAACATGAGTCTTAAGAATACTGAATAAAGGTTCATTAAAAATAAAATTTAATCCATTGTAGTTCAGTTGCCATTTTCTAAATTCAGCAGTAACATATTTAGGGGAAATAGCAAAACAGGCTTGAATGTGTTTTTAAAATAGTGTGAATTCCTCCTGAGCGATTATTGGGCGTTAAACTCAACCCAGATCTCAAGTGGAACTCTTATATACAATCCATTGTTAAATATGTTGAAAAAAATCGTTGAGTTCCCAGTACCATTCCAAACTCCTTGTGCTGTCAATCTACTTTTACAAGACCTAGATCAGGCCTGCCCATTTGGGCAGAAGCTGTACAATCTTCACTTTCCAGTCTCAAGTGAGTCCAAAAAGTGTCTCTTCTCACATCCTTGTAGGTGACTATTTTCTACCCAACAACCCTATATATGAAATATTGCAAGCCTCTCACTGCTCTATCACTATTTCCATGAAAAGTGTTCAAACTACACTCCTTAATTCCACCAGTTCACAGCTAAGACCCACCATGCCACACATATTGTAGCAAATACTCTTTATTCCTTCTGTATTCCATTGGTGAGAAGTTCCACTCAAGCAGCTTCTTCCCACAAACTGCTGCTCTGTGGAACCAACTCCCAAGATGATGCTGCAATCATAACCTGTTCAAGTCTAGGGTTAACCATTATCTTCTTCACATACTGTGCCTTTTACTCTAACCCTCTACCTCCATGTCCTTGTGGATGACAAATTATTTTCCACCCTGCAAACTCTCACACAGGCAAAATGTTGCAAGCCTCTCACTGCTCTATTGCTACTTTTTGGATGAACTACATTCCTTAGTTCAACCAATTTTAACCTTCACATCTAGGATCTGCCATGCCATGCCATGCCCATTGTAGCAAACCACCCTCATTCTCTCCATATTCTATTGGTGGGAAGTTCAACTTGAGCAGCTTCTTCCTGTAAACCACAGATCTTTTTCCCAATCAGCATTAGTTTAACCATTATCTTCCCCATATATTCACATAAACTTTGCTTCTTAACTCTCTACCACAAGTAGCTCCTGTGCCTTGTACAGGGTGAACCTCACTGTAAAAAAAAGACTTGGCAATTTGGAAAATTGTTAGTATTCAGGATTTAAGTTGGTTTCCTGAAAAAACTTGCTCATTATCACCCATTTCCACTCTGTTCAAAAATATTTGTAAAAGCTCTTCAATAATAATCCACCTTAATAGTTTGACAGGTGGAGGGTGATTTTCTTTCTTTGATATCTTCTTAAGCTTGTGCAGGTCTCCAACTGCATTTAATTTGAAATACTATAATTTGATGTGACCATTTTTTTTTTTTTTGTATGATTTCCTAGTTCAAAATGGGCGTTTCATTTTCAGGGAAAAAATGTCATATATCAAGAAATAAAAGTTCACTTAAAGGAACTTAAATTCAAACCAGCTGGACATTATAGCTTAATACAAGCCCAAGTGATTTTCAAAATAGTCAGTTTTGTGGTTTCAGCAACTGATTGCATACAAAAAATATTCAGTTTCTTAAAAGCATGGCTTTATTCAAGCAATATTTCAGTGTCTTAACTTTCAATAGAAAAAGAATTTTCTTACCATTCCTCCCTACATTATCAGTAATTTAGTATTGCAGCTAATTTTATGTAATGTAACTCTTCATATTCTAAATGTACAGGCCTGGTTTAATTGAACCATTTTAGAGTATTCTTATTCAACTAGAGACCATAGACTCAAATGCAAGTAGAGCTATAATAAAAGCATAAAATAAGTTTTTAAATGGAATTTTAGTAGGTATTAAATTGGTTATAAAGCTAATGGAAGTTTCACACACACAACTTGATATATTGTGAGCACTTTGAAATGTGCTAATTTTTAGTGCAGCAGAAATACCTCCCACATTAGCTAGATGAAGACACCATTGCAGGCAGTATATGTGGGTAAATATTTCTGATGCTCCCTCTAGTAGTCTCATTAATTATTATCAAAACTTCATGAAGATTTTAGACACTGTGATGCAGTTTTAAAATAGTGTTAATCTTTTTGAGAATGAAAAAGCAAATATAAAGAGCTAAAGGTAGAAATATGAAAAAACTCATGTCAGTCCTTTTCAATTAAAAAAAAAAAAAAAAAAAAAAATTGATGTTTATAGAGGGTGTGGCAGAAATACACACCTCCAACATAATGGTAAGACATTAGTTAGATGAAGAACACCATTGCCACTTATGTCTTACCATTGTGGGAGTTATTTCTGTCCCACTCTAAGGAAAATTATGCAATATAAATCAAAATGCTAAAAATGTCCTGAGTCTTAAGAGATAAGTTAACAGTTTGCATATTTAGATTTGGCAGGAAAATAGTTTAAGTGCAGTTTTCTTAAGCACAATTTAATGCCATTTTCGTGTTTTTATACATAAGTTTGTGAAGGCTATCAGTTCAGAAAGTCAATCATTTTTATAACAATCTCCAAAAGTAGGCATCAACTTAAAAATGGATATAAAATACAAACTTATCAGTTTTAAACAAGTGGGACACCAAACAATTTATCAATTAATGTACACATTACTAGACTACTAAACATATCCCACTAAACTTGTTTGAACATATTAACAAACTCAATATTCTCTTAACACTATAGCACACATCAGAAATTTAAGCAGACCAAAGCACTTTAACAGTTAGCCATTCAACCTAGTTATGGTTTGCATGTTCAGTGTAACACACCCAGTTTTACTGGTCACAAGGTGTGTGTGGTAGCCATGGTTGTTTACATCACCAACAGCAAATATATTAGTACTACTAATAAAAAAAACAACCTGGTATTTGTAACCTACAGAATTAATATTTTCTAGTTCATGTTTATCAGTATGACAAATTTAAACTGCTCAAAGTTATGACAATATACAGTGCCTACTGGTTCTAGGATATCTGCTATACAAAGATAGCACACTTAGTGTTTTAATATACAGATCTTATGTAGTTTTGGCAGTAGGCCTAAGTTTTAAGCCACTTAGGTATCAGGTAAAAACAACTCAATTCTCCACTAAAAGTCTAGGGGTTGAATTTTATGCTATACTTTAAAGTATAGTGAAACCCCAAAACATGCATTAGGTATACTAGTGTGTGCAAGTTGTATCAATCAATTTCCTGATTAACTATCAAAAGAAATAAAGAAAAAAAACAACACGCACAACAAAAATACAAAAGACAACAAAAAATGTATTTGTTTTATTCAATAATAAAATCACAGTATCCATACATTCCCTCAGTCATGCCTTCAAAATTAAAATCTCAAGTTTCTACTTTACAGACCAGAAAATCTTGAAGTTGGTTTTAAAGTACCATTCATTAGCCTTTAAAAATTTAAATTACAATTACATACATATTTACAATAGAGAGGCTTAAAAGGCATTGTTAAAATTTGCTCTTTTGTAATTTAGAAGTCAGCATCTAGTGTGAATTGGTGGTTGGTAGATCCAGACATGACTCCCATCTTTTGATATTCACCTACTCTTTTCTCAAAGAAGTTGGTCTTTCCTTCCAATGAAATGTGTTCCATAAAGTCAAAAGGATTCTCAGAATTATAAATCTATAAAATAAGAAAATACAGAGTTTAAAGAAAGTAGCAAATCTCAAGAGGATGGGTGTAACAATCAGTAATTAAAATGTTTTTTAAATTAAAAGACTGCACACTTGTGCTTTGAGGAAGTTGCTTCTGATAAACTCAAGTACAATGTGCATAAAAAGCATTACAACTTTTTAAGTCGTTCACTGAACACCTATGCATTAGAACACTGAACACCTGCAATCTTTTAAGAGATGCCGTTTCTTTGCCTGTATATATCAAAATATTGCAAGTTAAAGCTGACAAAAAAAAAAAAAAAAAAAAAAAAAAAAAATTTCAACAATATTTTTTTCTTTTCCAAATTACCAAGTCTATGGAGAGGGGGGGGGGACTAATAAAATAAATATAATACTCACTTTATCACATTCTAGCTCAATAAGCAGCCTGTCAGCCACAAATTCAATGTATTGTTTCATGAGATCACAATTCATGCCAATCAAATTCACAGGTAAAGCTTCTGTGAGAAATTCTTGTTCAATTTTGACAGCATCCGTGATGATGCCATAGATCTTTGATTGAGAAGGTTTATTTACAAGATGCTTAAACATAAGACAAGCAAAATCTGTGTGAAGTCCCTAAAAAGAAAAAGTATTCAATGAGAAATTCTATAAAATTTAAAGCAAGGAGAGGAAGCATTTACAATCATCAAAGAGAAAAGTTAATTCAACAAATTCAAATTTGAAAACCTAAAGAAAAATTACTTACTTCATCCCTGCTTATAAGTTCATTGCTGAAGGTAAGACCAGGCATAACTGAACGTTTCTTTAACCAGAAAATTGCTGCAAAGGATCCCGAAAAGAAAATGCCTTCCACAGCAGCAAAAGCAACTACTCTTTCTGCATAGGGAACATTTTCAGCAATCCATTTCAGAGCCCAGTCAGCCTTCTTCTTAACACAAGGAAGAGTCTCAATTGCATTAAATAAACGGTTTCTGAAACAAAAACAAAACATCGTCCATGAGGGTGGTGGTCTATCAACAGTGCTTACAAGACACTTTGGAATAGATTTTTTAAAAGAGGATGGATTTGATTACACATTAGAAATGAAATGTAACAGAACCATCTTAGGCATTGTCTACAAACACAAATGAGAATGTGAAACACTATTAGATAAGAAACAAGCTTGTTGGAACACTTAATGTCAAGATGATGGATCTGGGCACTTTTAAAAACCAAAAACATTTTGTATTTTAAGTTTTGTTTTTTTTCTTTTGGCCAATAAGCATTAGGGATTTTTTCAGAGTGATTTTTCTGACTAAGTCGAACTATTTAAACTCATTGCTAAAAAGTAGTTGTACATAAGTGAATACAGCAAAGTGGAACTGGTATGGCCATGTCAGAGCCAACAATCTTTCCATTAGCATCCTACAAGGTACCACCTTAGACAAAAAGAGGCAGACATCACAATGAACTTTATCCATTTGCCAAGACTGACCTCAGCAGGAAGCCAAGCCATGGTGGCAAATGATTGCAGTTAGCAAACAGACATTTTAATATTTGCTAAAAAAGAAGTCACTTTGAAAATCGTTTTCCTTTAAGGTTGGCTAAAGTGTAATAATTTTGTCAACCACTTTCAGAATTAACATTGAAAAGCAGGAAATGTTTAGTTATACAACCTTTGCATACATAGTCAAGTCAAATTGAAAAAGGCTTATGGCTAAATCATGTTGAAACCAATTCCCCTGCAATCATCAAAGTTAAGCAATGTTGAACCTGGCCAGTACCTAGATGTGCGACTGCTTGGGAATACCAGGTGGTGTAAGCTTGGATGCACAGCTGGAGTAATGGATAATTGTTCCAAATTATTGAGAGCCAAGCTCAATTCATTCATGCACAAATACCCTTGGAAAAGGCATGAACCTAAACACCCTCAAACTACAAAGGAATTTACTGATACAAGTCTTACTATAAAAAAAAAAAAGAAAAAAAAAAAGCAACTAACTAGAAAGCCATATTTATGCAATTATCTTTTGAGAAATTAGCATATAGGTCATGAACTGAAGATCATATACAAACCTCTCGTCTATATCTTTTATGTAGGTGTCAATTAGAAGACTGTACATTTCAGAATGAATGTTTTCAATGGCAATTTGGAAGGAATAAAATGACCTTGCTTCAGCAATCTGCACTTCCTGGTAGAACCTCTCCACCTGTTAGAAGTAATAAAATGGACTTATTCACAAATATAGTTTTTAAATTAAACTACTTAAACTACTTTCATCTACAATGTTCTTTGGACTGGTGCCAAACTAATGTGAAAATCAGATTGTTAATTATACAAAATATAGAGCATCAAATTTGTAGAGTTGCATACACATCCAGCTGTTTTGAAGATAAGTAGAGAACTTGTCTGAAGAAAAAGAAAATCATTGCCAAAGAGAATGTACTATCAGAATCAGTTGGGCTATATATATATCCCCCCCAGTATAGGGTTGGTGTATATGGAATAAATTCCAATAACCAAAAAAATATTCTTAAGAGTGATCAATACAGAGTAGGGGCAAATAGAATTTGAAAATAAATGTTATAAAATCACTACAAAAATAGCCATTTTGTTTCAACACTTCTGGTGTCTTATCAAGTGATGGTATTTGAAAAACCCTATATTCTACATCCAGCACCATCACTGGATAAGACACCAGAAGTGTTGAAACAAAATGGCTATTTTTGTAGTGATTTCATAACATTTGTTATAATTTTCGAATAAATTATATACATATAGGCTCAATAGTAATCAAAGAAATCATTTAAAAGTTAATTAAACATCATAGATACGGATTAAAGTGAAATTTAGTTAGGCCTTGGGCACACCAATCTCAATGCAAAACAATTATTTATGAGTTTCCAAACAAGTATGAAAGCCCCAGTAAATGTTTTATGCACATGTGCAACAATCTTTGCAAGTGAATGCATAAAAAAAGTCAGATCTTTAAAAAAATAATCAAGTGAAAAAAATTTTTTCAGCAGAATGTACAGCCTTTAGGTAGTTTTGAATAAAAACAAGATTTTAGAGATCTAAAACTTGATATAGTAAACAGAAGTATAGTAGTTTTATAGGTTATCTTTATAGACATTTTGCCAGGTCTTTCCCCAGCATTGAATTTTAGAAAACATACAAGAAATCTTACCTCTCAAATTTACTTTAAGACAGTAAGACTACACAAAATAAGCTTGTTATAGACACTGATAAAATTTTAGTATTAAAAAATAATATACGAAAACTATTTCATGACAATATTTTAAAGCTACAATGTGGAAGCAAGAATATCCACAAGTAATTGCAGCACATTCAACTATGTCTAATGTTGAACACTTTGAAAAAACAAACAAAAAAAAAACAAAGACAATTTGTCATGATTACAAATTACAAACATCCAGTTGCACCAGAGAAAGGTTTTGTGTTATTAGCCAATCATATGCCAAAAACATTTATGTAGTTTGCTTATCAGTAAGAAATTTTTCAGACAATCTTTTTTAAAAAGCAAATTATTAATCTGAAGTCCAGTTTTTCTAATTGAAATAAAATCATGGCTGTCCAAGTTTTAGAATGTAATTTTCTACTTCACCTTAAGTTTTAAAATTCTATTTAGGGAGGAAGTTTCCAATATTCCAGCCCCTATTTGATAAATTCATAAAATAAACTTACCAAGTTCTCATTCACAATGCCATCACTAGCCGCAAAGAAAGCAAGCACATGAGAAATGAAATGCTTTTCCTCGGGTTTCAATCTCTCCCAATGTTCAAAGTCTTTAGAGAGATCCACCTCCTCTACAGTCCAGAAGGAAGCCACGGCCTTCTTGTACATGTTCCAGATGCTTTGGTAATGGATTGGAAACAGTACAAAACGCTGTTGGTTCTCTACCAACAGTGGTTCCACCTCAGTATTTTTAGTCATTTCTTTTTCCTCATTTTTAGGAATAGATTCCTGCTGTAATAAAGAAAATTTAGATATTTATACGAGAATAGGATATATTTTTTTGTTCAATTGCCTAATATTTACTTGGAAACAATTTTAGTCTTAAAATTACATAACGTATCATTAATTTTAGTGTTTAAATTTAAAAAACTATCAATATTAAGAGCAATTATACAAACTTAATTCAGAAATCAATTTGAAAAAATCTGATATGATAGTTTAAAAAAAAAAAAAAAAAAAAAAAAAATCTAAATCCGTTAATTTTTTTAAATTTATTTTAAAGTGTAGCCAGATTTTTTTTCATGAAAGCAACATTTTTTCTGTTGACACCAGAACTTAATTTGCGAAGTGAAGGAAAATAAAATTTACTGTGATATTTCATGGCTACTTTAAATTTAAATACAACTTCCAAGTTGTTTTCTTCAATTTTCCAATATTTGACAAATAAGATTGGACAAGTCAAGCAAATAAACTTTTTTTTTTCACACAATCGCTCGGAGGCGGTGTTTTAAGCAGTTCAACGAGAAATTTAGAAGTTATTACGTAATAGTATTCAACAGACTTAGTCTTTATCAAAATAGAAAAATACTAGAAGTAAATAAAGACGAGATTTTAAGTAGCATGCATATTCACTTCATACTATTTGAAGTTTCGATGAAAATCGATTAGAAGGACAAGAACGTTTATTTATAAACAAGTCGTTCAACAATGCATACTTACAAGCTTAAGAGTGATGAAATTAATGTCATTTACTATTTTTAGTGGTCTTTCTATATTTGTAGAGAAATATGCGGAATGGTTAATTAACCGCTGCACTTATTTTTTTTTTTACGGTAATTATTAATGAATACGAAAAATGTTTTGTTTAAAGGTTTCTTAAAAGACAAAAAATTATTACAAGCAAAATTGGGACTAACATATATTTAGTATTTAATTATAGCGTAAATTAACAATAGTCTTATATTCATGTTTTTACATGTTACTTACCAGAATAAAATAAATCTAAATGATTCTCGAAAGGAAAAAAAACAGACTAACCGGTGTATTGTAAGAAAGATAACTGGAAAGTTAAAAGCCAGAAGCGCGTGTTACATTTGTAAGCATTACAATGAGTGATAAATAACACTAATAACAAGTGTTAGTTTTTTATGCATAAATTACTACTTTAAGTAGTAACTTTGTTTTAAAGATATTTTTGAGCAATCAGCTCAATTCTAATTTGAAACGGATGTTAACAGTTATGTTAGAACGGGATTTTTAAGCCATTTTCTTAATTAACAGACTCACAGGCAAGAAAACGTTAGAGAGTTAATTTTTTTACGTTAAAGAAAACTAAGCCTTAAAGTTCACTCATTTTAAAAAGTTCAAATTAGCCTGTTCGTAGGAAGAGGGCCTTTTATATTTTCATCTGTTTTAAAATGTCGCAAGCTTGTACGTGTCGCTATATTATAGTTTGTTTTTTTTTTTTTTTAATTTCCATGGCAAGTGTTCGGACGAGCACCACACCTTGCCTCGAGTCTCGCCAATTTAAACCTTTTTACACTTTAGTGAAGACTCGCTATGCAACGCCCGCTGAGTCGAATCACTTATTCATTTCCTACGTATTCTAATTGTAAAGAGGAAGTTCCATTCAGCTCCCCCACTACTTTGATCAGGCTCCCGCGTGGATGCTTCACCGAACGGTACAATCTTGACTTAATCAACCGTCACCAATCCTCCCTAGTCCTCACTCCCTACTACATAAACCCTCTACCTTTGAGAGTGGCTCTATTTGTCAGGTATCGAGTGAACTAGTTTAAAAACTTAATTTGAGAAACATTGAGGACAATACAGCAGTAGCAGTTAAAAAAATTATCAGTACGACAGTTTCGTAATTCTATTTCTAGAACATTTCCGATTTACGTTGCTGCTTTGTTTGTTTTTTTACATTTGATTTTTACTAGCCACCCCGAGTAAAACAAGTTACCTCCCTTGTCAGTCGCTCACCATTAGGAGAGCGAAATGTTTAATGGAGGCATTTTTAAAAAATTAACCATGTGGACAGTTTTGCTAATTTAGACAAAATTATATTTAAAGATGCTGCCAAAGCTTGCAATAAGTTTATGGAATTTTACACAGCAGAAAATTCGATGCTGCATAATACAATCTTAACGTTTTCGCTTCTTTTCAAGACGGCAAAGAACTTGATATTTTTTTTTTAAATATCAGTGAAACGGAAAGCGTTTTGTTTTGTGTACGGACCGATTCACTTTTAAAGTTAGATCTTTTAAACTAACAAAATTAATTCAAATTTAGTTATCAAGTCGGAGGAGGATATGAAATTTTTACCGTTTAAAAGTGAGTAATAACACTTTAATTCTTTTGTGATCACAACTATTATGCTAAAAATGCTAATCGCGTCAATTACATGAAAATTCGGATTAGACGATTTAAGTAAAAATAAAGCATGCATTGTAAAGAGTTGGTATGCTAAAAGCAAAGAAAATAAAGATCGACATATTGGATTCCCTTTAAGATGAAAAGGGGAAAGTTTATCAAAGGGTGCGGAAAAGTTTTCTACGAGACAATGAGAGGATGTAAAAAGTCTGGACTTTTTAGTCAGACTAAGTTGGGCCGAGAACATGTCAGCATCTCTGCATTGTCTAGTTAATTTTTTTTTTTTTTTTTTTTGCAGCAAAACTTGCTTTAGCTTGGAAGTTTGTTTCTTTGGCGAAATTGTTTAAGTTCAGAAACTTAGAAAAGCTTTTTCTACAGAACTACAAGTTGGGGTGGGAAAAAAAGGAAAAAACCTTACCTGCTGCGTGATTTCACCCAGGACTTTCCGCTTCGGAGTATGGGGCTTTGGGTCCTGGGAGTAAAAAAGTTTAGAAAAATTTTGAAAAGTTAGATTACGTTGTACGCGCCAAAAGTTAATTGTAGGAATTAGGGCACAACTATCGAAACGAAGAATTTCCTAGAGGGAAATTTAAGGACCTTCATTTTGAAGAATTGCATTTTTACTTTAATACAATCTTCATAGTTTTAATTTAAATTTTACTAAATATGAAAAAAAGATTAAATGCGTTAAGTTTTTAAATAATTCGAATTCATTACTAATGCATGAAAATGATTTTTACACGTATTTAAATTACCTTATTTTCATCGTTCACGGATAGTTTCTTAACTTCAGTTGTAATCGGGCCCATGATGAAATTGAAAAAATCAGCGGGAAGGGTAAACGTTTTTAAAAAAAAGAAAGATGATTTAGTGTTTTTCTTTTTGTAAAACTACTTTGTCGACAGCTCTGCCACAAATGAGCGCGTTGAACTAATGAACGTTTTTTATAGTTAATATTTGCGCGCTTAGATTTTTCTACGATCACTGGTTGGTTGCTCCTCCTTCCACGTTATTTCCATGCTTAAAATATACAAGTTATTTTCTTGTTTTCTTTTCTTTCCTCAAAAATATTATTGACTTTAAAAAAAAAAAAAATGAAACTAATTTGTTCAGATTTTATTTTTTTAAGTTCAAAAGTCAGTACACTAAAAATGCATAAAAAATTGTAAACTTTTTTCTCGAACTTTACTTTCCTTCGACTGTCGCTACTTTTGAATTTAATAACAATGATGAGATACTTAATATGAAATCTTGCATAATCACTTGAATATTCATCCTGACTAATTTCGTTGATTTTTTTTTAAGCTTAGAGTATAAGTTTTTTAGTTTATACTGTACATTTGTCCCGTAATTAGTTTTTTTTTTCTAATCGTAATTCATTAGCAACACAAACTTTGAAAACTTGCTTAAACTATAAAATTGGATTTTAAAGTAATAATTGAGCTTGTTTAAAAAAAAAATTGATAAGTTGGAAATTAATGTTATATTCTGATTTTATTCGCTCTCCATAAATCCCATAGTAGATTCACATGGCTCTCTAGTTTGTTTTTTAAAGGTACTTATTCAGAATGCATAACATCAAACAATGGTAGATATGGCAACATTCAATAAACATCGGTTGTTATAATTATGGAAGATAGCATACAGTTTGTACTGGAGAAAGATATAAAGAGAAGTCCAAGCAATAAACCTTCAGGCCGTATACGAAAAGGTAAATTATAAGTTCAAAACAATATATTTGTCTTCATTAGAGAGATTCTCTAGTTTATACTTTCAAAGTTTCAAGTTTTATTTAGTTTTTGTTTTCAATTGTTTTATGAACAACCGCCGAACAGAAAAATCAATTTCATTTTCTATAAAAAGCAAATATACATCAGCAAAGTTCAAAGTATCTACTGAAATTTATTAAATAAATTACAATCTTTTATTTTTGCATCGTTTTTTTTTTTTTTTTTTTTTTTCGCTAATTATTTTTTTAAAAAAAAGCAAGATTGGTTCTTGGTACTACTAAGTAGGAGAGTAGAACTCCAGTCAAAAAATCGGTAACATTTTGTTTGGAAGTAATTTTTTCACTTTTTAGTTAGAAATCCTTTTTTTACTTTCTTTAAGTCGCGATGCTTGTCAGAATCGAAAAATATTGATTAATTATCGATCTAGAATAGATGTTCATAATAGCGATACATTTGTTGACTACACTGAGTAGTGTAATAAAAATAAAATCGATCCCTGATTTTTTTTTTTAGTCAGTTCTAGTTCTCTTCTCCCCACGCACAAAAAATTAGGAAAAGTGATATTTTTCAATTCTTTTTTTTTTTTTTTTAATCAATTAAAAATTAAACAGCAAAATTTAAAAAAAAAAAAATTTATTTTATTAAAACAAAACTGAACAATTTTTGCCGTTGCAAAAAAAAAAAAATCAAAAATGAATTTCTTTTTTTCTATAATTAAAATTTATGAATGTGTTTCAAAAGAAATCAAAAGCAAAATTGCGAATAAAAAATATTTTCTTTTTTTTTGGTGGGTGGGGAGATTTTTCTTCCCGGGTAAGAGCATAACTCAACTGGTGTATTATTATTTTGTTGCATCAGTGCCCCTAGGCTAAAAATGCTTCCATAAAGAACGAATAACGTAAAATTGCTTACTAAATATTTTGAAATTTATTCGTGAATTTGCTCATAACCTTGAAAAGTTCTTAAAAGCTTTAATGAATGTTCTCGTCTTTTTAATAAACATACAACTGTTACCATTACAAAGAAAACAAAGTTTGTTTTAGTTTTTATAAAACGCGGGACTGACAGTTACGAGGGGAGGGGTTCGTTCCAACTTATGGATGATATATTTATTTATGTTTTCTTGGAAAAAAAAAAAAAAAAGAGGTAACCAAACATTTAGCAGCTGAGCCCGCTTTTATTGCAAAATTGAAGAAAAGTAACTTGGTCATTTTTTTAATCAATTTTATGTGGTTTTTGTGAGGAATTTTGTATTGCTTTTTCTTTTTTTTTTACTTACTTCTTGAAATCAAATTTAAAGTGCGCTAATTTTTTTTTTAAATCTGGTTCTAATGAACACGCCCCGTTTTCTGAGTTAAACTAATATTTATTAATTAACAGTTCAGGTAAAAATAAAATAAGGAATCGTGAAATATACCTTTTTTTTCTTGTATTATTATTTATAGGATTTTATTTGCCTTTATTATCTTTTTTTATGATGCAAATGAAAAGAATCAAACTAAAAAAATTTCAAATTGTTTTGAATGGTTGGAACCATGCTTGGTAATTCTTTGTTTTTTTTTTAGCAATAACATACTGGAGGCGAGCAATATAAAACTGATACAAGAAATTCGATCTTCATGTGCTCTAAAGAAGTCTTTTCTTCATTCGATGATGTCATTATCCAAAAAATGATTGATTTTGAAAATTATTTTTAACTAGAACTTACTAGATTTTTAAAAGTTAATTCAGGCATACACACCCCGCTGCAAATCCTACTTAATTTTTTTTTTAACTACAAATTTTCGGTTTTTCATGTTGATAAATTTTAAGTTTTATTGTACATGTTCGTACAGACACTGGAATCAAGATCCATTTCAACTGAATATTTTAAATTTTTTTTTTTGTCCATTTCCAAATTCTAAATCTTCAAAATTAAAAGTAAAACCCTTTAAATAAAAAAAATTTCATGATTTTTAAGAAGTTTATTTTTACTTTTAGTTTACTTCGTTTTTTTTCTTTTGTAATTTCTGATGATCTCTGTCTAAAAAAAAAAAAAAAAAAAAAAAACTATTTTTTTAAATTTTCCGACAGCTTTCCGGTCAAATAAATCCAAAATAAAATAACTCGCATATTTGGTCTTAGTTTACTTCGAAATTACCAATTAAGGGAAGTTTTCAATCATTCTTTCTCTTTCAAAATTAAAAAAAATATATAGTTGCTTTGTTTAGTTTACATTTACAAAGTCATTACCTAACAAAGGACTCCAAATTATTAAGTGGCAAAGGACCCAGTTTCTTTAAAAAAAAATTAAAAAAGCTGAAGCGAAAACTGAAAACATATTTTTTTTGCTGTTTCTACACTTGAGCAAAAAATTAATAGACACTAAGAGAGAAAAATCTTTGATTTCTTGCAAATTAAATTTTATTCAATCCTTTTTTTTAATTTTAATTAAAATATTGAATCATTTTCTTTTTCGGTTATTTTATCAAACATTTTACTAAAATGATTTTAGTTTCTAGCTTTTGCAGCTTTGCTTTTTCAGACATCCGTCAATATTGTTAATAATTCAATTCAATAAATCCTTACTAAAGATTAAAGAAAATTATTAGTTTCTTTGGAAGTTTTTTTTTTTTTTTATTTTTATGAAGTAAGTTTTTTTATAGCAGTCTGTCACAAGGCCAAATGTGGGTAGGAAGATGAGTTTCTGTAGAGGTCACTTTTCTATGGAGTTAAAAATAAATACCTGCCTATCTTGAAAAATAGCTCCTGACTAAAAACTTAAAATAAAAAGTAAAAATACACATCTACTTCAGACTTCACTTAAGACCTTACCATAAAATTTAATTACGACCAATGTAATAATCACGATTTAACTGTTTTTTAAGAAAAAAAAAACTTAGGTCTTGGATAAGAGAATCATTATTTTATTTGCATTATACAACTTAATTAACAATTGGGGAAAAAAAAAAAACTTTTTTTTTTTCGTATTTTACGAAATCGATTCTACGTTTTTTTGTTTCTTTGTTTTTTTTTTTAATTCTCAGTTCCAGGTCAATTTTTGTCTGAGTGTCACTGAATTCATTTTTAACGTTTTCTTATTGATTTATTTGATTTATTTTCAGGTAAATCGTTGTTTCATTATTAATTGTACTTTTTCATTTGATAGTTAATTAATTTCCATACATATCATTTCTATACAAGACAAGTGTAACAATGTTTCGCTAATAAAATTACACTTCGTCTTGAACATTTTTTAATTCACTTAAATTTTCTGCTTCTAGCAATTTGGGATATTTGTATTCACTATTCATTATCCTCTTTATTTGTTCAATTCAACGTCTGCTACAGTAATCATATTTTTCACAACAACCAATTTCGCGCCAAATATACGCTGTATACAATAAGACAAGAGTCTCTCTCTAGAGACACAAAAAGACCAACTGTTTCTGTTAAGATTTTTTTAGAAAAAATATTTTTTTTAAATGTTATTTTTCTCTCATGTTCCATTATAATAAGTAAGTAGCTACTGTTGGTTAATTTCTTTATAGCATATAAAAAAAACGTAACAAAACACCCTCCAATCTCTCATGAATAATCTTTTTTTTTTAGGATGGTTAATCGTGCGATTTTTTTCTAGCTACTCCTTCGCATTTTCAAGTAATTTTCCATTTTCCTTTTTAAACTTGAAAATTAGCTCCGCCTTATTCCGTGAAAATTGTACTTTCTTTTTTTTTTTACAAAAGAAATGAACTTCGTAAACTCTTCGGCTTCTTATTTCGTTTTTGCAGTTGATAAATTTTCCCCGCCAGAAATGTTTCATAAGCGCGACTACTACAACAAACACATGGAATTTGAAAGCGTTGCTATTTCCTGTTTTTAGGGCGCCAATCAGTCGAAATTGGTCTGGCATTAGGTCACAAGTGTAGGGAACAGAGTGAAAGATAGTCTGTAAGACGAAAAAATATTGATTGCTCAAAGCAAAATTATGTTAAAGTATTTTTTTTTTTTTTTAGTGAAAAAAAAAAAACAGCAAATTCTTGCTTGAGGCCATAAGAATGACCCATTTTGATTACTGATAATAATTTATTTATGTCTCAAATATTTGTTTAATGTTCCTAACATAATCTATGCAACAGTTTGATTTCAAGTAAAAAAAAAAAATGATTGATTAAAATTTAAAAATAAATCCATGAATTCGTTAGAAATTGTTTTGTTTACATTTTAGATATGGGCTTTTGAGAAAATCTGAATGAGGTAATTCCTTAAAAAAACTAAAAGAGCAAAGCTTACTGGGCAGTGACACTCTGTAGCCGAGCAGTCTAAAGCACACCAGATCAGACAGTGGTTTCTCCTACAAAGGGTCTCATGCATGTTCAAACCCTGTCAGAGAGCATATTTTCCTAAGTTTTCTCGAGTGCGCACACAAGTTAACGTACACTGAACCATTACAATATATAACTGTTGCCTTTTTAAGCAACTGAATTCACAAACTTAACTATATATGTGCATTAAAATCAAAATAATTGTCATCTGTGGAGCTAAATTTATTTTATTGCTGTAATTATTTGATATCAAGACAAAAACCAATGAAATACTTGTAAAATTAGTTATACCAACATCTTAAGGTACTACCTTTTACTTTTTTTCTTCCTTTAAATCCTATGGCTTCCACAGCTTCTTTTTTTTAATATTTGTAAATTGACATGTCTTCTTGGAAGCTATTGTGAAATGGTTTCCTGTTGCCTTTCCACCATTTTGAATTTACAATACTTCTGCGCCCTGTTGGCGGGGCTTCAGAATACGTCAACTGCACCTCTGCAGAGGGTAAAAGTCCCTCAATGGGGCCACCTGTTGGCCGTGGGTGGCGGCCTTGTGTCGTCTGGGGACGGGATCCTGGTGATTGAGCAAGCCATGGCCTAGGTGCAAAAAAGGACATGGTAATGCAACACATCACTTTGGCCCTTACCTGGGCTAGACGGGTGGTCGGAGAAGCCTGATCCGATCAATCGGCTAGTCACGTCAAGCACTAATACTTACTCGCATTAAAACCCATCTATCTAAAACACTTATGTTATACAAAACCGGTCTATTCTTTTACCACAAACAAGAGATAGATTATAAGTAAGTATTAGAAGGCGGTGGCAAGGGTCAATCTACTAGTAAGAAAAAGGCGTTACAGATAGGGTTTTTAACGGACATTTTCATAAAAAACGGGTCGTGAAAAAAAAGTTAAACCTGAAATGCTAGCAGCCAACTTACTAGTGTGAGTATACCTTTCCTTGTATCCCTGGGATAATAGGGCGAATGGGTTTCCCCCCTAACATCTCCCACTGATGGGCTCCAAGGAGGGTGGGGAGCAAGGAAGGTGAAATTTAAAAAAAAAATCCAATGGCTATAAATAAAAATAAAAGGCCCCACATAGAAGACAGTTCAGAGAGCCTATACTCTGAAACCGAGTCTGACAATGATCTTGACCAAAATCAATTTCCTAGATTTATTGTCTTGGAATCAATAGAGGATACACCTATCACCAAACTGTCTCTTTTGTGGAAAAAACAATGAAATCCCTAATAAAAACGTCTTCAATAAAAAAACTAAGGAATAAAACCATTTTGGTAGAAGTTTCAAATAAAACTTCTGCAAATACGTTACTGAATCAAAACAATTTTGCCAAGCTTAAAATAAAGGCCTACCCCCACACTTCCTTGAACTCCTCAAGGTAAGAAGTAAGTGGTAAGAAGCCCAGACCTCTCACTCTGTACTCTGGACGAAATAAAAAATAATTTAAAAAAACAAGGAGTCATAGATGCTCAAAGAATATCAATTAAAAAAAACAACCAAATAATTCCTACAAACACATATATCCTAATTTGTAATACTCCAAAACCTCCAACAGAAATAAAAATTGGATATATAAGAGAAAAAGTGGAAATATATATACCAAATCCTCTGAGATGCCACAACTGCCAAAAGTTCGGGCACCATAAGGATAGATGCACCAGACCATCAATATGTAAAGTTTGTGGAGAAATCGGGGATCACATTGACTGTAAACTCCCAGTTAAATGTGCCAACTGCAAACAAAATCATGCAGCAGACTCGAAAGAATGTGAAGTCTGGAATAAAGAAAAAAAAATATCCTCGATTAAACATACAAAAAATATATCATACCCGGAGGCAAGAAGAATAGTCGAGAGTTCTCTGAACATATCAACATATACAAATATAGTCAGAAGAACAGACAATTTGATTAAAAAACAAGAAACATCACAAAATAATCTGTCCGATCTGGTAGAAGAATTAAGATCACTTCTGGAGATATTAAAGAAAAATTTAAATGGTTTAACAACTAGAACTGATACCAAGTCAGATCTAAAGGAAAATCCTCAATACCAGATCGTTGAAACCAAAGAGGTTACAAAAAAATTACAATACAAGCAACAGCAAATGCCAAATCTCCCAAACACCTCAAACGAATTCAATAACTCCTCACCTCCAAAAAGGAAATCTCCATTAAAAAATCAACACAGCAAAAAGAAAACAGAAATTGTTTTAATTGAAAATGAAAATAATTTTGAACTGATGGAAACTGATAGTCAAGAAAGACATTCAAGACAGAGAAGCTTAAAAAGTCCCGACAAAAACAAGCAAAAAACAATCAGCCCATCTCAAACAAGAGAACGGTCTTCATCTAAACAAAGAGCAAATGAATCAAAGGGAAAAACAAAAGCAACATCTCTAACTAAACAAACAGAACCAAAAGAAAGCCAAGGGTTAAAAATAAAACAAAAAAACAAAATACAAATAAGACAGAATGACTCAAAAAATTATACAATGGAACTGTCGTGGCTTAAAGCCAAATATAAATGAGTTACTTCTGCTTATAACAAATCATCTCCCCACCATCATTTGCTTACAGGAAACCTTCCTAAAAACTGATGATAAAATTAAAATAAAAAACTATACACAATATAATTACATTCATAACCCCAATCAAAGGGCATCAGGGGGCGTATCGATACTAATTAGAAACGATATCCCTCAAAGTAAAATACAATTGAAGACCCATATCCAAGCTGTTGCTACAAAGGCCACTCTAGACAGAACCATCAACATCTGCTCCATTTATATCCCACCACATGATCCCATAAATGAAACTGATCTAAACAACCTAATAGATCAACTACCAAGACCAATATTTATTACTAGGTGACTTTAATAGTCATAACGTTATATGGGGATCTAAATACTCTGATAAAAAAGGCAAAAATCTTGAAAACATCATTAACAACAATGACTTATGCCTACTAAATAAAAAATCTAACACATACCAGCACCCGGCATCAGGCACTTATTCAGTGCTTGACCTATCACTTTGTGACTCGTCTACACTTATGGACTTCGATTGGAATGTTCTAGATGATTCATGGGGTAGTGACCATTTTCCAATTACGTTGACATATTCAAAAGAAATTGAAAACCATCTTCATCGATGGAAGCTAAATAAAGCAGATTGGAGAGAATATTAAAAAAAATGCCAACAAAAACTTTCAGACAAAGAAGTCTCCAGCAAATCCATCGAATACTTCACAGAAACTTTAATAGACATTGCAAGAGCATGCATACCAAAAAGCAATGGATCTAACAAACAACAAAGACCATGGTTCAATGATGAATGTAAAATGGCAATAAGACTACGAAAAGCAGCACTACGGAAATTTAACTCTCAACCTACACTCATAATTTAAATCTTTTCAAACAAAAAAGAGCAGTAGCACATAGTTATCAAGGAAGCCAAAAGGAAATCCTGGAAAGATTATGTAAACAAAATAAACTATAATACAAAACCAAAAAAAGTTTGGAACATGCTAAGGAAAATCTCTGGAAAGAATTTATCTTCTTCTCTTAACCATCTCACGTTAAATAACAAAAAAATAACAGAAACAAAAGATATAACAAACATACTTGCGGAAACTTTTGAAAATAATTCCTCTAACAAAAACTACAGACAACTCTTCCAAAAAATTAAGCAGGATACAGAAAAAAAGAATAATAAACTAAATTTTAATTCAAATAACAAAGAAGAATACAATCTTTCTTTTACGAAGGACGAACTTATAAATGCTATAAGTGAATCACATAATACAGCTACTGGTCCTGATGAAATTCATTATGAATTTTTAAAACAACTTCCCCCCCAAATCCATTAAATTTTTGTTAAACATCTTTAATGAAATATGGTTCAAGGGAAAACTACCCAATAGCTGGAAACAGGCTATTGTGATTCCCATACCAAAACCAGAAAAAGACAAATCAGATCCAAAAAACTTTAGACCCATAACATTAACAAGCTGCTTATGCAAAACATTTGAAAGAATAATAAATAGAAGACTAAATTGGTATCTGGAAACCAATAATTTAATTACCAACTTACAGAGTGGCTTTCGAAATAAAAGAGGAACAATAGATAACATAGTCCGCTTAGAAACCATTATCAGAGAGGCTTTCATCAATAAAGAACATGTAATAGCCATTTTCTTTGACTTAGAAAAGGCCTACGAAACTACATGGAGACAAGGAATAATGAAAGACTTATACAACCTTGGCCTAAAAGGCACCTTACCCTTGTTGATAAAAGACTTTTTATCTGACAGAAGCTTCAAAGTAAGAATAGGATCGACTCTCTCAGACTCAAAAATTCAAGAAGAAGGAGTCCCACAAGGATGCATCTTGTCTGTCACTCTATTTAACATAAAAATTAACAACATTGTAACCTGTTTGAACAATGAAGTTGATGGTTCCTTATATGTAGATGATCTTTTAATTTGCCATAGATCAAAAAATATGCATACCTCAGAACGTCAACTGCAGATATGCATAAATAAAATAAATCAATGGACCATTGAAAATGGTTTCAAACTCTCACAAACCAAAACAAAGTGTATGCATTTTTGTAATCAAAGAAAAATGCACAACGACCCAACACTTGAATTAGAAGAAACTGAAATAGAAATGACTGAACAACACAAATTTCTGGGAATAATATTTGATAAAAAACTCACATTCATTCCCCATCTGAAATACTTAAAACAAAAATGTTTCAAAACACTACAACTTTTGCGGGTTATAGCTAACACAGAATAGGGAGCAGATCGCATATCACTCCTAAAAATATACAGAACACTAATAAGATCCAAATTGGATTATGGAAGTTTCATATATGGTATGGCTAGGAAATCCTACCTAAAAATTCTTGACCCCATCCACCACACAGGTCTAAGACTTGCTCTTGGTGCCTTTAAAACATCTCCCAGAGAAAGCCTATATGTTGAAGCTCATGAGGCTCCTCTAAAACTGAGACGTGAGAAATTAGCTATACAATATTACTTAAAACTCAAATCCAATCCATCAAATTCGGCCTATCAATGCACATTCAACTCAAGCTATAAACATCTGTTTGACAAAAAAGAAAAGAAAATGTTTTCAAACCTTTTGGTCTTTACATGGAAAAAATGATAAAACCACTTACAGACAGTTTGATAGACAAAAATAGTATACATGAATTCAAGCTACCCAAACATCCACCTTGGCTATTGGAACGACCAAAAGTCATTTTAAGACTGGCTGCCCACACTAAATCTGACACACACCCCTTATACTATGTAGAAAAACTGAATGATATTCTGGAACAATACCCGGATTGGGCCCACATATATACCGATGGCTCCAAAGTCAAAAACAAAGTAGGATGTGCGGCTATCTTTAAAAGTACTGTTCAACAGAAAAGATTACCTAACAACTCCTCAATTTTTAGTGCTGAAATTACAGCCATTGATTTAGCTCTAGACCTCATCACTAAACATAACTCAAATAAATTCATTATTTTTGCAGACTCATTATCAGTACTCGAATCATTAAAATGCCAAAAATTAGACAATCCTTTGCTCATCAAACTCCCGCATAGAATACATGCGATCTTACAAAATAAAACTATCATTTTCTGTTGGATTCCCAGCCACTCTGGTTTTCATGAAAATGAAAAAGCTGATGTGGCTGCAAAAAACTCTCTGAAACTTAACACAAGTAACATAAAGGTTCCATACACTGACTATAAACCTCTAATAAATGACTTTATTTTGAAGAAATGGCAAGATGCTTGGAACAGCTGTCAAAACAACAAATTATTTAAAATCAAACCCTCTCTAAAGAAACAACTAACTGAACACAGAAAATCACGCAAAGAAGTGGTTTTATCCCGTATTCGCATAGGACACACTCGCATAACTCACTCCTTCCTCCTAAAAGATGAAGATTCTCCTGAATGCATAGCATGCCAAGAGACTTATACTGTGAAGCACTTCCTGCTTGATTGCGGTGATATGGCACATATTCAAAAATTATTTTACAACGTGAACAACTTGAAAGAACTTTTCGAAAAATCAAACCCCAATTTGATCTTGACTTTCCTTAGGAAAGTTGGACTATATAATAAAATATAATTCCAATTTGGTGTCTGATGATGAAAGGGGAAACCTTTTGATACTTGCCAGGTGAGGAATTTTCAAACAACACACCTCTGAAAACAGTGAATTTTTAAAAACAAAAAGCAATACAACATTGAAAAAGAAGGAAAGTGAAAGTCTTTTTGAAAGCATTTCAACCTTATTTAAAGAAAAAGAAAAAAACAACTTTGACCTTAAATGATCTCTTGCTGATCAATGGGTCGTTAAGTTTTAAACAAACAAACAATACTTCTGCTGGACTGATTGCCACCTGAAGCTAGAGAGATGCTCTGCTATTTAACCCATAGCTGGGGGAGAAGAAATGGATTCCTGCCTTTCCTATGGCATTTGTACAAAAGTGAATACTGCCAAGGACAGAATTTGAACTCTCCTCAACAATTCTTTCTGTGCTGATGATAATCAATTTTTACTACTTTAAAAATTGCTTTTCCAAAAACATACTTTTATTTACTTATTTATTTTTCCTCTCATTTTACCCACAAAGAAAATGAGAATTCATTTTATGAAATAAAAATGCCCTATAATCAGGTGGTTATTGCAACTGCTATCTTTTGCACAACAACAGAAGGTGGGGTCTGGCACTAAAATCAAATCACATTTTCTGTATGCAGAGGTACATTTTTCATTTTCTGAAAAAGGCTCCCCAAAATCAGGTGACATTGTTGTACAGAGAAGTTTGCCAACACTCACAAACCCCAGTCATGATACAAGCAATCATGAACACTAGACTATAAGCCTACAATTATCATTCATATGTAATAAATACTGTATATCCAGTTAGTATCATACCATATATCTATTGTTTTTGTTTTTGAGTATTGATGATAACCAGTAGACATCTTTCTACCCGTACTGTAAGTTTTTAGTACATCTAAGCATATCATATAGTATCTTCACAGACCTCAACCCAAGCCACCTTGGCTGACAATTTCATTTCATATGTATACCAAGAATACCAACCTTATTACCGCACTTGGTGTACTATTGAAACAAACCAGTTAGCTCAATAGGCCTACCAACCATTAATTCCAAACGTACTGTTAATTCCCAGTACCTACTATCTGCCATGTTTTTTCATGGTGATGGCATAGAGCAGTGCTTCTTAAACTATGGGTCACAACCCCGTTTGAGATTGTGAAGCAAAATGCTGGGGGTCACAAAAATTAAATTCAAATTCTTGAATTTCAGTTTCTATGTTATTTAACAAACGCACAATATTTAACATGATGTGCCACACAAGCGCTGTGATAATAAAATGCACATGAAGCCCCATTGTGACTAGTGCAATGACAACATATGTATTTTCAGTGTAATTAGTTAATACCTGTGGTCATGAAAAATCTTGTGATGAAAAATGGGGCCATGAATGAAAACGAAGAAACACTGATGTAGAGGATACTCTTCCACGAATAAACCTAATAACAGCCACAAATATTTGATACCAGGTTCAAAATGTGATAATTTGATGTAACAGAGAAAAATGGTAGAGTTGATAACTTGGACTTGCTAATATGATAAGCTGTTAAATACTGAATTTTTTTTCTATTTTTTCAAAAAAATATCTATCTAATAAGGTGCAACTTACCACCTGTAGTATTTTAGCATACAGGAAATATGGTATTCCATATCTTTTGAAGAAAAAAATAGTATCAGCTAGATGTTTTATTCAGTCAAGTGGTGGACAAAAAGGATATTTGTAATGAAGACTATTCTGCTACAAGTGTTACCTTTTTTAAACATAACTTATTTTATACTAAATTATTGTACCAAACACAAAAATCTAGTTAGTAGGGATAAAAAGGGAACTCATGCTTCTCTTATCCCTAAAGTTGAAATAGGCACAAATAATAAGACTCAACCACTGTAAAATTTTAAAGAAAAAGTCATTTATTATAGTATAGACAAAAAAAGGTACGAATACAAAATTTGCATAAAAGTTTCCTTTTGTGCACCTATTAAAGCAGGATAACAATTTCTGATATATTGCAGAAAAAGATGTCAAAATGTAAAAAGGATGACAATTTCAAAAATGACAAAAAGAGAAAGCACATTCAGGAAGTCAGAAAAACAAAAGTGCAATCAGCTTTTTGGAAGAAATAAGAAAAACCTACTTTTATTTGTCCCATTGGGACATATAGCAATTTATGAAAATTTTTTATTTCATTATTATTTTTTTTTTTTTAGAAAATTTCTTTGAAATCATTTTTTTTTTTTGTTGGCCAACTGCAGGAGAATTTTCACTTGAGGACTTTAAAATTCCTTTGGCTCTCTGCAACTGACTTGTAATTTTATGCCTTATCAACTGTATGCTTTGATGACTCATAACTAGCTCTCGTCTTGATATTAGAGTGCCTTCTAGAGTTATCTGCTAACTGCAGTTCTATTTATTTAAAAAAATAAAAAAGAGATTGACAGAATGCTCCAATGTTTTCACAAGGGCTTGAAACCACATCTCTCATTGGCCCCAAATTATGAAAACAACACCTTTTCGCAAATTCAAAATGAATCCATAACAGTTTTGGTAATTTTTTTTCTTTTTTTTTACAGCTGAGCCTAAGATTTAC
This sequence comes from Acanthosepion lycidas, assembly GCA_963932145.1. Lineage (NCBI taxonomy): Eukaryota > Metazoa > Mollusca > Cephalopoda > Sepiida > Sepiidae > Acanthosepion > Acanthosepion lycidas. The sequence continues at coordinate 123,041,670 of OZ010580.1, forward strand.
ATGTGTAACAATTTTTTTTTTTTTTTCACAAACCATCTGGCTTTCTTAAAAATACACTTCTCCCAAAAGAACATGTACAAAAAAAACAAAAAAAAAACAATCTAGACAATTAAACATTTAAGACTAACTTATTTTTAAATTAATAAAAATAAGATACCATGAAAATATTTATAGAAAAGGCACAGAAAAAATATGTTATGGTTGTAGGAAGTGATGCCTAGATGTCAGGTCAGGATCAATAACATTGCAAATTCTTCTTTGTATTTTATCAAGAATCTCTAAATACATAGCAGGGGCACCAGACCAGATGTGGCAGCAATATTCAACACATGGATGAATGATAGACTTATAAATGTTCATGATAGAATCTGGCAAGAAAGATTGTCTAGCACAACACTGAACCAACCTTTTCTAGCAGAGACCTAGCAGTTGATTCAATATATAATCTTTCCACTTCATGTCAGCAGAAAACGTTAGCCTGAGATGGCTATGTAGCTTCCCTGCCTTTTCTATGAATACTTTTATGTCTCTTCAGTAAAGTACCCAGGTCTCACATGCACACAAGAAAGTCGAGATTACAACTGAGCTTGGTGGTTGGTGTTAGCTCAGGATTGCCAAAGACTCTTTTGAATAGCTTCCCATATGCTGTGTGGGCAGCCTTGATTCACTTATTGACATCTTTTTCAGTGGATGCATTTGATATTAATACACCAAGTAGATGGAGAAGAGGGTAGGGACAAGTATGCACTCTTGTTTCAATCTCCCTGTGATGGAGGAGTTCGAAAGGCCAATTTAATGTTGGACATGACTCATCATCCCCTCATGCAGGGCTTGGATGAGCACCGTGAACTTCTTGGAGTATCTATTGCGTCTTGGAACACTGTTAAACACATTTTTAAGATCCTAAAAATAATTCCCAGGGGTTCTTGCTGCTCTCTATACTTTTCCTGAATTTGTCTCATAGAGAAAGTCATATCGATGGTTCCTCTATTGGCTCTGAAACCACATTGACTTTCATGGAGGGTATCCTCTGATAAGATCAGGAGCCGATTGAGAAGGATCCTAGCAAGGATCTTCTTAGTGATAGACAGGAAAGAGATTCTATAGTAGTTTCCACAAATGCCTCTATCTCGTTTCTTGAAGATGGTGCCAATATTTGTATCCTTCAGATCTGATGGAACTTTCTCTTTTTTCAAGATCTGTAAAAGGAAGAAGAATATTTTTGTTTTGAGAAGGAGAGAGAGAGAGAGAGAAGTGTTCTTGTCATCTCACGAGAATGTCTTGGGTTCGATGATGTTCTCAGCTGCTTTCAGGATAGATGTAGACTTCCTGACGGGACTAAAACCTTAATTCCTGAGATGTATTTCAGATATAAGTTATAACTGAAATATATTCTCTGTAAAAGGATAATATGAATAAAAAGTTGTAATAAATATGTTTTCCTTTTGTCTTTATTCACACACACATTCTGTTAATATTTGTTTTGTTAATACTGCAAAAAAAGAAAATGAAGTCATATTTGCAGTAAGATCCATATTAAAGACATAGCATCATAGATTATTTTTTTCTTCTGTAACTTTTACTATATCCTGTAGATTAGAATATCACCAGTTTTTGTTAAGACCAGTTAATTTCAGCTTTGACTCCATGACCTTGATATTTGTCGTGTTCTCTCAATTTCAGTAAACATGAAAAACATTCTAAATTTATTTTTCATTTAAAAGTTTGATCATTTTTAATTAAAGGAATATTTTATACTGCAAATTACTTTTGTTTGTATTCCTGGTACAAGAAACTAGATTGTTTCAAGACATTTTTTTATGTTTATACGTTCTTTTTATAGAAACAAATATTTAAGTAAATTCTCTGTTTATAATAAACAGTATTAATGACATTTACCGGCCGATAAATGTCATCAATACTGTTTATTATAAACAGAGCATTTACTTAAATATTTGTATCTTGAAATAATTGTCGGACTTTGTCCATTTCATGTGTGACGCCATTTGTTTACATTTGGATACGCATCGAGCAGATATGAATATATAAGAGAAAATCCTGGAGAATTGTAGTTTAAAAACTGTAAAATTGACCTTGCTAACCGAAACGCTCCTCTGTGGCTAAATCGATAAAGCACGTCAGACTATATGACAGTTCTCTATAAGATACAGGTTCAATTCCTGTCAGAGGACACATATTTTCGATGAAAATTTCTTGGACATTCAGGCTGGTAAATGTTATTAATACTGTTTATTATAAACAGAGCATTTACTTAAATATTTGTATCTATAAAAAGAACGTATAAACATAAAAAGAAACTAAATCATTTGTTTATCATTTGAAAAAGGAAAATTGATGTAACAAACGGATTGACTTTAAAAGTAACTAACTATATCTCTCTATGGAAGAATAAAAGAGTTATAATGTCAACATTTGCATTTTTTTTTATTTACAGTTAGATTTTAGCTCCCCTTGTGTTGAATGCTTGCACATCAATTTCGCAATGATTTATTCTTTTCATAACTCCTGTATAATAAATTCTGAATAGAACTTAGATAATGTTTCTTGTAGGTTTTGAAAATATTGTAGCCACCAATGCTACTATACCAACCAAGTTTCAAACAGTAATCATCTCCCACGATGGCAAAAAAGGTTTCCTTTCAAAGTCAAAACGATTTGAAGAACAAATGGTAAGTATATTTTACTTACGGTAATTACTGTGTCCCATAATATAAACTATAATTAATCTAAAAATATTTTTTTTTTTTTACTAAATGTTCCCCCAATACAAGTTCCAAGAGCCACTCAAGGATTACTGAATAAAGTTGTTTCACGGACATAGAAAGAAATAAGTGCAAATTATTAGGCTATGTAGGATAAATAACAGTTGACTCTAGACTTGAAGCGGTTAAGATCATAGTGATCAGGGAAGCATACCCTCGGGAGTCTGTTCCACAAAGTAGCAATAATGTCTGAGTAATGGAAAGTAATCTTATATGTTTAGACATGGAATAAAAATACTTTCAACCATAATAATAACCTATAAAGGGAAGTACAGCATTTTAATATTGTAGTGATATACAAATGCAAGAGTTTACTCATTTGCATATGAATAAGACTATAAACTCCAGTAATCATGAAAAGGACAGATTTTGTGAGTACCAATTGTGAATGACTTGCAATTATTACTATTACTACTACTACTACTACTACTGCTACACATCATGACAATGGCATTGCTGATAGGATGTGAATACATGGTTGAGGCACTTTGATGCAAGTTGAAAGACAATGCTAAATGGGAAGAAAAAGTAATCGACCATTTTTATGGTAATTGCAGGAATTGTGGCGATCAGAAAAGTTTCAATAATAGATCACCACCCTGGAAGTAAAAGATTTGACTTTTCAGAAAATAAGTCAATTAATATTAAAGAACATGCAACTAAAAAAAAGAGGTCAGCCATGGCAGAACAGGCAAAATTTATGTCCATGTAACAAGAACCCAGTAAAGTAGTCGTTAACTATCTATACTGATTAACAAAGGCTAGCTAATCCTTTGTTTTTGAAAAACTTGGAAATGAAGAATAGACTATAGAAAGTGAACTAATACAGATGAGAATTATCAAAGGATTATGCAATGAAAGTGTTGTGACGAGTTTAGGGGCCAGAAAGAAAGACAAGGAAGACGAAAGTAAGTTGAAAAAGTATATTGACGATATATACAAAACAATAGTGTTATTAATAAGTAGATTAGCACTGCGTCTACTACTCCACTCCACTTCACTCCATCCGACTGTCGCAGTTTGTATTTGTGAGAGGAGGAAGGGGTTCATTCTACTGTAGGAGGGTTTACCACAACAGAAAGCCACTGCAATAAGGAAATATGCCTTTGAATGTTTCCATGAAATTTACACAAAAGCTGGAAATGATTGAGAAATTCAACAAGTCTGATAGTTGACAGAAAGATTTAGAAATGGTCAGAAAAAGAAACTGTGCTTCCACACATAATAATCAAAGGGGTTACAGTCTGGGGAGTTAGGTGACCAGATGTAAGGAGTGATGTGATTGCAAAAATTTTCTGTTGGCCGTGACCAGGTCCTCCTGCTTGTGTGGAATGGTGCAGAATCCTGTTGCTAGACATAGGGTCTTCCAGCAGCTTTTGACCAAGGGCATCACTACCTCCTCAAGGAACTTGATGTAGGCCTCTGTGTTGAGTCTGAAGCCCTCACCAACAAATTTGGTAGTTCTTTTCTTATCAGAATGATCAACGTGAGTTTTCCAAGATGCCATACTTTTGTAATCACCATTAGACTCATCCAACTCTTTCCAAATCCTCTGCACTGTCCTCAGATTGACACCCTAATACTCTAAAATGTTCCTCTTGGAGCTTCTGGCACAAATTCCAAGTAGTACAGCATACCGTTTCCAAATTTCTGGCAGAGTGAATTGCATCATGGTGCTCTTTTTCTTGCAGATGGTACCCAACTGACCCTACTGTACTCTGCAGTTGACAAAATCATAAACAAACAATGAGCATGCACAAAATTAAAAATATATAATTTACCCATTGCACCCGATATTTAGTTGAAGCCAAGAAATTGTGTTCAAATTTAGATTTGGGGGTTAAATAACCCATAGTGGTTGATTTTCCACTAAACAAAATCAATAAATCAAATAACCAACATGACCTTTTATAATATTAATCCATATATTCTACAATTTCTTAATCAAACCATATTCCGAAATAACTTTAAAATATGACATCCAGTAATTGTCCACAAAAACTTGTATGTACAGAAAACCTAAGCATCATTTACCATGTATTGAATTGCAAAAGCAGAATAACATACCATATTTTTTATTACTTCAAAGCTCCCAAGAAAATTAAATTTTGGCATTAAATGACCTATAAGGAGTTGATATGCTGTTAAACAAATCAACCAACTGACTAATTGCATACACAAATGTATATAGATTGTCATGTGTCCCTCTACAGATCTTAGCTATTGTTATGACCTCATTGTCAATCTGTTATGGCATGTGAACTAATCCTAATGACAGGGTCTTAACTCAAAGTGTCGCCCATGTATGTTATATGAAAATAGCCCCTCATGGTCGAACAATGTTAAAGTGTATGTAATTAATCTGATTAGTAATGTAAGAATTGAAATAGCAACATAGAGGAACACCACATAATTTAACAATGAAATTTATTAAAGATACATAAAGATAGATGTTAACTTCATTGGATTCAGCATGGATTGAAATTACATTGTCTGATTGCATGGTCGTTCAGTTTGTCATGTTTGAAGAAGTGACAAGTCAAACTCTCTAATGCCTGGAGATTAGAAATCTGCTAAGACAGTGCTTCTCAAACTATCTAATGTGGCATATCAGTAGGTTTTTTTTTTTCTTTTTCAATATGTGAGTGACCAGCAAACAAAGCTTTCCAATCCTCAAATTTTTTTTGAGATCTGTCCTATTTCAAGGACATTTTGAGACTGTCTGTACTAAACAGAAGGACATGATGTTTTATTCATTCTAATGCCAGCCATCATTGACATAGCAAGTACTATTTGGAGTATCAGGACTTGATACAAAGCATAAAATATTGTTGCAGGATAGCTTGTAATTCAGCCATTTAGAATAATATCATAATTTACAGTGAAAGAATAAAATCCAGTAGGAAAAGACAATCTAGTATCAACAAATAACATTAATATAATGGCAAGAATGCAAGAAGTTGGTTGAATATATTGAATGAGTAATGCTGTTTTGTTTGGTTGTTAATAGAGTTCTGGAATAGAATATAAATTGTATTGTGTACATGTGTGAGAATGGTGAAATATGGTTACATGTGTGTTTGTGTGAAAGAGTCAGTATGTGTATGCATGTGTAAAAGTAATATGGATAAAGGAAATAGAATAAGTTAGAATTTAGTTCTTGCTGTGGATGGTAGCACCGCAGTCTGAAGTGGTCTTTTTGTAGTTTAGTCAGTGCTGTTGCTTTTGTGTGTGGACGTGAATGAGGTTTTCAATATCAGCAGCTACACTGACGTAGATCTTGGTGACATCAGTGTGTCCTTTTTTGTTGGCACCAGACTTTGTGATTTTATACCTTTTTTGTAAGAAAATCGGCTCCAGAATTATATTTTATTTATTCCTAATTACTCCCCAAATATCTTGTGGTACTTTCGCACAATGCTTTGGCAGTATCTACCTAAATCATAATAACTAATAAAACAACCTTTCTGATTTGTATTCTATGGTTTCGTATTGTACGGATTAATTGGTGTGTTTTAAGATGTAAGTACTTTATTGCATGTCATTGGTTTATAAATATTTTGTAGGCGTGTTTTGATGTTTATGTAGCTATTTTGGCTGAAAATGCTTCTCATGTTTAAAATCAAGTTTATAATTAACATAATAATTAGTTTTATTGTGTGAAATATGTTGCATATTTTATTTGATATTTTAATGGACACAACAAAGTCTTTTCAGTGTGCCAAGGACCATTTACCATATTTGTGTGACTTCTTCTGACCCTGCACACTAGTCACACATGCAGCTGTGTTGTTACAGAATTACAATGAAATTTGAAAATCTGCTCAGCAGCTAGATTATGAATCTAAGTCATTAAATGCTAATTTTTAAAAATTTGGCCCAAATCCATGTAGTTATTTCTTTTAACTACAGTCAGGCAAATTTTTTGAAGGCCAAATTAGAAAGATATGTCAATGAAAAATAGCCTTTTGGTATTCAGTAGCTAGCTTAAATGTCACCCAATAGGACAGCTTTTAAGCTATTAGGTTGGTGCAAAAATAATGACTGTTTTTGACGTTAAAAATCACGTCAAAAACCGTCATTATTTTGGCACCAACCTAATAGTTTATAATAAAACATGCATTGCAATTTTGGATACAAAAGGAAAATAATGTATTAATTTTTAACCTCACATAATCTGGCAACCCTGAATCTGAGCTCAACGAAAATCATTCCATGCACCTAACTTTTCTAGGGCTTTTGAATGAGCTATGAATCATCGAAATTGGAATAGTAGGAGCAGAGGAGTTGCTTGGATACACACAAACACATACACACACATACACTGTACTTTATATATAAGATTATTTGTATAATCTAACTTTTTCTTTCTTTATTATTACTATTCTTACATGTATTTTTATTGCATAATTTAAAATTTTTCTTTTCTTATTAATTATCAATTATTTTGGTTCCAAACTACTACATAGTCTAGTAATAGGGGTTGAGGTTTGTTTAGTAAGTTACTTATTGCTATCACTACAAGCTTTTTCTTATTTTTTTTCAGTTTTTCCACTAAGAAATTGTTTCACTACTCTGATTAAATGGTCTAAAAGTGCTAAGCTATTTGAATTTAGAGAATATAACAAAATAACCCACTTTAACAACCTGAACTTTTATTGTGTTTATTTTTAGAATGTGGGTACACATTGTCATTCTGAAAAATGGCACTTTCTATAGCCCAACACTGGAAATTTAGAAATGTAGATTTTTCTCTTTTCATTTATGCATGGAGTGTAATTGACCATGGTTAAATGTAATTGGTAGAAAGGCCCAGCAAACAGAATTGACAAAGTTTGCAATAAACAATAACAAGAGAAAGAAAAGGACAGGGCAAAAATAATATTAATCAAGCAAACAATATATGCAAGAATAGTGTTAACACACAAAAGGAGATATGGACAAGCGATCATAGCATTCTAACTTCAAGACAAGAAAGAAGAGAACTAAATCAAATGAGATTGAGAAGTGGCCTATCTTATTGGCTAGAAAGAAATCCCAGTATGCATCTGTAATGTTTTATCTATAGATGTGGGGAGGGGGATGGTTTTGCAGTCATTCTCATGTTTGGAATCAGCAGTCCAAGTTGTTGATAATTAATATCTTTCAATACATGACTGACAAGGCAGATTTTTTTTCCCCACAGTAGGTTGCCATTTCTTTCTGCTGTAGACCAGTTGCGATCCAAAGCTATAGAACCCAATCTGTCCTGCTATTTTTACCCATAGCTGGGGCAGAAGAAGAGGATTCATACTTTCCCAAGGGTATTATCATGTAAGTACATGTAATGGATTTGATTGGAATTCAAACTCTGCTTTCTGATTCTTCAATCTCTGCCGCTATCCATTACTCCACCATGCGTCCTCAATATTACATATCAGTTCAGTACTATTTTCTTTGTTTCAAATAAAATTTTCCTGTTTCTTAGTAGTTTTAGTTTTTGTAAAGCATCTTTTCCTATTCCAATGTACATTCAGATTTTGGTATCGCATCTTCTATCATCTGTTAAAACACTTCCCAAATATTAAAATTTTTGTACTTGCTTGATTTTTGCCTCTTCAATTTGTAGCTTGCATCTTGGGCTGTTCCTCCTGCTGACAATCTGACATTGTCTTTTTACAATTGGTGTTTAGTCCTTTCTTCCTACTTACTTTTACTTCCTTGTCTAGGAGTTTCTGCACTTTCTGTGCCTGACATCAATAGTGTCAGCTGCGTTTCTTATATTAAGATTCTGCCCACCAATAATAAATCCTGGTAGGACTTCTAGTTCTTTTAGGATTGCCTCACAGAATAGGTTAAATAAATCTGATGAGAAAATGCAACCTTGTCATACACCCCTTTCTATTTACTTAATTCATTTTCTATTAATTTAGGTGGTTTGCTCCCAGTTTAAGTTCTTGATTCTTCTCATGCCTTCACCCACCAAAAATCAAGTTTACTTAGCAGTTTGAATGGAGCTTTGTGTCATGTTGTTAGGAGTAACAATGGTTGATAAAATATGAATAGGCAATAAAAACACCTTTTCTTTAAAAAAGAATACAAGCTGGGAAGTTTTTACATTCATTCATCTTGATTTTGATTATGTAACTAGTCCATGACACAGTCTAAAAATGCATACATTCAACCCTCTACTCTCTTTCTCTCATCAATTTGGGTCCCACATGCTGCAATTGATTGTCAAAAGAGAGAGGCTTGATCATAATGACAGCACAATCCCTCTCTTTCAGCAATCTGGATTTCAAGTATCATGATAGAAAGTGGGTTGACCCCAATGCTAATACAACTCCCCCACTCTCTCTTTCAGTAATTTAAATCTCAAATTCAGTGACACAAAAAGAATTGATTTCAATGGTAACCTAACCCTATCGCTTTCTTCAGTCTGGATTCCAAGTGCTGCGATAGAGGGTTGACCACAATGACAACACAAATCCCCCTCTCTTTCAGCAATTTGAATCCCCAAAAAAGAGTTGATTGTAATGATAACACAAGCCTCTAGCTTTCAGCTGTCTGGATTCAAAGTGCTGTGGTAGAAATGGGTTGATGACAATCTGGACCCCATTTGGTTTTCAACAGCTATTAACTGTTACTATTACCAGAGCAGTAAGACTGTTATGTGATAGTGCAGCAGTTCCGAACCTTTTTTGTGTTATTGCCCACTTTCACATGGAAAAATTTTCAAAAGCAAACTAAAATTGTTTGGTAAAAGTTTGTTACTGGTTCATAAACTGACTTTATAATGTAGTAAAAAATATCAAAGGCAGGCAGCAAATAATGCTGACTTATCCAGCAGTGGCTGCTCCTGCTACTGTATTAAGGAACAAGCAAAAGCAAAGTTGGCCATTGGGAACTATATAGAAAATGTCAGAATATTCCTTGTTTGTGGGAATGTGACCCAGTTATCCCTATTTAGCCTGCTGTTTTTTTTTTTTGGTGGTGGGAAGTATACAGGTTCTTTGCATATATCCTATAAGTATATATTTCAGGTAGCATATGTTGAAATACCTTTTTAATTCTCAAAATCCTATATTGCCCACCAAAATTTTGAATAGCCCAACATTTCCTGTTCAGTTGCTCATTGCCCACCCAACAGTTGAAATCACCCACCGGTGTGCGAATCTTGGAATAGTGGCTCACCCAAATACTAATTTATCAATTCTCTTCTCTGTATTTCATCATGGTATGCCAGCAATAAGACATTTTTTTGTTCATATATTTGTATATAGGACATAATATAAGGAAGTGGGGAGTCATACTTTTTCCAAGCACCACAAGCAGAAGCACCAGAGCAGATGTGGCAGCAATCCGATTGGTAGGCATTTAGGAACATGAAACTACCTCTTAATTGCTGTTGTTTCCAAGTCCACCCTGACCCATGGAGGTAGAACCTGTTAAACTCCCAGCTATGGGCAAATAGTTAACCCTCAAACTGGAGTCAATACATTATGAAAGTATAAAAATGGATTTTTATAGAAACAAACCAGCAATACATTTGACTCTCGACAAAAGGCCTCTTTACAAAAATATGTCAATGAAACCTGATCTACAATCCAATTTATTACAAAGAATACATATTCTATTCATATGAACCTATTCTAAAAATCTTGTTGGCATTAAATAACCCATTGAGGTTGATATGACATAAAACAAAATAAACCAAACTCTCACCAGTGGAACTCCCTTCTGATTTCTTGCTTCCCTGATAACTACAATCTTCAAAATTTTAAATGCAACATCAGTTGCCAACTACTGTCTTGAACCCTCTTCCTTCTTGTCTTTTCTTCAATCCTCCCTACTAAAGTCTTCTCAATGTCTTTCACTCCCTGTAACCCCCTGCATTCTGTTAGTATTATTTCCTTACTTGGGGTGAAATGATTAAAAAAAAATTAGTATTGGTGAAATTAACTATTTTCATGAAGTAAACATTTGGCGTTCATTGACCAAACAGTTACTGTGAAATAATTGGCTATGTTTAAATATAAATGACAAAATTCTCAAATAATAAGCAGAGAGAAAAAAACAACAAAAATAGTACAAGATAAACGTACCCCAAAAGACATGATTTAACGGATGTTAGAATTCGTTGAAAAATACATCCCCACCCGTACCTAAACTTAAACCCTTTTTCAAACGTAACTAATAACTGATACAACAAAAGTTAATAAAAAAGAACACGCTACCACCCCTTGCCTGGATGATTGAATTTCCTGTATCCTTGGTAACCGTAAATTATGAATTTCCCTTGCAGTTAAAAGTCAGTAAATTTAAAAAAATAAGTTACTCCAAAATTCGCTTGAGGATGAAATGGAACTAATGTTTTTAATTTAATTGCAAAATTAAATTTAAAGTTTTTAGCTTCCATTTTTGAAACATGGTTATTCCTGTGTAGCGAAAAAAACATTTTAAATCAGTTAATTTATAATATTAATGCTCTCTAAATTTACATAGAGCACTATTTTGTAAAAATAATCAAAAAAAAATCAATAAGAACACCAGATTACATATCTTACTGTTCTTTCTTTTTATTTAAATATATATATATATATATATATATATATATATATATCTATATATATATATATATACATACACACACACTACAACCAGTTCATTAAGTAAGAATTGGGTTCACAAACAAGAGATGCAGTCAAGTAATTATAGCATTCTGACTTCAAGGCAAGAAAAAAAAAAGAATGTGGGTATGAGACTGATAATTGTCCATTTTTATTGGATTGAAAGAAACTCCAGCATGCATCTGTAGCATTTGTCTATAAATTTGGGAATATTTTTAGCAGTCAATTCCTAGCAGATAGTAACTAAATAGTTGCTGCTACTGACAGAAATTTATAAAATCTTTTTCTTAAAACAGTTTTTCAAGAAATTAAACTTCCCAAGTCCACTGTTATCACTCTCAATCATATTGACACAGCTTCTCTTTCTAAGGTGGTGTGGAAAGTCAACATCTTGATTATAGTCTCACAAACCACTACTATGTGTCACAGACTCCAAAGATGTTGCTTTTCCAACCACAACAATCTTAACTAGTGTTAACTGTTATCTTTCCCACATATAAATTGTGCCTCTTACCTCTTATACTTACCACTCACACAACAACCTCCTTCAGTTACCCTGTACTTTAAGTGGTTCTTGGGCCTTGTATAAGGTGAATATTAATAAAAAAAATTTTTAAATCATTATTTGCTCATCTGTTTAGCTATAATCTAATTTCTATAATAATAGTTAAAGTACCAAACAAGCATTCAGACACTTGAATTATGTTTTGTTTCACTAATGTAGATTAGGCTGCAATAAAATTCTTTTTCTGATGATGCCAGCTCATTGGTCAAAATAAAAGTTTTACAAATTGTCCTACATATATTTAGCATTCTGTTGCATTCTCGTACAAATTTTATATACATAGATAATGAAGAAGAGTATAAATATATAAATTGTTCACTTTACAGAATGAGAACCCTGGACCTGGTAAATACCTGAGCCATACAAATTTTGAGTCAAGCAGCACCTCATATTCCCAAAAAGGTACTGGTGGACTGGCTTCAAAGGTAAGTAGAATATTGTCTTGCAATCCCAAGTCTGTATATACATTCCAAGATAAAACTTTTGAATAAATATTCAGCTTGTTATTTCAATTTTCTTACATACAAAGAACAGGTAATTTTTGTTTTTCTTAATAAGACATGAGGAATCATTGTATTAATATTATATTCATTGGATCTGTAATTAATCTGTTGTGGTGTTCAGGTGAGGCATTGGCTTTGTCTGAATGCTATTTTTAATATATTTTTTTAGGGTTAAAAAGGGTATCACAAGCTACAATGGGATAACTACACACATATATATATATAAAACAAAAGATGTCTGTGTGTACCTTTTTCACTCAAGATCCATCCAACTGATTTTGACAAAACTTGGCACATACATTGTACAATGTAAGAGATAGGATCTTAGCATAAAAAAGTGATAATTTTTAAAAAGTCAATAATTGATAAAGCCAATCAAAAATCAATAAATTCAACTTTTTTCCTACCTTTTTGTTCAAACTCGGTATGTGGGTTACTTACATCATGACAATTTCAAAGATACCTCATTTTTATTTCTATGCCACTGCATTTAGTGAAAAAATGCAAAAAATGAATCGATTTCAACACAAATTTTGAACTAAAAACTCCCTCAATTTTCAAGAAATCTAATACGGACTTCACTTCAATAAGTTGATTGTTTAACAATCATTTAACTTGATAATTCAGTCCACTCATATAGTGAAAACCTGCGTAAATAGCGAAAAATGATGATTTTTACTGATTTCTTTCTTATTTTTCGTTGATCTTCAATCAATTTTCATCAAACTTAACAATTGCTTTATAAATCTATCCTATTTTACATCCCTGATAGCATACTGACAAATTGAATTTCAAAAACTCCAAAATAGTTGTGGTCTGAAGTAGGTCTTCATGTTGCCTGTTTTACCCCTTCATGTCCTCAGCTAACTTCGATTGAATAAATACAGACTACTTCTGTTATATCAATAACTGCATGAATTCAAAATGTTTTTTAATGAAAGTAATTGAAGAAGATAGACTCTGTTACATCTAAACATGATGCTGTTTTTGCTCCATTGTAATTGAACGCTTTTTCTGATCAACCAGCTGGGTATGGCTGCTAGTATTACAAATAAAATCATGTATGAAATAGAAGAAAAGAAAATTTGATAATTTTTTGTTTTAGAATGGTTATGTGGACATTGCAACAATGCTAGTTTGTTTAGTTGGCATGGAAGATTGCTATGCAATGATAAATTCGTGCATATGAAATGCAGGAAGCCTATGCATAATTTCTTCCATTTGGTCTGGGGTAGTTATATCTTTAATTTATTGTAGATGTCCTGTTTGTTGCTGTTAAGGGTGTTCAATTTTTCATTGGCTATTTCAATTTGCCTTTTCACCAGGCTACAGTTATAATTCCAAGTGTTGATAGTTTGGTGGGCTGCTGGATCATGTAATTTAAATTGTGTGTATTTAGGCAGCATTTTTTTTATTAATGCATGTTTTGTTAAATAATATATATATATATAGAGAGAGAGAGAGAGAGAGAGTGAATAAACAAACAAAGTGGAAATAAATCCGGTTAGAGGAGACAAACTGAAAAAAAGAAACCTGATATATATGACCAGTGTTTCCTGGGTTAATTTTTACATTTTGGGTAAATGCGATCATTGTTAGGGAATGGGATTGGTCTGGTGCAAGATATTCCTCAGTTTAAAAAGCTTCACTCACAGGCATCGCCAGTGAAAAGTTTAATCACACAAGGATCTTTGTGTTTTTAAACATAAAAACCATGGCTGAGAAAGAAACTCAATGAAAGTTAATAACTACATATCAGAGAATGTGAGACACTGGCTGGGCTTAAAAGCCACATATGTACTGCATGCTGGCAAATAGGTATAAATGTGGGCACTGAGATCGATACTGAGTGGCAACAGTCTGTTTCATGTTTGAAGCAGAAAGCAATCTTCAGGCAATGATGTTCTTCTTCAAGCATGAAATAGACCTGTTGCTACTCGGTTTTCACCTGAAAGTCCACTTTTATATTTACACAAAGCTCTTGCCAGATATTGGGCAATTTTACCCATAAATACAGGTTGAGTATCCTTTTTCCGAAATTCTAAAATCCAAAAGTTTTCAGGTGCTGACATGTCTTGCCACAAATGGAAAATTTCAGAAAGCCCTGGGAAGGTTATTAGGGGATGTGCATCCATTGTAAGTGGCCTCATCTGCCCTGGGTAAGGATTCCCCATCCCAGCTATGTAGCCTACATTGGCACCAGTTTTTTTGTGTCACAGCAACACCATCATTTGTGGATTACTTACCAGCTGTTTCATGTTCACTAATGATATTATTCAAAGTTCCAAAAAGTCCTGCATTTATATATATTTTGTAAGTAGTGATCATGTTTTTTGTACATGTACAGAAAGTACAAAACATTGTTTTTAACTGAAATCTTAATTTCACTGCTTAAAAATCCATGTGAGCATTACTTGACTACTGTCATTACCTGTATCTGTATGTAGACAAAATTTATTAAATTTTATATAAAACTACTTTCAGTCTATATGTATAAGCTGTGTTATGAAATGTAAAGGGATATCATGCTTATGCTTGCGTTCCATTCCCAACCTGCCATATTTTATAGATGCTATATACAAATTAAATAGCCTGTATTCCAAAGTCCCCCAAAAATCTGAAAATCCAAGCTCGTCCTAAAAATTTCGTTTAAAAGATTCTCAATCTGTATAACATACCTTAAAACTATATTTTCATCATATATGAGATATACATATAGACTTGCAACCAGGGCATTACAACATATCACCTTTCTAGGCAGATCTTTTTTTATCACAATATGGGATATTTAATAACAGAAGTGATGGAAACATAAGCAAAAAAAAAAAAGAATCTAAATGAAATTAGTTAGATTATATATCCCAAACATATTAAAAAAAAAAAATTTTAATTTAAATTTTTCAGCATTTCTTTTTTGTTCATAGACATGTAGTTGTATCAATGTAGATATAAACTTAGTCCCATGAAGTCCTAAAGGGCAAAATGCATCATGCAAAACCTTTTTCACTTTGTCAAATACATCAAGAAATATATATATATATATATATATATATAGACTATTGTCCTCATCTTTTTTGTTATCACAACGTTTTGGCCGTTGTGCCCTCCAGTCTTCCTCAAAAGTACATCTACATCGATCTGGGTAACCTACGGGGTATTTTAAGCTGAACACTTTATTTAATCTATGGGGGTGAACTTCTCATTCCACTGCTCATGTCTAATCACTAGAGCATCCACAGTAAATTTGTGTCCTCATTCTTACACCATTTCATCTTTCTTGGCAGATCTTCTATTATCACAATGTATGATATTTAATAACAAAACTGACGGAAACAGAAAGAAAAAGAAACTAAATGAAACTGGCTAGACTATATACCCAAAACATATATTAAAAAAGAAATTTAAATTTAAAATTTGTCAGTGTACTCTTTCCTTCATGCACCTTGCATCAACGTAAACACCACTATAGTTGAGTAGATTTTTGAAAAGTGATATTAAAAAATATTACAACAATAATCTTAAACTCAATCCAGACCTTGATTGGAACTCATACATATGATTCATCGCTAAAGATGCTGGAAAAATGGTCAGTTCCCTGTACCACTCCAGTAAGTACCTGACTCCTCCTGTTATCCTCTGTCTTTACAAGAGTCAGATCAGGCTGTAAATGGAGTATTGCTGCCATATATTGACAGGAGCTGCTCAGTCTTCACTTTTCAGTCTCAAAGTCCAAAAGTGTTTCTGCATCCTTGTGGGTGACATTATTTTCTACTCTACAACCCCTTTCGCATAGACAAAATGTTGCAAGCTCCTCACTCACTATTTCCAAGGAAAGTGTTCAGACAAACCACACTCCTTAGTTCCATCAGTTCTTACCTTAGACCCACCGTGCCACACACATTATAGCGAACCACTTTCATTCCATCATATTCCATTGAGGAGATGTAAGTTCCAGGAACTGTTGCTCTGTGGAACCGACTCCGAAGAGAATGCTTCCCTGATCAATATAATCTTAACCTGTTCAAATCTAGGGTTAACCATTATCTTCCCCATATAATTGCATAAACTGTCTCTTGTTCTGTAACCCTCTACCTCAAGTGACTCCCTGGCCTTGTACAGAGTGAACATCATTGTAAAAAAAAAAAAGTCCTTAGTAATATTTGTCTCTTTGTGAAACCTCCACCATATTCCAATATCAGGATGGATGCCGCTTAGAAGGGATTTTTAAGTGTGCCCACATCTTGACCGAATGTGACACAAGATCAGAAGTGGGTTTAACGGCAATACTGTCGAAAAATTTCTCAACCTCTCTTGGCATTTTTCCTTTTGGGGGTGCCTTAGGTGCTGGGCAGTCATAAGTAAAGGGCGTCAGAAAGGATAATACCCAAATTTACATGCAAGTGTGTCACATCATGCATGTATCACACAGAACTAGACTGAAATACCAACATAGGCATTTTAGCTTAGTTTCACTGACCTAGATTGTATTATTCTCCAATCTAATCACATTTATGCATAATTTTGTGGACTGACAAAGGAATTTCTTTATCTCTGGACAACTTTTGTCACCTCTGCTTATGCAGGAAGCACGGGCAGAAGCCTCCTTAAATATGAACCACTGGAAAGTGCAGACAGTTTGAGGCCAATTTTGGTTGCCAACTGTATCAATTAGCTCATCATGTCAAACTCACTTGAAAAGTAATTCCCTCCCCACAAATTTCCTAGCAGTGGATGACAAAATTGAAAAAAAGCAAGAGCCAACACCTTTTTTCTTTACCTTCCTGTAATTACTGCCTGTGTTGTAATAATAATGTAATTTCATTGGATAATTTTTGTTGTTTTATTTTTTTTAATAATTCCTTATTATTGAAGATAATTCTGCTCATTAAGTCATCTATTCCTACAAAGGCATTATTCACCCAATCTCTGGACCCCCAAAAAATAGAACAAGGCTCATCAAGAATGGAAGAAAATAAATAATTTTTTTTCTTGCTGCAAATCACAATCCACCGGACAATATGACCAAGTGTGAATAGCACCACAACCCACAAAGACAAACCCAGCAAAGTTATCATAGGCACAAGTGTGTGTTCCTATAACAAACCCAACTGGAATTGGAACTTGGCTCTCCAAAATTCCAAGCCATTATCTATTACACTACCTACACATTCAAGCTTATAACATCTGGTATTTCCAAGCAGTTACCCATCTAGGTACTGAACAGGATTTATGTTGACTTTGGTGATTGTATGGAAACCAATGTTTCAACATGATATGGCCATAAGCCAAATTAGTATATAGGAGGTAAATGCAAGGTTAATTATCTATACTTTCTAGATTACATTTCATTTATTAGTCATTAAATTATATCACTTAGCATCCTTCATAATTTACCTTGATTTTCAGTTAGCCTGATGTATAATTATGAGCAATTTAAAGATTCTGATAAAGTAACATCATTTTTACTTATGTTTATAATTACTTGTTGCAAAATAAAATCCTTACATTGCCTTGATAAAGTCCATCAGAATATGAAATGTGTTGGCTAAGAAAAGGTTTCCTTTTGTTTTTATTCATCACATTCTATATTCATATTTTATAAATAAAATTTAAAGCCCAGACCTGAACAGTTTGGCATTAAGGGCTTTTTTTTTTTTTTTTGTCAGTTTACAAACATCATATGTTTATTTTGGTTTCTCATATGTTCTATTTTCTTTCCTTTCTATCTTTTCATTTTAGACCAAACGCAACATTGGAGTTCTGAACTCAAGACAGCAAGGAGGGTCATTTATTCTTCTTCCTTCGTCATTTAATCAGAAACAGGATTTCAATCGGTCTGGCAACACAAGAATTTTTCAGAAAGAAATAGCAAAGAAAATAGAAGCACAGCCCACACCAGCACCAAATCAGTACAAGGTGAGTTGGTTAAGAAATAAAAAGGAAATGCATATGTTTTCTTTCTTTCATTAATCTTTTACTCATATTTAATTATGAAAGAATCTTAAGAAAATGTCTATTCTCAATCAAGTGATATTTGGGCATATAATGAAATGTTGACTTTTCAAAAGTATGTCGTTGAAAATTTTAAAAAACATATTTTATTATGAATATAGAACATCAACATTACTGTAATCCTTTGTGTATAGATCGCTAGGAAACATAAGACACAGTTTTAAAAGAAAAAAGCAGAGAAATTTCAAGAAAAAAAAAAAAGGCTCATTTTCCTATACAAAATACACCTGGTTTTAGAGAAAAGAAAATTACTAAACATGTGAAAAAGAAAGAGAAAAAATGGGGAAAAAAATCCCAGGATATTTTGTTTACTTTTTTTGATTCATATGCATTATGAAAAGATCAAAGTCAGTAATTGGCGTTTGTTAGGTCGGTGCAAAAATAATGTCGGTTTTTGACGTTAAAAAATACGTCAAAAACCGACATTATTTTTGCACCAACCTAATAACAAAACTTCCTAAGGGCCCTGACTGAAACAGTCATTAATTACCTTTCAATACAAAATTGTTTTTAATGATTTTTATTTTGAAATTATATACCAATTTGTATTTTTTTTTTTTTTTTTTTTTTTTTATCACCACAAATTGAATATTTTTACCTTTTGAATTTCTGAACATTATTAAAGATTTATCTCCCTTCGTTGTAATACATCCTTAGATATTATCTCTCTGGTAAACAAATAAATCCAATTTGACCCAATTATGTTTGTTTTGAGTGCTGAAAAAACAGGATTGAGTTCTACTATAAAGTAGACGACACTGTGGACATTTGGACATGATTTTGGATGAAAAAGCCTGCGTTTTATACACACAGGATTACAATTTATTTTTGTCTTTCAAATAAATAAAATTTTATTAACTATTTTTTGTATCATGTAAATATTCCAATTTTTACTAAGACTTTGATTATACAACAATATAAAAAAATAATTGTTGTTCTATGACTATTTTCAATAAAGTCGTTTTTGAGCACTGATTCTTTTTTCTTTACTTTATTTTTTTTTTTACTGGAAGAGCAGAAAATTATTTTAAAATATTGGAAATATTGGTCTTTTTTCCATAAGATAAAACTCAAATTACCAAACAATCCAGCAACATTTTGTATAGGCAAAAAAAGAATATTATAATTTTAAATACTAAAAGTTTTTTGTCTATAATCAATTTTTTCTGATTCAATTTTTTAAAAGAATTCTATGAAAAGTTTCAGAATATTATTTTCGAATATTAAAATCTTTAAGAAATTTTTAAATGATCTTTTCTTAGCATAACAAAATGTTGACTTTGTATATAATCATTTTGCTTATATATAATTCATTATACTGATATAATTATTATTGTAATTACTATATCTGATAGTATATACAACAAATTTTCTCCTAAATAATAGAATTTCCTAAATTTGTAATAAGTGCACAAAAATAAATTTCTTTTCAACTGGGCCAAATAGGGAAGATGGACAAAGTTATATTAATATTCAATGTAACATCAAGCAATTATTTTTCCATATTCTTTGCTAAAATGATAAAGTGCATTCTTATAATGCCTTTAAATACTTTCTTTTCTTTTTTTTTTTTTTTTTTGACAGTTTCTATATTTGACATTTTTGAAATTCAGTTAACATTCAATGTAGTATCCAACAATGTTTTCTTAATATTCCTTGCTGAAAAAGGAGAACGATCAGTTTTATATGCCATCAAATACAGTATCTTATCTTATACCTAATATAATTCATTATACTTATATAATTATTATTGCTGTTATAATATAATTCATTATAAAAAAATTTAAATTATCTTTTATCAGTATAAAATATAATAACTTTTATATCATTTTTACATTTATCCTCTTAATATAATTCATTATACTTTCTATAAAATTTTTTAAATATTCTTTCTTCAACATAAAATGTTGACTTTCTTAATTTTTGAAAGAATATTATTCAAACTTTTTTAAAAAGTATCATTTTTTTTTTTTTACAAATATAGAATATCAAAATTAATTTATTTTTGCCTTTCAAAGCCAGAATAATACAGGTACAGCAGAAATACCTCCCACATTTTAAAGGTTGACAAAAAACTGCTTATAAAAAATTTATCTCACTGCTGTTTAAACCTGATTTGTCTAGAAATGGCATTCTCCAAATGGTGGCCTCTATTACTGTAGATGATTTCTGAAGTTTGCCATCACCTGGAAGTTTGAGTACTTTGAGGTTTTACAGGTGGCTTTCTTTTAAGCACAGAACCTTTGGCTCTGAAATTTTCAACCCATAGCTGTATTGAATTTCTGTCCTTAACAGCATCATTCCAACATAACATGAAATGAGCACAAAATACTTTCTGTGTTGTAATTTCAGATTCACCAATCTTACAAAATGTTTCAACTGCAAACACATGGTATGCAGTGGTCCAAGCCATAATGGTAACTGATCATATCTGAAAAAAATAGTAAGACATTATCTAGATGAAGACACCATTGTCACTTGCCTAAGTTCACTAGCATCACACATGTGACAGTTTAAAATGTGGGAGGTATTTCTGCTACACACTGTATTAAATAAAATTTTCTTAAAATTTTTGTATTGCAACTATATTCCAGTTTTTACCAAGAACATGTTGACTCACGCTAAAACTATTAAAATGAAATGGAGTTAAATTAAACTTTACAAGAGACCAAATGAAGTGTTTGTTTTTCTTTTATTTCTCGGTGTTGTCATTTGCCAGATTAACATAAACCCAATAAAGAAATCCTCAACAGAAGCAGGATTTCAATCCCAGACAAAAAGAGAAATGAATTATTTAAAAGAAGCAAGCAAAATTCCAGCACCATGTACGTAATTTTCTTAGAAAAGAATCAGTTTTTTTTATTTTTTGTTCATAATTCACTTCCATAATAACATTCTATGTTCTGCATAAATCTTATGTGCGTGAGAAGATCAGTACATGTCGACTTCAGTCAAGATCATAGGACACACAGCTTCATGTCTCAGTTTATTGTGAGCTTCATAATCCTTTCCATGGCTATTGTATCATCAAGGCTACATACAGTCTTGAATACAGAGTTACTCTTCTCCTAGACTGGTTGCCAAACATGGCTAGAGAGCCCAATTTACCTCTGTATTTAACCCATAACTAGACCAAGTAGTTAGAACATTCACATTCTGACCATAAGACCGAGGTTCAAATCTCATTATGGTCAATTTGCCAGGAAGAAGATTCCTGATGTTATCGGACTGGAAGGGTCGATCCCAGTGTGCGGCAACTTTGGAAAATGCCTGAAAACCATATCACAGGTTGACCCAAGACTTGTGAGGGAAATTGGGCAGACAGAACCCTTGGGGGCGTTGATAGCTGTGCTAGCACAACATCACAAGTCATCATGGCTGAAGGCTTGAGCGTGCTAGCCTTGTTCAAATTGCTGATCATGCTAGATAACATGCTCTTCCCCAGAAACTGTAACTAAGGTCTACTCAGCATAGTTGCAGTATAAAGCTGTGTGGGTGTTGAATAAACACAAATGCACCTGAGCAAGCATCTGCAATAGGGGTTGGCTAGCTGCCCTAGTAGACGGGTATCCTCGAATACGAGTGGCCAGCTATACATACATACATACAGGGGGAACAGATGGTTTCATACCTTTCTCCAGAGGTATTTGTGTGAAAGTGAATGTAATAAACTTGACTAGAATTCAAACTCAGCCTGATAATTTCTCATTTCAAGCCACCAGTCATTATACCTCGACACATCCTGCGGAGATAGATTCATTCCTAAATAAATAAAACCATTTTTTTTTTTTTTTTTTTTTTTTTTTTTTTTCAAATTTCAACCTACAAAAAAAATTATGCTGATAAAATTAATGGCTGCTTTGGGAAAGGTTATAAATCTTGTTTGTACTGAAAATCAGTTGTAAAGAATAATATTGATGTGCAGGTTGGGTAGTGATTATCAACACAGAAAAAGGGTCGTAGTGGAATTCTGTGATGGATTGTGCAATCAATTCCACTGTAGATAAACTGGTCTTTTGTGACAGTGTTGTGCCGGAAATTTTGTTTGCAAGCAGTTCCATTGATTTCAACTGTTGCTGAAGAAGTAGTTGAATTGGATCGTTCATGATGAAAGAAAAAATATTTTTTCTTTTTGTGATGTTCTATTTCATCGTTGTCACCAAACTGTTATAGCTGCTGTTATAATGAAATAAACAAGTTGAAGATCAGATATTGTTATTAGTTCTCTACCTCAAGGGCCTCCCAAACATATAAATACTAAAAGGAAATGAAAAGAAGGGTGCCAAAATATGTTTACCATTTTTTATTATTAGGTTGGTGCAAAAATAATGACGTTTTTTTTTTTTTACGTATTTTTTAACGTCAAAAAAGTCATTATTTTTGCACCAACCTAATAAATGTAACAATGCAAGACAACATAACATGAAATAAACATGTACTTACAATAGATGAGGTTTGCACTCTACAAGATTACTACCTTTGCATTAAGGTTAGGTGAGGTCATCAGCTACCATCTAGGAATGGTCTAACTTTGGTCATTGGTCTTCTCATGACCAGACTGAATCTAACTGTGGCAAGGGTCTTAATTTATCACAGTAAGGACTACTGAGATGGTAATAACTTGCCTTGCTAGATGAGGGGTTCTATCTAAAACCCTACACTTGATTTTATGACAGATTCAGGGTATGCACCATCACTACTTCCATTCCAATTCCATAGTTTCTGTTTCAAAATGGCTCATCTTGAGGTTTCTTTTTTGGAAACTGATTTTATGGTACAGGAGAAAAAGGGAACTTGTGTAAGTGCTCGGTATGAATTTTTAAATTAATTTAAAAGAAAAGTTGTATCTTGCTTTTGTGTTTACGTTTTTTACTGTTTGTTTTTATTTATCCACAATTTTATTACATGAGGCATTAAGCTTCGATTTGGCATGTACAATTCCTGGGTCTACTGAGAATTACTTTTTAGAGTGCCATTTGATCCACCAGATGATCCTCTCCAAGTATACACCTGGTGTTGTGGCATCAGTGGAAGTCTTGACTAGAGGCGTGTGTTCACATAGTCCTGATGCATGTCAATGATTCCAATGGTCTATGTTGACACTCCTGG
This sequence comes from Acanthosepion lycidas, assembly GCA_963932145.1. Classification (NCBI taxonomy): domain Eukaryota; kingdom Metazoa; phylum Mollusca; class Cephalopoda; order Sepiida; family Sepiidae; genus Acanthosepion; species Acanthosepion lycidas. The sequence continues at coordinate 123,065,251 of OZ010580.1, forward strand.
GACCACATTTGCTTCAATCTGTGCTATGGACACCATGCTGACTTGGCAAGCATTTATACTATCCAGAACCTAGTAGTGGTTGTAGGAAGGTTCATTTGAGCATTTTTGCCAGCATCAAAACATTACTGACACATCAAGTCCAACATATGTAGCAATTCTCCAAAAGGATCATTTATCTTCTCAAACCACTTTAAAATACCTTAAATTGAATAAAAGGAGCACATGCCATTATGCCTGCTTGCACTGGACTCTTTTGCCGCAATTAACCTTATCCTAAGATATGTTACTATTTAACATTTTAAGGATGGAAGTGCCCAAATGTACTTGCAAGTTTAGGAGTACTCGAATACACCTGTAAGTGAGTAGCACTGTATCAAATAAAGGCACTTAGAAATCTGCAACTTTTATAAGGTTGTATATTTCCAAAATCATATCTCATAATCAGTAATACCAAAGAGATTTAAATTTTGGTATCATTTGAAAGAGAAAACAATTTACTTTCCCATAAAATCAGTTTGAAAGACTTGATTTTTCAACATTTTTATTGTGAGATGTCAGTTTAATTGAACTAACATCACGTATTCAATTTTTCAATAATTTGGTCAGCTCTCCAGATATTTAACAATTGGAATGTCTTGAGAGCTGATAGGGTTAAAGTTCAGAGTGTATTGGTTTATGTGTTGCTAAATCACAAGATAACCAAAACCTTTGAAAGTTTTATCAGCACATCTACTCACCCTCCCTAACTGATATGCGCACACTGTATCCAGGTCAAAATTGCCCTTCAGCATGTTGGAGTAGTATTTACTATCAGAATCGATGAAATTAGCTCCAATGGTTTCTTAGATTTTGACAGCACTTCAGTCGAACAAGTGCATGTTGATGATAATGGTAACATTAGTTGTTTTCATTTAAGGAAACATTTGGCCTTCATTAACTGAGCAGCCAGTGATGCTTTCAGTTAAAATTTATAAAATCTTTGTCTTCAAATAAGAGAATAGGTTTCTCAAGTCCAGTAGCTATTATCGCTCTTTCCACTATTGATGGAGATTTCCATCTTAAGCTTTTACTTGAAGTGGTGTGGAATATCAGCATCTTGATTGTATTATTTTGAGTTACATGTGGTATTCATTTTAGCTGTAATAGTTCCTGTTATTTGGGACAGTTCTTTGTGATACTGTAGTGCCAGTCCACAAGGTTCAAGGATGTGTGGTTTTTGCCAAGACCCACAGGCTTTAACTGCTCAAAGGCATTTTTAACCCTTGATTTGAGAAAGTGGGCATATACAACTGTCAGTTTTGATATTTCTGAACAGGTTTGGTGCCATGCATGACATCCATATGAAAGCCTTGATCTGATGAGGCTATTTAAGAACATGACTCAAGTTTTAATGTTAATGTTTTGGTTTTGTAGCAATTGGCGGTGTTGAGTGAAACTACTTCTTGCACTGCCTCTGTTCAGTTTCCTTTTCACTTATACTAAATTTGTTCAAATGAGCACTTCTCCCTGATACTTCAATTGAATGAATTTAAGCATACTAAGGCTACTAGGTCTCATAATTTTACTGTTTAAATCACTAGATGTAACCGTAAGTTCTATTCTAATAGTTTCTTTTCTCTGACTTCTTGCCTGTGGAACTCTCTTCCAGTTTCTTGCTTCCCTGCCACCTACAAGCTCCAAAAATTTAAATGCAATATCAATCACCATCTTCTGTCTTCCTGAAAGCTGTTCTTTTATTGTCCTTTCTCCTCACTAAAGTCTTCTCATTCTCTTCCACTCCCTGCAACCCCTCGTGTCTAAGTGGCATTATCACTTTGACTTTGCTTGGAGTGAAATGATTTAAAAAAATAAATAAATAAATAAAAGGCCCACTATACTACATTTACAGGATTGAATCACCCTTAATCTTTTCATATTTGTTGTATCCTTAAAGAAGGTTACAAACAGACAAAGGTGGTACTTGAGTGAAAGGAACAGCAACATGTGCTTAGATGAAAGAAAGGTTTATTGTAAAAGAAAATACACTACTGAAAGACAGGGAATCAGTTAGCAGGCTAGTAATTCCTGAAGCAAGTCTGCCAGGTATGTCCTGTGCACAGTGATATAGTCAGTCCACAATAGGTGATAGGGAGAGTGGGACATTCCATTACAACAATATTTCATTTGTAAGTAGGAAGTTTCAAACAGATAGCTTTTTTCCAAAAACCTTCTTGAACAGATTCCTGCAGGGATACTTCCCTGAACACTACAATCTTAAACTCTTTAAGTCCAGGGTCAGTCATTATCTATGCTTTATATCCTCATGATTTTTATTTTCTGCTTTCTTCACTTACAGGATGTGCAAGTAGTGTAATAGATAATGGCTCGGAATGAGAAATCTCAGGGTGGAGTTCAAATACCAGTCAAATTTATGCACAAATACTCTTGGCAAAAGTATGAATCCATTTCAACCCTCCAAGCTATGAGTTAAATAGTAGGACTTGTATCTGGAAAAATCATTCTTATAATCAAAAAAATTGTTGATGCAATATTGCAAAAAAAAAAAAAACCCAAATATTTTTAAAATCCAAAATATGTTTTCGCTTTAAATAACCCACAAAGAATCAATCCTCCTCTTATATCCATGCCACTCCTCCATTCAGTATCTCTCTATATAGAGTGGTTCTGAGGCTTTGTTTTTGTGAACATTATTAAAACAAAAATATACTATTCTATTTAAGTGATTTGATCATCTGTATCAGTTGGGGCCCTGGACTGATCGATGTACTTTTTTATGTCTTATTAACCTATTGTGGGTTATTTAAAGCTGAAACATATTTTGGATGGTAAGAATAATTCTTTTTTGTTGTTTTGCAAGGGAAAACCGCATAGGATCTATTTGAAACAGGAAAAAAAATAGAAAACAAAGATGGAAACCGTGTATATTAAATACTGAACATCCAGTTCTCAGTAAATTCACTCCCTACAAAATTGACATATCCTGTTGTGTACATTTGGATTACTGCATCCTACACTGTGTTGATGTCGATACGCATTCATCAGTACAGTGTAAACTGATATCAGGATCTAGTTGCATGCATGTATAAATATATGACATCATTTCTGTGCTTCACTATAAATGTCTCATGAAATCTGTTGAGAATTTCTTATTATTGTACAAGTTCTTTTTGTCAGTTTTACAAATCTCATTAATAGGGATAAACAGATTCAATTTTAAATGAATTCTTTATACATTTCTATAGTCTGCTCACAAAATATGTCCAATAAACAAACAAGAGCACAAATAACATGAATATGCATGTGTTATGGTCCAGGTCCTTGTACCACGGTGATGGTCCAAGGTAGAACCAATAAAGAAGAACTTGAACACAGATATGGAATAACACAGATATATTACAAACAGGAATATATACAAAGAAGTAGAAAGTGTTAGTACGAACAATCAGGTTTAGTAGTAATTGTCTGAACGTGACTCTGTATCGGACTGCCTCTGACTCGACTGACTGACTCCTGACGGACTTCACTCCAGACTTCAGACTGAACGGTATTTAGTTCCCCCCCCCACGAGGGCATCATGTGGCACAAGACCGGTTTAACGTGGGATCTCCGAGCCCAAGGGCTCGGCCAAAAATATGCCCTTTGAACCCGTATAAACGGGTTCAGGGTCAGTTTACCTCCCCGAAAGAGACTCCCTCTTTGGTGTAGCCTCATTTGAGTTCCTCCCCGCCCGAAGGCAGAGAGTTCAACTGATCAGCCAGTCGTCCAACTTCAGACTGAACTCCCTGCTTCCTTTTGAGGCGCAGTATTTATTACGTATGGAATAGTCTATTATGTTATTATGGGTAAGGTCCCATAACAGCATGATTGTTATTTATATTGTTGTTGTTAAATTCATATTATTGTGATGCATCCCACTTTACATAAGGCCAAAAATGATACAGGCCACCAGGGAAAAAATTTTGCCTGTACATTTGTCGTCAGGGAGATGGTTAAATAACTTAAATGCAACAGGGTTAGCATGTCATTCTGCAAAGCAGGACACCATGAAAACATATTGTGTCACGAGGTAAAGTGGCTTGATAATGCAAGATTATTACTGGCATCTGTTGGTCTTGAGAGGCCATGGATCTGCACCCAAAGAGCACAAGCCTGGGGAGGTTTTTTTTTTATGAGAGATCGGCAGTTGCCCATGCAGCATATCTCCACACCACTGATGCTGTCCAACAAAAAGGCAGAGGCCAATACAACTTGGCACTGTCATTGCAGGATTTGCCAGATTGAGACATAAATCAGACTGTCCTAGGGATTGAATACAGAGTTATCTTTCTCCTAATCTGGTTCCCAACCATGGCTACAGAGCCCAGACTCTCCTACTATTTTCCCATAGTTGAAGGTTTTGAATTCAGAGTTTTCCCTTCTCCTAGGCAGGTTGCCACCCAAGACTATAGAATTTATTCTGTTCTGCTATATACCCATAGCAGGTGGGGGAAGAGATTGACTAATACCTTCCCCAAGGATATTAGCACATAAGTGGATATAATGAACTCTACTGGAATTTAAACACAGCTCTCCAACTCCTCCCTCTGAGCTACAATCCATTACTCCACTGTGCCTCCATAATACAAAATTAATGTATTCTAAAAGTTTAAAATTATGTGATGCATATTATAATAAAAAAATAGGTAAATAAAATCAGTAAATCTGAATTACTATTGTACTTTCTTTAATTGACAACACCTGAAGTCGTCACATGACAAAACCGGTTTGGTCAGTTGCAATGTTTTGCATTTATTGCCTGTCTTTTACTTAATAAACTATAACAGCAACTGAATTTTGTTTAACTATGTAATGACATGTTTTGAAAACTCATGTTTGTCATTTACAGCATTGTTCTATACTGAAAGAGCTATTTGTAGGCACCTTTCTTTAAGATAGGTGTGAAATGTGTCAGATTTAGACAATCTATAACAAAAAATAATCTTTTTTTTTTTGTTTTTAAACTTGTTCTGAAGGATATATGGGAACAGAAATTAATATCTGCTAGTAGATTTACATCAAGAATCATCTTGGTTTGCCCATTTGACTTATAGTGTGAGACGAAACATTTGTATGTACCTCTTACACTTCCACACATACATATATATACATCAATGTATAATAACAGAAATATAACTTATATATCCATGTAATAAATGTGAATCTCAGTGTGTCACTGTGTCACACTTTTTCAAATTTACTTCTAGAGGCCATAGCCCAACATATCATACTATATTGGAATCAGGCTGACTCTCTGAGCAAATTAAAAATATTCCAGGCTGGATCTGAGCCTGCAATCCTGAAATTTTAGATTCTCAAGTTTTCATTACTGCAATTGTTTTCAGTAATTTTTTTTTTTTTTGTACGATAACAATTTTTATAACTTGGAAATAAATTTAGGAATAATTGAAATTAATTGCGAAATCCAGCAAATGTCATCCATAAAATAAAAATAATAGTTTGTATGGAATGTAAGGACCTATGTACATTAAATTTTCTTTAAATTAAGTGGTGTCAGAAGAATTATTGTTGAACTTTTAAAAGGTAAGCTTAAATATTAATGCAATACTTAAATGCAGCAATCAATTTTGAGTTCTTCTATAGTTTATTGTTGCTTATTGCAACTACTCCTCCCCTACCTATTGTGCTGAAGGCCAAATTAAGAACTCTCCGTGGGAGCTAGTTTAAATACCACCCAACAGGGTGGCTTTTAAGCTAGTTAATAATAAATATACATTTTTTTTCCTCACTGGTAGCACAACTCTGAATTTCATGCACAATACAATCATCAGGTGCTGATTGAAAACTATTATATAATTTAAATATATATATATATATATATATATATATATATATATACTGTACTATAGCCATTGTGTTTAGGATCTTGTTAATGGTTAAGTAATGATTATTGTAATATTACCCTTGCTTTATAAAGAAACATTTGGTCTTCATTGACCAAGTAGTCAGTGCTGCTTTTGTTGAAATTTATAAAATTTTTCTCTAAAAACCATTTCTCAGGAAAATAGGTTTCTCATGTTCAATAGCTGTTATCGCTCTTTCTATTAACCAAATCAAAATCAGTTCATATATGAAATATTATCAACCACTTCAATTTGGTTGAAATAAGACTCTATATCCATGAAAATATATTTTTCATTTGTTCTTTAGTAAGGCTCACAAAATAAAGTCTTGACAGTCTCCTTATTTAAAATTCCATAATCAGAGCCACATTCTCATTCAGCAGCCATTTACTCCTGTCTTGATCATAAGTCCAATCAGTTCAATAAGGTCAAATTGGTGGCTGATCTTAAAAAAGACCTACATTCTGTTGCTAACTGGGACAAAGGATGGCTTGTTAATTTTTAATTCCTCCAAAACGAAACTGCTCTCTACTAATCATCTGAGAGATCCCTTTCTGCTTTCCATCATCATGGCTGATGCTAACCTCCAGGAGACTGACTCATTACCTCTTTTCGGGCTAACATTCTCAGCTGACATGAAGTGAAAAGACTATATTGAATCCATTGCTAGGTCTTCTACTAAGAAAATTGGTTCACTGTGTTGTGCTAGACAATTTTTCTCTCCTGAATCTATCTTACAAATCTATAAGTCACCCATTCCTCCATACCTCAAATATTGCTGCCACATATGGTCTGGTGCTTGTGCTTTATATTTAAAGATTCTTGATAAAATTCAAAGATGAATCAGCAATATTATTGGTCCTGGCTTGGCACCTCAGCTTCAGTCATTTTCCCACTGCCATAAAGTTGTTTCTCTGTGCCTTTTCTGTAAATACTTTCATGGTAATTGTTCAGATGAACTTTGCTCTATGGTACTTAGACTTTATGAATTTAAGTGCAGTACTAGATTGGCAAGAAGGTCCCATCAGTTTACAGTTGAATTGGCTATGTAACCATAAGTTCTATGCTAGCACTTTCTTTTCTGGCACTTCTCACTTGATTGACAAGTTTGATCTTCAAAAATGCAATGTCAATTGTTATCTACTATCTTCCTCTTCTCAATAAAGCTTCTGTTTTCTAATTCTCTCACACCAGGTAAACCCATTGTGTCTTAGTGGCTTCCCTCCTTACATGTGGTGAATTTGATTTAAAAACAAAAAAAAAAACATTTTTTTTTTATCTGCCCCTAAACTGAATTCAACTTGAAAATATTGTCTTTTTTCTTCAAGTGACCAGTTATTTAGAAAAATGTTTTTCTCTCTTCATGTTGGAAAACATTTAAAGAAAGACTTTCTAAGAAAAGAAAAAAACAAAAACACGTAGGAAAAGCTTGAATGAGCACTTACTGCAAAATGATTATTGAATCGTATCTGTGTGTTATCAACATATGAAACAAAAATGATTAAAGAAAGAATGTATAGTGCCTGTTTATAAAATTGTAGTTGATTACAAGGAACAATAAAAAGTCCTTCTGGAATATTCAGGCTGGTAGACGTAAATAAATAAATATACTTTTTAATAAATAAATGGCTTATCTACTTAAAGATGAATATCCACTAAAAGTAATGTTTAAAGTGATAAAAATCTCTCAAACTGATAAATAAAATTTAGATTATATTATTATTAAGTAAAAACTATATTTACTAATTATAAATGGTAAAGTGTAATACCAGTCATCAAACATCAAGATTTTAAAAAGAATTTTGAATTTTTTTATGTATATAAATATGTCCATTTTTGTATGAGTGACCATAAACATCATTATCAGAAAAATAGTGATGACTATAATGAATTTAGTCAACATTCCTAAAATTATATTACAGAGAATATTTGCCGACATTTTTAAGATTACTGAGTACTTAAAAATAATATAAAAAGAGACTCACCTCATTTTCTTAAATTATGTTTTAGAGATAAATTCTCCATAGAACAACACAAACCTGTCATCACCTTGTAATAACTTGTCAAACACGTAAACATAGCTAATGTCAGTTAAAAACACAGCTACTGTTTGGTTTTAAAATGCATTTTTGTGTTATTTTAAATTTAAAGTACATAATATTTTTTCAAATCAGATTATACTTTAAGTCAGCTAATATTCCTCAAATAAAGTTTCAGAAAAGTATATTTTATTTTTGGAAGATTTTTTTTTAATAAAGAGAATTACATTTTGATGAAAAATAACTAAAAAGGGTGCTAATCAACTATTTTAGCAAAAAACAAAATGAAAATCGATTCCAATTAATATAATTTCTGTTTGAAATACTCTAAAGTATTTTGTTTACTGGAAATAAAAGCTTTCAATTAAAGCTAAAATGAAAGCTTCAAAAAAGCTTTTTCATTTATAAAAATTCATTTTAAACCTTAGGTGTTGCAAATTAGTGGAGGCACCTACCTATATATATATATATATATATATATATATATATATATATATATGTGTGTGTGTGTGTGTGTTTTGTTTATAATTATAGTATTTTTTAATTTTTTTTTAATTATTTTCATGCAGTGTTCAAGCTCTATTAAGAGTGAAGCTTTTAAATACTGATTTTCTAGGTGGACAGAGCCTCTGCAGGGTGCAATAGATAAATTGTCATCTAAATTACAATAAACTGAAAATAACACTGGCATCTCATTTTAATAGATATATTTATCTTGAAATACTAAAGAGTAAATTTATTAAATAAAATCATAATTGGCTTCAATCACAGCCTTCAGACAACTTCAGAATCTCCTGCAACTTCTCTGGATGGTCTCCTTGTTTAAGTTGGTGAATGCTGCCATAATCCTTGCCTTTGGTGTTATAAGGAGTTTTGTTGGTCTCTTGCACAACTTTGCCCCACGCATAATAATCTAGGGGGTTGCAGTCTAGGGAGTTAGGTGGCCAGATATAAGGGGTGATGTAGTCGCAAAAATTGTCTGACAGTTATGACTGGGTTCTCCTGCTTGTGTGGCCTAGAGCAGAGTCCTGTTGCCAGATTTAAGGTCTTTCAGCAGCCACCCTCTTGACCCAGGGCAGCACTACCTCCTCAAGGAACTTGACGTAGGCCTCCATGTTGAGCCTGAGGCCCTGTGGGAAGATGAATTGAAAGCATAACGTTGCCATCACTAGTGATCACTCCAAACACCTTCATAATCACAATTAGACACTTTGAAATGTTTGTATTGGAGCTTCCAATGCAAATATCAGGCAGTACAGCTTACTGTTTCCAAATTTCTGATGAAGTGAATTGCGTTATGGTTCTCTTTTCTCGCAAACAGTACCCATCTGATCCTACTGTGCAGTTGACAAAATGAAAAACAAACAATGCACATGCATGGAATTAAAAATTGAAATATAAAATAGTGACAGTTTACCCATCATACTCTGTACACTTGGAAGAAAGGCATTACATAATCTTCCCATCTCATAATTCTTTCCCACCAGCTGCTTTGTGCTATACTCAGCTAAGGTTTATTAAGATGAAAAATATACATATTTGTCCAGATGGGAATTGTACAGTTTATGACTTGAATTCTGGGGATTGTAAACTGGTTTCTTCATTGTTATTTTTAATGTCTTTCACACACTTCCTTGTGAACCTGACTATAAAATCTCTTCTGGAGATAAATCTTGAAATGTACACATTTGTCCATATGAGACTTTTACAGTTTAGGACTTGAATGATACGAAGAGGCAATTCAGGGGATTGTCAAATTTCCTCTCTTTATAAATGTGGTATTTCCCCCACTCACTGAAGAAGGCATACAAAATCAAGTTTCTTTACCAAAACAAAATAAGAACGCAGTCGGCTTAGTATTAGTGAGATTTAGTGGAATTAGTTTCAATAACACCACTGAGACACCATCGCTGTTACTTGTTGTCATTTTGCTGATCTGCTATTCCCTGTCCCAGTGCTACCAAAATCATCATATTCTTGGTGTTATCACTTGGCATTTTTTTTTATCTTCATGGCCATTGCATGCCAACATCAGCAACCTGGAAGGTAACCAAATTCCACAGGGATTTTCCCCAGTTGTCATTGTGATTCTGTGTAGATTTCAGGTGTGAAATCCTTGCAGCCATTGTCACTTATTTTGCTGAAAACTATTAGGTCGGTGCAAAAATAATGTCGTTTTCTCACATAGTAACATATGTGAGAAAACGACATTATTTTTGCACCAACCTAATAATTTCAAGGCAAAAGCCAAGCTAACAATGTGTTCAATAATGAATTGAAGAATTTAAAAGTACATAAGGAACAAAGGATTAGTCTTTGATGTTCTTTCAACAGGAAAATTATTCTAGCAGTAATATCAAAATAAATGAAGAGATCTCAACTCGACAGTTAGAGGAGTATGGATTAGAACCAGACCTTGCCATCTGGTCTTGCTCTGTATCCCCATCTGTTTGTGTATCATTCTGAATATTGGCTCATTTATATATAGGAAAATTTGAGAATTTCTCACATTGATTTATTGCATGTTTTTTGATAAAATATTAATGACCTTTCTTTGTTTGAAAAACAAATGGTCTCATGTGGAATGTGTTAATTACCAAAGCCCTAATATGGGATTTGGTAAGCTACAAACATTTTTTAGGTTTGATAGTATTTTAAATAAATCTGGCAAGAATTCTTCTATGTATTTGAGAAATTTTAGAAGACCATAAATCTCATCATACACTGCCCCACAGGAAACTGGGAAGGTTAGAGAAAATCTAATCTTATTAGATTGCAGTTAATTCTGCTTGGTTTATTTCAGGTTCAAATCTTCCTAGATCCTCCCCCAGACTCACTGACATACCACACTACTGCGAACAAAGAGTTAGGAAGGAAGCCCCTCCCTATTAATACTGGAAAGAGCAATAACAGTGAACTTGCAAAATCTATTTTCCTGAAGAAATGTTTTAAGAGTAAGGATTCATAGATTAACCAAAAGTTGCAAGAGCTGTTCAATTTTTGTGCTAAAAAGTAGAAAAATGTACATTCTTCAAAGCATGTCAGATCTAATGACAGTCTCCCCTAGGGAAACACAGGTTCACATCTTCCTGGAAAGAACTTCCTTTTCTCTAATAAGATTTCTTGAATATTCAGGCCAACAGATGAAAATAAATAAATATACTATTTAATAAGTAAACAGAGCAGCTACTCAAATACAAGTATCCACTAAAAATGATATTTAAGTAATATATATATATATATATATATATATAATGAAGCAGGGTTCTTGTTATGAAGTATGATTTCATATTTTAACAGTTCAGCAGTATTTATCTTGTATACTGAGAGCTACTCTACCCTTACTGCTTGGGCATTTATATAGCCTATGCCTTAGCTATGCTAATTAGGCAGTCATTTACCTATCACTACAGTATGATTTGCCTTTGAGGCACATTCTATTTATTCAAATGTTCTGGAATGTCATAACTGCTCAGTTTTTTATCCAAAATGTAAACCAAGCAGTTTCTAAAGAATTAATGGATTTGTATTTTAATCTGACATATTTTTACTACCTTAAACATTATTTATGGTGGATACTGGTACCAGAGGTCACATTCTCTTTCATAAGTTTTCTCAGATGTTCCGGCCGCTAGACAAAATAAAATACTGTTTAAAATTAAATGAGGTGTCTACTCAGATTCAGTTACCCACTAAAAATAAAATTTGGATAAAGTAATAAAAATATGTCTTATTAAAAAATAAAATCCATTAATGCTTTAGAAATATACACTCGGTGTAAGAGCAAAATTGTCCAAATCATGTAAAAGCAAAATTGTTCAATTGTCAGATTAAGCTTTGAACCTTTCTATCTTAGAAATGATTAAAGATATCTTACTGGAATTCTCCGAGGTTTTTATAACACTATTGGACTCTACTTTGAGCAATAAGAATGTATAATTGCTCACCAAGTTTAACATAAGAATAGTGATGAAATCGATCATAAATGAAAATGACATTTTCATCATTGATTAATCATAGCTAAGGATCGGAAGCTCATGAAGGATTGAAAGTAAGTTCAAATATATTATGCCAGGATCATTTTCCAACTTATTCCAGATGATTTTCACCCTCTCTAATCTTCTAACATTCTGTCCTGGGGTAACAAGGTACCTCACAGGTTTCACATACAATTTCATTTTTAGTTTTTTTTTATTGCTCTTTGGACTATCATAGCTGAAACCCCTCTCTTATGTGCCAAACATCTTATGGATTGAATTGGATCTTTTCTAATTGATCATTTTAGCTCTGTTGAAATGATGATTCCTCTGCCTGTTGTGACTTCCTGATCCAGTTTTCCTTTCTACTGTTCCCTCTTTTTTTAAACTTATTCACCATTCACTTGATGGTTCTTGAACAGATTTTGAAGATTATGGAAGTTGTTACCATTACTGAAGGTCTGAATGATCTTTTTTCCTCTCATCATTGCTAATTTGGGAAGTCAGTGGGGGTGACACAAAACAATTTTAACCTGTTCTCTTTCTAACTGAATAACTCAAAGGGTTTTTCAGTTGATTCTTATGACAAATGGTGTCAAGATGGCTAAACATCTGAAAACCTGGAAAAAAAACTCAATTAGTTTAGTGGTTTTTTAGATATTAAATTATGTTGTTACTTGATTTGGACAATTTTGCTGTTACACCTGATATATATCAGCATAGTTTCTCGAATGTTCAGGCCAGTAGACGAAATAAAATACTGTTTAGAATAAACAGAATGTCTACTCAAATATAGGTATCCACTGAAAATAACATTTAAAGAAATAAAAATATGTCTGAGTAAAAGGAAAATCTATTTATTCTTTAGAAATTATTTGCTTATATTTCTAATCCGAAACTTAGCAGATATGTCTGAACAAGTAAAATGTGCTTTAAAAACAAATAGAACCTTGTGTGATTGTGAAGCTCTTTGTATCCAGGTGTTCATGTAGGTAGGTATGTGTGTGTGTGTATATATATATATATATATATATATATATATATATATATACATATATATATATATATATATATACATATATATATACATATATATATATATATATATACATATATATATATATATATATACATATATATATATATATATACATATATATATACATATATATACATATATATATATATATATACATATATATATATATATATATATATATACATATATATATATATATATATACATATATATATATATATATATGTATATACATATATATATATATATATATATATACATATATATATATATATATATATATATATATATATATATACATATATATATATATATATATATATATATATATATATATACATATATATATATATATATATATATATATATATATACATATATATATATATATATATATATACATATACATATATATATATATATATATATATATATACATATATATATATATATATATATATACATATATATATATATATATATATATATATATATATATATATATATATATATATATATACATATATATATATATATATATACATATATATATATATATATATATATACATATATATATATATATATATATATACATATATATATATATATATATATATATATATATATATATATATACACACACACTACCAGTCAAAATTATTTGGCCACCCTCAAAAATTTTTCTTTCTCATCCTAAAAGTGTTATTTTTAATGTAACAAGTTAAACACCACATTGGTTTTATTTATTATACTAAATACAAGTCTTCCTCAGTAACTTTGACTTTAGTATAACCAGATATCCTTTGAAAAATTGATTTGAAGGCGATTTTCTTCTTTAGTATGAATAAAATATTTTCCAAAAGTTACATTATACCACCACTTGAACTCACATTAGACTATATTGTGTTTAATTACTGCTTGCTCGATACAACCTATTTTACCTGTGCTGTCAATGTATCTTGCCCAGTAGTAAAATCTGTTATTTTTAGGTTGTTTAAATTAAAACCTAATTTTGCAACTTTATTCTGGATCAAAACTTTTTTTCTCAACAAAATGCCCAAAACACATGAACTTACATTACTTTAAAAAAAAAAGAAGGATATTCAAGCAGAGAAACTTAAAAAAAAAAAAAAATTCCTAGAACAACAGTGGATTATACTGTTAGGAGACATCAGGAAACAAAATAAGACTAGGGCTTGTAGACCAAAAGGAACAAGAAGAGCAGAGGACAATTTCATCAGAGTCACCAGCTTGCTTGACAGAAGGCTGACTGTGCCAAACATCACTGCACAACTGAACCAATGTCAACATCCACTGTGAGGGGAAGACTCTGTGAAGCTGGCTGATATGGCAGAATTACTGTCAAGAAACCACTGTTGAGGAATCAAAACAATGTCAAAAGGCTGCAGTGGGCCAAAGACTGGAGAATAGAGCAGTGGAATAAAGTCCTTTGGACTGACGAATCAAAGTTCAAAATCTTTGTTTCAAAGAGGAGGGTCTATGTGCAGTGAAGAGTTGGTGAAAGAGCTGCAACCCCCTGTATCCCACCAACTGTAAAGGATGGAGGAGGTTCTATTATGGTCTGGGGGTGGGGTGGGGGGTTCTTTTGCCAATTACAAAGTCAGGGATTTGCACCAGGTGAATGGCAAATTGAATCAAACCGGCCAGCATCACGTGGTTCCATCTGGAATGCAGCTTCTCAGTCAAGATAATGACCCCAAACATACTAGTAAACTCTACCAGAGGTACATTAAAAGCAAAGAGGAATGGTATGTCCTTCAACTGATGTCTTGGCTGACACAACCAGTGGCCTTAAATCCCATTGAACTGGTATGAGATGAACTTGACCAAAAAATCAAAGCTAAACAACCCACAAGTACGGCTCACCTCTTGCAACTCTTGCAGGAAAGCTGAGCAGAACTATCTTCAGTCTACCTCCAGTCTTTGGGGGAAAGAATGCTGAGAATCTGTGAAGTAGTGACAGTGGCTAAGGGGGGTCATTTTGACGAATCAAAAGTTTAAGAAGTATTTTGTGTCTTTTGGTTTAATTTGTATTTAATGTAACTCAGGAGGACTTGTATTTAGTATAAGAAATAAAACCATTGGGGTGCTTAACTTGTTTCATTGAAAATAACACTTTTAGGATGAGAAAGAAAAATTTTTGAGGGTTGCCAAATACTTTTGACTAGTAGTGTGTGTATATATATATATATATATATATAAAATATATGAGAAACTAGAGATAATGAAACAAAGTGGAAAAGCTTGTTCAGACATGTTTTGCTTCTTTATGACAGGTGTGTTCAGGTAAAAATGAAAGACAAGCCCTGTGTGTCAAAAAAGTGCATTGGAATTTTTTAAGAAGGGGTATACAATAAATAATCTTATTAGCTATTTCTCATATAATAAATAATCTTATTTTATCGTAGTGTTCTTGAGCTCAGTCAAAGGTTGACCAGACAGAATTTTGAGCATGCTCATATATCACCAATTATTGCAATAAAATAATGGCAGTACAATGCAGTATTTATTATCCTTTCTTCAAAAATTCCAACACATTTTCCTTACACACAGTGTTTATCTCTCATTCTGACCTGAAAATGCCTACCATAAAAAGGTGAAATGCGCTTTCTGAATAACTTTTCATCTTTCTCTTAAAAGAGATGGATGGATGGATGGATAGATAGATATATACGCACATAAGAATAATATTTTTGATTTATTTATTCATTAACAGCCTGTTTCACACTTAGCAATTTTTGAAAATGGATGCCTGTTTATTTTGAATGCTCTTAAGTTTCTCTTGTTGTTTTCACATTTTTCAAAAGGAATGGCATTAGCAATGCCGACAATTTGAAATTATTTAATTCCTTTTGTTTATTAATTTATATATGATCTTAAATTCTAATAGAATTGGTGAATAAAACAAATATGTCTTTTAAAATTATTTAAAATAGAGCATTCATATATACAAAGTTGAGTCAAAAGTTTTTTTATATTCCAAGCTTTAATTAATAGTTCAAACAAATTACATACAAAAAGCGTTTATTCATCAAAATATATCTGATCGTATTCTATTATCTGTTGCCATCATTGTGCCAGAAGCTCAATTCCATGCTCATAACATTTGGCTGGTCTAGAGGCAAAAAGACTCCCTTTTCAACCTCATTCACATTGTTGAACCTGTTGTTCTGCCTATGCAGAAAATGAGCCATGGCTCAGAAAGGGAGTGGTAATCTTATGGTTCAAGGTCTGGACTGTAGGCAAGTTGAGGGAGCACTTCCAGCCTCTCAAGTTTGCACTTAATCACATTACCAGGGTATGCTATTATAGCATTGTCATGCTATAGGAGGACTTTCAAAGTATCATATACTCACTGCATTTGTTGAGAATAAGGTCAGCATTCACAGATTGACCATCTTGGACAAGCTCAAATGCAACACCCTCTTGAAATTCAATGACCTTCTGTTCAAACCACACTTGATTAAAAAAAGGTTCTGAAGCCTGGCCAGAACAAAACCACTGATTTCACTTATTAGGTTTACAAAAATGGATCAATTTTTGATCCTCAGTTACAATTTAATGCCAAATGTTCACACGTCATTGAGTTTATGAAGGTGTCGATTGATAGTGATTGATTGCTGTGAAGGATCTAGTTCTGCTGATCATGTATGAATGATCCTGCTTGACTGTTGTTCAACCATTTCAAGCAAGGCTTCATCTTTTGCAACAATGTCAAACTGGCCTTGGCTTGTCTTTGAGGTTGGTGTCATCTTCCTTGAAATATCAGAACCAATTTTGAACCACACATTCGTTGATTGCTCCTGGGCCACCAACATCATTAATTTCTTTTGCCAGAGCCCTTGCACTCAGTTCTTTTTTCCAATTTTTTGCAATTTTTCACCATTCAGTATCAAAGCTGTATAATACAGAATAAACAATGTTTCTATGTTGGATATAAAAATAATGAATAAACAATTCAGCAACAATTAGACAAGTTATATCAAATTAATAATATAAGATGGAGATACAAATTGCCAAAAAATCATCAGTGAAAATTTAAAAAAGCTTTTTACTCAAATTAGTTTATATACAGAATACAATGGATAAATTGTTGTCTAAATTATGTAAAAATCAAAATAACACTGATGTCTCATTTTAACAGATATATTTACCAAAATTACACAAAAATATCTTGAAATACTAAAGAGTAAATTCATACAATAAAATCACCGTTGGTTGCAACCACAGCTTTGGCATCTCTTCCGGATGCTCTCCTTGTTTAAGTTGGTGAATGCAGCCATAATCCTTGCCTTCACTTCATCTTTAGTGTTACTGGGAGTTTTGTTGGTCTCTCATTCAGCTGTGCCTAACACATAATAATCAAAAGGATTGCAGTCTGGGGAGTTAGGTAGCCAGATGTAAGGGGTAATGTGGTAACAGAAATTGTCTGACAGTCATAACTCTGTTCTCCTGCTTGTGTGGCCTGGTGCAGAGTCCTGTTGCCAGACATAGAGTCTTCCAGCAGCCATCCTCTTGACCCAGGGCACACTACCACCTGAAGGCACTTGATGTAGATCTCTATGTTGAGTCTGAGGTCCTCACCAACAAATTCGGGATTTCTTTTCTTAGAACAATCAGAGTAAGTTTTTTGTGTGTATTTAAATGGGTTTTTGTTTGTGTGTTTAAATGGGTTCTAATGGAGCTCTATTAGAACCCATTTAAACACACACACAAACTTGCCAGACTCCATTAGAAACATACTAGTATAAAACACAAATATAATAACTTCATTCACCTGTAAAAAAAGATTAAAAATAATGGAAGCTTTAATAATACAAAAGAAAAAGCCAACTCTTAAAAATATTAACTACAAACAAGGCCACAATGTGCTAACCGTATTTGGAAATTAGAAACATCTCTATAACACCCTAAAACATACACATAATGCACACATTCAATTAAGCTGAAAAATTGAATCATCCTTGATAATGTCTAAAGGTATAGTCAAAAGCGCTTGTAACTATAAAACATTTCGACAGTTTTTACACACTCTTTGTCCAGCAAAGAAAGCTCTTGTTTAAACACAAGAAAACTTAAATAAAAAGGTTAACCGTAGTACCTTGTCTGTTGTTTTTAATGAAACATGCATAAAGGAAGGATTGCTGCCTAAATATACAACTATATATATATATATATATATATATATATATATATATATTAGTGGTAAATACACACATACATATGCAAAATATATAAATATATATACATACATGCATACACATATATATTTTGTATAGATTTCCAGGTAGAACTCAATGTCCAGGACAGAGTAAGGACATTTTGTATGAGATATATATATATATCTCACACAAAAGTGTGTGTGTGCATGTGTGAGATATATATATATATATATATATATATGTATGTGTGAGTGATAAACATACATGTGTGTGCGTTATATATATATATATATATATATACACACACACACACACATATACATATATATTGTGATATATATGTATTATATCTCATATATATAAGTTGATGTAAATATTCTTGACATTTTTTTTTATTACTATTGCAGTTGTCATGTTTATTTGTTTTATCTTTCATATAAAAGATTTTGAAAGTTTTAAGAGTGGAATTATTTATAGTCCTTAGAATGCTTTAAAATTAAATGCTTAATGTAAGTAGGTTAAGTGACCTGTTGAATGACTAATGCTGCCAAGACTGAATTGTATGTGTTAAATAATTGCCACAATCAGGATGTTTGTATTTTTCAACAGAAAAGGATAGGCCTTAAATGATTGACAAAAAGAAATAGCAGAAAGGAAACAAGTCTCAGCTAAGAGATATGCAAACACATACACTAAGCTTGCTGCATAAAAGCACAAAGAAAATTACTTTTGTTTTAGTCTGCTCATATAAAAAGCATGAATCCTTAAATATTTAATAATCTTAATTGTGTATAATTACACAACATTTTTCCCATGATCACTTAAAATAGTATTATAAACCTTTATAATTGAATGTAAATGTATCTATAAAACATTAAAAAGATATTTTAAAGAATTTATTCTTCCAACTGGGTCAGGTCATATCCTGGATTTTGAAAAGGATGGGAATGGAAAGTTCAGTTAGTATTCAATATCTTGGTGGGGAGTTGAACGCTTTCTGCAAGTGTAGGCATTTTTTTTACTATATTTGAGTAATGGGATTTTACCACTAAAATTTACAAAAATGTAAAAGAAAATAATAAAAGTTTAAGTAATTTATGCTGCAAAATGCATAGTCTAGACAAAAATGACAAACCCTGCCATACTGGCATGCTAACAGATTCTTCTGTCATACTTCTTGCTTGCAGAACTCTCTTTCAGCTTCTTGCTTCCCAATCATGACACACATCTCTCTCTTTCTCTTTCCCCCCGTCTCACTATATACCATGTCCCTTGGGCACCCTGAGGTAGTGTAATGGTTAGCAAGCTTGTCTCACTAGAACAATTACGAATGAGTAGTGAGTTCGATCCTCACTGAGTGCCCCATACTTTTGGACTTGTACCACATCTAAGCTATGCTCGGAAAATCACTATACCATGTCCCTTCAGCACATGGATGATCGTGGTTGTCCACAGCTTTCTAACTTTTGTTGCTCTCTGCAATGTATGGTTTGCACTCATTATTTTTCATACTTGTTTCTCCATCTATTTACTAAAACTTGACAAGTAGATTACCTACTGCTTCCCTTTGCTTTTCTTGCTTTCAGTGTCACCTGTGAGTTAAATTCTCCAAGCCTTCTTTCCTTATTATGTATCCCTAAAATTTTAACTGTCTCTTTCTGATTGTTAGCAAGAGTTCATTTCATCAACATTCATCGATAAAACCACATTTTCTTTATTTGTGATGAAATTTTCCAGAATTCCCTGCTGTATAGAATATTACACATTATATAGCAGTCCAACAACCCTTTTCTTTCTAATATTATTATTATTACTTGACTTTATATACTCTGTGACTCTTAGATTTTTCGGCCAGGTGATGATGTTCATATCTAAGCTTCTTGTCCACTGATTAGAAGTACGACTCTTTTCTTAACACATAAGCTGTTCTAAGCAGCACTACCACCTGTGTACTGCCCAGTTGTCACTTTCAACTCTCAATAGAGTTCAGAAGTTTCTCTGTGTCCTTGTAGGTGACAAATTATTTTCCACTCTGCAGCCTTCTTCTCACAGGCAAGATGTTGCAAGCCTCTTGCTGCTCAATTGCTATTTCCATGGAGAGTGTTCAGACGAACTACACTCCTTAATTCTACCAGTCCTAATATTCATGGCTAAGACCCACCATGCCTTTCCCATTGTAGTGAAGAACCACTCTCATTCCCTTCATCTTGCTCTGATGAGCTCTTCCCACAAATCACTTTTTGTGGAACTGACTACCAAGAGGTTGCTTCCCTGATCACTACAATCTTAATCTGTTCATGTCTAGGGTTATCTTCTACACATATCTGCATAAGCTGTGTCTCTTACTCTGTAACCTTCTACCTCGAGTGGTTCTTGGGCCTTGTACAAGGTGAAAACCACTATAAATTTTTTTTTTATTCATCCTTTGTTTGTAATTTGAAGTCAAAGCATCTGCAAACCTTACATGATCACAAGTTTCATAACTCATTAGGGTCACCATATTTATTGCAGCCTGACAGAGCCCAACCCTCTCGACTAGTTGCCACTTAAAGCTATACAACCCAGTCTGTCTTGCTATTTAACCCATAACTAGGGGAGAAAGAGATAGATTCATACCTTTCCCAAGAGTATTAAGACACAAGTGAATGTAATGAACTTGAATTGAAACTCAGCTCTCCAATTCCTTAATCCCAGCTGCTGTCCATTACTCCACCATGGCATCACAAACTGTACACTTGTGACTGAAAAAAACAAAAAAAAAAACACTCACATGTAGAAGAGAATCAATAAGATTAGCAGTTTATTTTTATGAATCTATATTTCTGTAATTTTTAATTTTATATAATCAATCTATTTACTATGTTTGGATTCTCTTTGACTTTATTTGAAAACGTACAAAATACACGAATTCGCAAGTTAAGGGGGGATAACTCCGACTATTCTTTATACTGTTTAATAAGATCAGATAATTCTAAGATTTCATTGAATATTTTGGTAATTATTTGGTAGTAATACTTCTTTATGTGCCGTGCTCCCTCGGGACGTAGGCGATTGTGGCCCTCCACAACTTCCTGTCTCTTGTAGTTCTTAATAAACTTTGACTTTCTGTTATATCTACTAAGCCCTGTTCCGCCATCCATTTACACAAACCCACTAAATATGTTATACGTTGTCTTAATCTGGCCTTCTATCTGTCCTGTGAGTATCAGATTTTCCAAGTACTCTTTTCTTATTATGTAGCCCAGAAACATCAACTGTCTCTTCCTGATGTTAAGTATCAGTTTCCATTTTGTTTCCATTTTTTCCAAAACTTAGTCATTGCTCGCATTTTCAGTCTATGGTATCCTCAAATGTTATTTAAAACAAAAATAATTAGTTTTGTAGAAATATTTTTAGGTCAGTCCTTGAATTAAAATATAAATATGTACACGCAAACATACACATACACAGAATTTGAGTGTAATTGAAATGGGCATCTGTGTCGTGAGGTTTAATTTCCCTTTCTGTCTGGTAACAACCCCTAAGTAATGGGAAAAGAGTATAAGCCAAAATATGTAGCTCTTTGAAGTCAATTCTGTTTCATTCACATTGATCTTGGAGAAGACATGAATCTACCTTCTTTCAGCTATGGGTTAAATAACAATGGGCTGGGTTCTCTTGACTTAGTGGCAACTAGTGTAGAAGAAAGAAAATTCTGTAGCACTAGACATCTCCAAAGCATTTGATAGGGTTTGGCATGCCAGCCTTCTTCGCAAACTCCAGGGTTATGGCATTACAGGTCGATTGTATAACCTAATACAATCATTTCTGTCTAACCGTGAATTGAAGGTCGTTCTCAACGGATTCTCATCCAGTTCCTATCCCACGAACGCAGGTGTTCCTCAAGGCTCCATCCTAGGCCCCACTCTATTCCTTATCTACATAAATGACCTTCCTGACACCATAAATTCCCAAGTTGGCATCTATGCGGATTACACCACAATTTATTCTTGCCTCAAAAACAAATCTAGTGTCACTGACAAAACTCACCTGGCCGTGCATCTCGAAAAGGACCTCCAATTGGTTGTGAACTGGGGCAAGAATTGGCTGGTCAACTTCAACGCTTCAAAGACAAAACTGCTTAAAAAAAAAAAATATCCTGAAAATAAATAGAATACCTTGCTCTAGATACACCCTGCACTGCTACAACTAAAGTACACGCCATGCCCCTACAACCCTAATAATGTTATGGAACTTGTGATATAATATGACAAATCATTGCATATTGCTTTATTTCAACTGATTTCCTTATCATTTATGTTTTATACCACTTAGACCGAATGTTCGATATTCAAAAATGCAACACAAATAAGGACGGATGGAAAGTAGAGCTGTTGAAAAATTATGGGAATAAAGAAAATTTAATAAAATAAAATTGTAAAAATTATGGGATAAAAGAAAATTTAATAAAAGAAAATTGTAAAAATTATGGAATAAAAACGGCAAAGACAAAAAAGTAAGTCTGAAAAGGATAAAATACAATAAATCTATTCATAGTCTGTTTTACCATATCTGACTATAAGATAATGACAACATGTCAATAAAAATAGCAATAAAAAAGTTTAAAAGACATAACAAAAGAGTCATAAAAAAACTTATTTAAATCAAATAAAGACATGTTTCTGCTTTAATTATGAGCTGAAACATTGTTAAACAATGAACTTTATTTATATATTTTTTATTTTTCAGGTCAGTATTCTATAAACTACAATTTAGTTCAAGGAAGAGCAAAGGCCGTTTCCTATCCATTTAAATCAAGATCGAAACGTTCATGTTCAGCTCAACCTCATCCTGTAAGCAAAATGCAATGTTTGTATTGATTGATATAAACTTATACTCACCATAAAAAATTGTGTCTCTACTGTTTTCCAGTTGTGTTCCTGTTCTTTTCTAGATTTGATTTTTCTGTTTGTGATTTACTGGTTTGTCAGATCTAATGAGGTTTCCCCTCGTGAATGCAGGTTCAAATCCTGCCAGGGGGCACTTATCTTTCTAACAGGATTTCTCAAATATTCAGGCTGATAGATGGAAATAAATATACTGTTTAATAAATAAAAACAGACCATCTACTCAAATATAAGTGTCCATTAAAAATAATGCTTAAACAAATAAATTATATATATATATATATATAAATGGTAATATTAGCCATTTCCTTATAAAGAAACATTATATTCAGCATTCATTGACCAATTATGCCAGTACTGCTGTCAGTTGAAATTATTAAAAAATTTTTCTGGAAACAATTTTTCATGAAAATAGTTTTCTCAAGTCCAGTAGATGTTATTGCTCTTTCCAGTAGTGATTTTTACTTGTTACTGCTGTAGAAAATCCTTAAGTGATGTGGTTTCTGTTATTGGGTACAGTTCTTTGTTTGTGATTCTGTAGCACCAATCCACAAGGTTAAGAGAATGATGGTCTTTGCCAAGACCCACAGGCTTCACTGACCCAAAGCCATTTTTAACCATTGATCTGAGAAAGTAGTTGTTGATTTGTTCGTTTTTTAGGGCTTATCAACCCTTCACAGAAAATATTTTTAGATTTAAGAAATTTTTTTTGAGATAATAATACTTTATTGATACAAGGCTTACTAATTAACCCATAGGTGGGGGAGCAAAGAGATTGATTCATACTTTTTCCAAAGATATTTGCACATATGCAAATATAACAAACCCAATGGGAATTGGATCTCAACTCTCCAGTTAACAATTCCAAGCTATTATTCATTACACCATGTGCATATCCAAGCTTATAGCACTTGCTATTCCCAAGTGGTTACACATCTAGGTAATGACCAGGCTTGACATTGCCTAACTTTCATGATCATACAGGAACCAATGTTTCAACATGATGTGGCCATAAGCTAAAGTTGTTGTATAACAGCTGACAGATATTTCTAAACAGGTCTGGTGCTATGTATGACATCCATATTAAAGACTCAGTCCAATGAGGTTATTTAAGATAATGACTTGAGTTTTCATGTTAATGTTTTTGTTTTGAAGCATTTTGTAGTGTTGTGCAAAACTAGCACTAGAACAGCCTATTCTATATTCAATGTATATATTATATATGTAATGTAATGTTAGAGGTCATAACATTGTGATATTTGGCCATTTTACTACATCCATGTCCTGGGTAAGACAGTAAAGTATGACCAACAGCAAGGCCTCTGATCAGGAGGTTTAGAAGAGCATGTAACCACCTCTTAGTTGCTGGTGTTTCCAGGTCCACCCTAACCCAGGGTGGTAACACCTGTTAGGGTCCCAGCTATGGGTAAATAGTTAACCCCCAACTATGAAAGTGTAAAAATAGGTTTTAATACCAGAAATACTACTTAAAATATGATTACCAGCAATACATTTTTGAAAAAAAAATATTACCAGCAATAAAAATATTGTTGGTATTAAATAACCCATTGAGGTGTTGATATGCTATAAAACAAAAGAAACAAAACAAAGCAATCATTTTACTACATTCTTGATGACTTTACCATGTGACTACTCAAATTGTCGGCTGCACAGTCTCTAATTATCTGACTCTTGTCATTAGTTTAGCTAAGAGTCTACATAGTATTTCACAAATTATGACCGACTATAAGCAATAATAGAAATACCATTGGGTTTCAACAGGAGGTGGGGTGGGGACCAACTAACCCACTGTTATCTGTCATTTGGCAACAAGTGGCAACTCTTTCAAGCTAGCTCAGACTTTCATGAGTCTATCATGTCATATATCATGGTCCTGCATCGAGGTCAAAAGGTCATTAAAGTAGCATCCTGTGTCTCTACATAGTCAGTCAGTGTACATGCTTGTTGGGCAACTAAACTATTTCATGCCATGGCTAGGTGTCCAGAGCAGTAGATCATTTGCAAGTTCTTGTTTTGCTCACCAGCAGTGTCCTGCAAAGCACATTCTGTGTTCACATGAGATTATAGAAATATCAGGGATGGGTTCATAGAACTGTGCTTTACTTGGATATATTGGTTCCAAGAGATGTGAAGTATAGCCCTCGGCATATATATTTAAATATATATATATATATATATATATATATATATATATATATATATATATTATGCGTGCATGCATGTTTAAGATATTATTAAAATAGAAGTAAAAATATTCAGTACTTATGGAAGGTCATTCAATTTCATATTTTTTTAATGACTCATCAAGCTTCAACAAGAACAAGTTATTACTGAGTTGACCTTCAATAAAAATTTAAACCTTTTTACTTTTATTTTAATAATAATTATCTCTAGTTTTATATTGAGCACTTTATTAGTAAAAATTATTATATTATATACATTAAATTGTATAATTTTGTCTATATTATTTGTTACCATTAATAGTTTCATTTTCTGTTCTGGAGTAATAAGTTCCTTCACAGGTTTCATGTACAATTTCATTTTCAAATCTTTTTTTCACTGCTCTTTGGACTATCATAGATGAAACTCCTCTCTCACATGCCAAACATTTTATGGATTGAGTTGGATCTTTTCTAATTGATCTCTTTAGCTTTAAATTGAAATGATGATCCTTCTTGCTGTTGTGACCTCCCAATCCAGTTTCCCTCTCTACTGTTCCCTCTTTTTTAAACATATTTACCATTCACTTGATGGTTCTTGAATGGACTTTGAAGGTGGAAGCCAGAGTATGGATTTTGGTGCCATTACTGAAGGCTTGAATTATCTTTTTCCTCTCACCATTGCTCAGTTGGGAAGACATAGTGGAGCTGATACAAAACAATTTTAACCTGTTCTCTTTCTAGCTGAATAACTCAAAGGGTTTTTCAGTGATTCATACGACAAATGGTGTCAAGATAGCTAAACATCTTATTTGAAAACCTGAAAAAAAGAAACTCAATTCGTTTAGTGTTTTTTTAGATATTAAACATTTTGTGGAATGGACAATTATGTTGTTACTTGATTTGGACAATTTTGCTGTTACACCCGATGTGTGTGTGTGTGTGTGTGTGTATATATATATATATATATATATATATATATATATATATATATATATATATCCCCTACCAAAACGTAACTAATAACTGATACATCAAAATACAGACATAATGAACATGCAAACACTCCTCTGGTTGAAATGAATTTCTCTGTATCCTTGGAAAC
Source organism: Acanthosepion lycidas (assembly GCA_963932145.1). Classification (NCBI taxonomy): domain Eukaryota; kingdom Metazoa; phylum Mollusca; class Cephalopoda; order Sepiida; family Sepiidae; genus Acanthosepion; species Acanthosepion lycidas. Next base: position 123,091,562 of record OZ010580.1, read on the forward strand.
ATGAATTATGATTTTTGCTGTCTTTAAGACCCAGTAATTTTAAAAGTTACTCCAAAATTCGCTTGAGGATGAAATGAAACTAATGTCTTTAATTTAATTACATAATTAAATTCGGACCTTCCATTTTTGAAACATGGTTAGAACTGTGTAATGGAAAAACCATATTTTAAATCAATTAATTTATTATATGAATGCTCTGTAAATTTACATTGAGCACTATTTTGTAAAAATAAAAATATCTATAAGAACACCAGATTATATATCTTACTGTTTTTTCTTTTTATTTATATATACATATATATATATATATATATACCACTACCATAACATAGTTTCCCCATACCTTCACTATAAATATTTTCATGGTAATTGTTCTGATAAGTTTTCTTCTTTGGTACTTCAACTTTACAAATTTAAGCACAGTCCTAGATTGGCAGCAAAGGTCTCATCATTTTACAGTTGACATGGCTAGATGTAACTGTAAGTTCTATGTTAAATTTATTCTCTCACATTTCTTGTTTGTAGAATTCTTTTTCAGCTTCTTGCTTTCCAGCCAACTTTGATCTTCAAAAATCTAAATACAATGTCAGTTATTATTTTCTGTCTTATTTCCTATTCTTTTATTGCTCTCTCTCTCTCTCTCATTATTAATGGGTGTATTTTTTTGTTACTTAGTAACCCTGTAGGAAATTCAGTCATCCTAATTCCAAACAATAATAAAAATAAAAATATAGGTATTTCTGTTGTTTGTATTTACAAATATATTTACACAAATTCAAAAGAGTTAAAAAGTAATAAAAATAGTCTTTTGTTGGGTTGTTGGTACACAGAAAAATCAGTAATTTAGAAAAGACTTTTAAATAGTTGGTTTCACAAGAGATGATTTATTTGAAGTCAGAAAACTGGCCATGTAGGCTGTTATTGGATAGAAAATAAACTTTGTATGTGTTTTAATATAGTATGTGGGTATGTAATTGTGTTGGAATTAGGGTAAATTTTTTATAACCCCTAGCATCTTAATGGATTTATTGCCTTGCTTGGGGATGAAATGATTAAAAATAATAATAGTAATAATATTCCTACTAGTGTATGTAAACAAAACAAAAGCATTCATTATAAGGAAAAAATAAGGAATGAGTTTTATACAGCTAAACTTGATCTTATGTTATTTGTTAACTACCTTTGCTCAATTGCTGACAACAGCCATTACAGTAAAATACGTTTCCTGAAGCTAAAGGGAAGTGAGTTCAAGTCTGACTAAGAGCTTAATCTTTATTTTTGAATCATCTCAAATCCTTGTTTTGATTGGCACTAGAATGAGAATTTGAATAGTTGCAATGAAAAGCAACTGAAACTAAGATGGAAAGAACTGGTTAAGAATGAATAATGGTTAATAGGAAAGAAAAAGAAGATGGGAAAAAGCAAGACTAACATGGTGACGGATCATGGAGAAGAAGAGGAAAGTAATAGGCTGGCAATCCTGCAGTGAGGTGCAAATGGCAGCAGTGGATAGGGCAAAGTTGAAACATTCTGTGGAGGCCTTTTGTACCATGAGGCATCCAGCATATAGATATTGAAAGAAATGAATCAAGCTAAGTAAGGATGAAGTACTGGCAAAGTCAGTGAGCAATAATAAAAGCTGAAACCTTGCATATGGATACAGGGTTTAGATTTTTTTTTAATATTCAGTATAAGGCTCAAGTGTCATTGAAGGTAGAGGGTTACTGTTAAAATGGTTATGATTAATGAGGCATGATATAAAGAAAAGTAGAAGTGGTAGGAAGTGAAGATTATGAGGATAATGATTGACTGTTGACTTGAAGATTATAGTGTTCAGGAGAGTATCCACACAAGAATCTGTTCCACAAAGCAGTTTTTGAGAAAAAGCTATCTTAATATATCTTCCTCTTTACATTTGGAACATGGTGGGGAATAAGGATGATTCAAGTCCATGGAAGTGGCATGACATGTCCAAGCAATAAAGTTCTGAACTGGTGAAATTAAAGAATAAAGCTATATTTGCTATGGAATTAACAATAGGCTTGCAACATTGTGCCTTAAGGGAAAGAGGCTGTAGGGTGGGAAATAAGTGTTTCTCTGAAAGATTGTATAAAAAATTATAATTGTATTAAAGCTGGAAAGTGAGGATTAAGCAGCTCCAGTCCGGATATGGCAGGAATTATATATTTTCAGTCTTTTTTTTAATTTCACTCCAAACAAGGTAATAATGCCACTAGGACGTGGGGTGGGGGTTACAAGGAGGTAAAAAGAACAAAAAGACTTTAGTGAAGAGAAATGAGGAAAGGACAATAAAGGTATGGGGAGATAGAAAATATCAATTGACATTGCATTTAAATTTTTAAAGATTGAAGGTGAGAGGGAAGCAAAAACCAAAAGGCAGTTCTACAGGCAAGAAGTGCAAGAAAAGAAACTGTTAGAGTAAAAGTCTCAGTTGCATCTAGCTGGTTCAACAGTAAAATGGTGAGATCTGGTTGCCAATCTACTAGCAGACTTAAATTCACAGTAGCAGCACGAGTGGAAAAAAGCTCATCAGAACAATTACCATGAAAATATTTGTAGAAAAGCCAAAGTGAAGCCACATCACATCAGTGAGAAAGTGACTGAAGTCAAGATGACAGGATAAGATTGATTACATTACAGATCCTTCATTTAATTTTTTTCAAGAATCTCTAGATATAAAGCAGTAGATCAGAAGCAGATCAGATGTGGTAGCAATATTCAATGCACATACGAATGGTAGATTTCTAAATGTGCTAGATGGGTTCTAACAAGAAAATTTTTTTATATATATAATCATATCAGTGAATGTTTTAGTCTGTTTAAATCTTACTTTTGAAACTTATGATAGTTTCCATTATGATAGCATTTTATAAATAATTGATTATCTGATCATCCATTGTTTTTTAATTAATATTTTTTATTCATCTGGTTTAGTTCCCTGGTCCAGGGTCTTATGATTTGAACAAGGATTTGGACACCAAAAATGAAAACAGAAGAATATTGTAAGTATTTCAATATTTCTTTTCAGCTCTTTTTGAAGCATAGAGTTTTTTTGTTTTTTTTATTAATGTTCATCTTATATAAGACACAAGAACCACTAAAGTTTGAGTGTTACTGAAGAAGGTGGTTGTATGAGCAGTAACAGAAAGAAGTAGGAAGTACAATTTATGAGGATATGTGGGAAAGATGACAGTTAACCTTAGGGTTATAGAAGGTAGTTATCTCCCTTTGGTGGAGATAAGTCACATGGCCACTTAATGACATTACTTCATAGAGTGACAAAGCAGCAGTCAATTTCAGTTTGTTTACAGCAGCCAAACTGAGCAGTTGTTTTTTTTGTTTTTTTTTTAGCCCAGGCTAAATCTGCCTCCCTCAGCAGCTTACAAGCAAATGGCACTGTTTATATAGATATAGAAAGAAACTCTGGCTCATAGTCCTCAATTTGGGAAAAACCAAGACTTACCATTCCCCCTTTGTGAAATATGTCCTCTCCTGGGACATAGATGAATCCAGCCCTTTAATCTGGAGTCCTATTCTTGGCTTCTCCAGAAATCACAGAAGAATCTTCATATGACGTGCAAGACCCTTCCTTTTCATTTCTTCTTACACTCTGGTTGTTGTGTAGATATGTGTTATATTTTTCTCTGTGTGGGACACATGTAAATATCTATATATAGTTTTGTTTATGTCTTAGTGGTATAAAAGCCTCTCTGAGAACAAAGCATGTTTGTCATTTCTTTTTTTTAAGCCATTCTATTCTGTCTGTGAAATAGGGTTTTATTATATCATAGATATAATAATACACATAATGGGGGTGTTGAATATTAGCTAGTTTGCCAGAGGTTTAGCACACAAGTAGGCAAATGTAGCCAAAGCCAAAACTGACTTGAGTCATTTATGGAGAAATATATAGCTGAACAAAGACCCCTCATGCAAATGTATTGGGAAGGTCCATTCTAGCAAAATGGACCAACCCAACTGGTGTATTAGGCGCTCTCCTATAAAATAAGGTAAAATCAGCTTTTACAAGGAAATAGAAGGAGGCAGCCATGTTGGCAGGTAAGTCACTTGACTTCTACATCTCCCTCCTCTCCCCATTGCGGAAGCATATTGGCCGTTGGGGAGGAATTAATTCCCTATTGCCTGGCTGATTGTACGAGAGTAGTCGGGATAGCGCCCTGGGAATCCTCGTTCTTGATGGCTGTGATTGAGTAGGGCCCTGGGACGCTGGTTTATTTTGTAATGTAATGTCACCATTTTCCAAGTCTTTGGCAGATTGATGTGGTCTGCATGTATCCGTAATTGTCGGCTCAGGTGACACAGGCATGGCGCTTGGTATGGGGGTCTTGATTATGGGTGCTTCAAGTTTCCTTAGAAACCTACGGTTCCGCAGGGTTATTCTGCCTGATCCTGCAACTCTAATTCTATATTGACGGTTGGGAAGTGTCTCTACTATTCGCCCAGCTATGTCCCATCGATGGCTATTTGGGTTTTGAATGGAGACTGTGTCACCTTTATAAAGTGGGGATAGTGCATGTGCAGTACGGTTGTACTTCTCGATGAGGTCTGCATTGCGTTTGGATAATCTCTGTTCTCGTTTTTGCGCTGCGGTTATCCATTCAGGGTGTGGTTTATATAACTGTGGGTGCGATGGGATAAAATCTCGAAGACATCTATGAAGCAGGAGTTGCGCTGGTGATAAGCCAATGCCTTGGATAGGGGTGTTTCTATATTGCAAGATTGCTTGTGCTGCCATGTTATTGTCCAAGGAACCCTGGTGTCCTGTGCAGTCTTTTATGAGTCTTTTTGCAGTCTTGACTGCCAATTCTGCACGTCCGTTAGACTGGGGATAGGCCACTGATGAAATTCTTTGCTTAACAGCCCAGGTTTTTAGGAACTGTTGGAATGAGTAAGCTGAGAATGGCGGTCCACCATCTGTACTAAGTTCCTCAGGTGCACCATATGTTTGGAATATTTCTCTGCAGATGGAAATCAACCTGGAAGCAACCGCTTGCCCTGGCTTGATGCGGTACAGAATGAGCCATCCAGTGAGCCTGTCTGCACAAGCAAGATATGTGAAGGATTTAACATAGAACAAATCCATTACAATCTGTTGAAATGGCCATTCAGGTGTAGGTGTCATTTGGATTGGTTCATGTGGTAGACTTGGGGCATTCCTTGAACATGTAATGCAATTATACCTGTAATTGCGAATTGAGGCATTCATTCCAGGCCAGTAAACTGAGTCATTGGCACGCGCTTTCATGCCAACTACTCCTTGGTGTCAGAAGTGGGATAAGGTAAAATCAGCTTTTACAAGGAAATAGAAGGAGGCAGCCATGTTGGCAGGTAAGTCACTTGACTTCTACAGGGGGTAATACAAATGGTGGAATAAATCTTTCTTCCATAGCTTTCTCCTGTTATACTAGATTTGAAGAGTTTAAGATTGTATTGTCAAGAGAGTATCCTCTTGGGTGTCAGTTCTACAAAGTAGCAGTTTGTAGGAAGAAGCTCTTTGAGTGGAAGTTCCTTCATAGTGCAATACAAAGGAAATGAGAGTGGTTCAACCCAGTTTATGTCATGTGACAAGTCTTATCTGTGATAGATTTGGTGGAACTAAAAAAAAATAATCTCTGGATAGCTTTCTTGTTCAGCTAAATTAAAACTAGCTTCCATCAAAACTTGAACCTGCATCCTATGAGTCTGTCTTGCATGGAGAGTGCCTTAAACATTTCATCTACAAAAGCCTGTAGCTAGAATTTAAGTAATTTTTGACTAGAAGTCAGTGGTAAAAATAGATGATAGTGTCAAGATTTATAGTAGAAAGGTAACAATATGACGGAAGATTATCTAGCCATAGACTTCCATGGCCAAAAAGGTGAAGGCATTAGTTGTGAAATACAAACTGTTAGTAAAAGGGATGTGAGCTCAAGCCTCATTGGAAGCTACTTTTTTTATTCTTATTTCATACTACTCAATGATTCTGACTATTACTTTAATAGTCAAAGGCAATTTTTCTTAGTAAATCGTGAGAAAAAACAGTAATAAGATAAAGAATTGACTAAATAATAATGAAAATACTTTGTCTCAGAATTCAAATAATTTTAGAAATTCAATTTCTTTATATTTCTGATATGAGTTTTCTTGGTATTATATATTGATTCACTCGAATCAGTTTTCTTGTGACCTGAGTTTTAATTAAATTTCAGTCACTGCATTCTCCAACCTTTCGTTTGGTTTGTGTAAATGGCACATCAACATCTTATGGGTCATTTTAATGCCAAATCACGATTCATTTGCAATTACTTGATTACAGTTTCATAACTATTCATATAGCACAACAACTGCTGACTTCCAAAGAGTTTACCGAGTTTTACACTTGAGGTTTGGGTCAACCTGTGGTATGGTTTTCAGGCACTTCCCTATGGCACCATATGCTGGGATAATCTTCCATTTAGATATGACTAAGAAGTCAAAAAGTCATGACTAAGACTTTATTAACTATGATGAGATTCAAACATAAGACTTATAATCAGATGGTTAACACTTTAACCCTTCAGCAAAGCAAACACCCAGTCTTTGGAAGAAGTATCATGGCGGAGGAGAAGGACGTAATCTGGCACATAGGTACTGAAAAAAAAAAATGAAACAAAACAAGCTAAGTAAGGATCAAGTGATAAAAACAACAAAGACAGGAATACTGGTCTGAATGAATCAATGTATAAAAGTTCCAATGAATTCTTTTCTTGATTAGCTTTAAACATAAAAAAACCCAACAACATATAACAAACTCAATATAAAGTCAGTTTAGTAGTGAAAAACCCATTGCTTAAATGTAGTGGGTGTTTCACTACATAAATTTAAGCTTGCAACCATTTTTTTATTTTATAGAAAACCTCTTAATCTTGATAAAAAAGTATTTTTTAACTTTTCCTTCCAATGTTGATATTAGAATATGTTTACAAAACTTGAATTTATGATGTGCAACAGGCAATTTAAAATATCTTCCGGTGAAATTTTAAACCATAGTAAAATAATTAACCTTGACAGACCCTTTGCATGAGTGAGCTTGTATGGTTGATTTCACATTGTAATCTTTGGGATATAAAATGAATTATAAAGAAAAGAAAGCACAATAGTAGCTCTGTCAGGGGTGGGGAAAGACTTGACCTACATTTATAACATTTCTCACTGTTGTGGCAAAAAAAATGCAATGGTGAGACCAGTGACTATATTGAGATAAATTAGAAAGTTATAATGCATGAAAAAACTTTTAAGTCAAGTATAGCTGATCACCATCAAAGTATAGCTGATCATCTCCAACTATGGGTTAAATAGTAAAATGCATTGGGTTTTTTAGCCTTGGGTGACACCCAGTCTAGGAGAAGGGCAGCTGTGGATTCAAATCTGTGCTGAAAACAACTGATCACTCTGCAATCTTTCCTAAGTATTCATGGCAGTTCCTAAATAATAATAAAAAAGAAAGGATTCTCTGGAGAGTCATGATAGCTTGTGTCCTCAATTGACATGGCATTTAAAAAAACAAATAGCTGGTCATGTGTGAACAAAGTGATAAGATCAGCCCCTATTGAGAAAAATCAAAATAATGGACTTCATCATCATCACTGTTGTAGTTGTATTAATAGTAGAATATTATTGAATTGATTGATTTCTTTTTTTATGCCTTATAAATCTTTTGCAGGTTATTTAAAGCCAGAAAATATTTTTAGATTCTAAGAAATTTTTGAAGATAATAATGATTTACTTCTATAGGTCTTACTAATTAACCCATATCTGGGGGTAGAAGTGGTGGATTCATACTTTCCCAAAGGTATTCATGCATAAGCGAATATAATGTACACAATTGGAATTGAAACTCGGCTCTCCATCTTCCAATTCCATACTGTTATCCATTACACCCAACACATATCCAAGCTTACAGTAAATGATATTCCCAAATGGCCACCCATATATGTACTGCCCAGGCCTGACATTGCTTAGCATCATTGGAGAATAAGATGATTAAACAAAGCAATACACACAACATTCTCAAATCATTCTGTCCATAGATCAAGTATACATTTTTCATATAGGAGCTGATGATCAAACAATGAATTAATGGTTTAAAAATATGACACAAAAAATGAGAGTGCTAATGAAATTTAGCTAGCTCACTTCAAAGTCTTAAAATTCAATATATGGTGTCAGAAGGGGTTCCATAGATAGGCTATGGATATGACTATATGGGAGGGTGTTATAGTGGAACACACCTATTCTATAGTTAATAGACTCTCCCACCTATAATAAGTGGGAATAGTAAGAGTAACGTGGGAGTCGCTCAGTGAGTCAGTCAGTCGGTCAGTCAGTCGATGTCGGACGACAGTTAGTCGAATACTAAAGCATCAGCGACCACAACTAGATTACTCTGCATCATTACCTATTATATCAAGTTCCTAACGTTTTGTACGTCGAACCTATTTTAGGACCGACTTAGTACAAATACAAGCCTCCACTGTGAAATCACTCCACAACAGAGGGAAAGCTTCTCAGAACATGGTTATTTCAAAATATAACTCAAGAAAGAGCATCCAAAATCTTTGACAAAAAAAAACAACAAAGCTCAATGGTTTACAGCACATGACCTAAAACAGTTCAAACACAAATAATCTAATTCTTTTTTGAAAGATATTTCAATATGGTTGGTTCATTGTACCACTACAGTAAGTATTTGACTCCCTCTGCTTTACAAGAGCCAGATCAAACCAAAAATAAAGTATTGCTACCATATCTTAGCTGGAGCTGGCCACTCACAAACTTTCCTGTCTTGATAGAGTTCAAAACTGTCTATTCAGCCTTGTGGGTGATGAATTATTTTCCACCCTACCACCCCTTTTCAACAGATGAAATGTTTCAAGCCTCTCATTGCTCTATCACTCTTTCTATGGCATGAGTTCTGATGAGCTACATTTCTTACTTCCACCACCCCTGATCTTTACAAATGGAACCCACCATGCCATGTACACAAGTGTGAATTATCCCCATTCCCTTTGTATTCCATTCATAAGAATTAAATTGGTCAGGTTCTTCCCAAGAACTGTTGCTCTGTGGAACAGACTCCCAGCAGAATGTTTTCTGGATCATTACAATTTTGACTTCTTCAAGTTTAGGGTTAAATGTTATCTTTCTTGCATAACCCCATGAACTTCACTTCTTGCTCATACAATACCACATAGTAACCTTCTACCTTGAGTGGCTCTTAGGCCATGTATTTGGTGAACATTAATATAAATACATATTACAATATTTCAGCTGTCCCTTGCTATTGGTAACCTGGGGATTTCAAAGAAAGCCCTTTATTCAGTCTATGAAGGTAGATTTTTCTCATTCTTTATACTATTTACATGTCTTCATCTTTGTTGGTGTTATCCCATTGTTTAAGCTGTTGTGGCCACCAATCTTCATCTGACATATGTCAATTCAGGTAACCTACATGATGAGCAATAACTGAGCAGTACTAAAAATAAAAACTAGATGAGATATCCTTAGACATGAGCAATGGAATGAGAACACTCTATCTCAATAGATTAAATAAAGGGTTCAGTTCAGAATTCCCTATATGTTACCTGAATTGTCATTCAGCTGATGAAGGTTGGAAGGCACAACAACCAAAACTTGGTAACAACAAAGATGAGGACAATAGTCCAAATGTAAATAGTGTAAATAATAACCCCTAATTCCAGAAATTATTCTCATTATTTCTTTCTTATTAATAAATGTATGCCACAATAAAAGACCCAAGAGCCATTCAAAATAGAAGGTTACTGGGTAAGGATGTTGTATGAGAGTCGGAGGAAGAACTAAGTGCATATTATAAGAATGTTTAGGATAGATAAATGTTGACAGTAGACTTGAAGAGGTTAAGATTGGGGAGTCTATCCCACAAGGTAGCAGTTCTTGGGAAGAAGTTGTCTTACCAATGAATACAAAAGTACAAAAGGTATGAGGATGTGTCAACTTTTGCCTTCGGAGAATGGCGGGTCTTATCTGTAAAGGTGTAAATTGATGGAACTAAGGAAGGTAGATTGTTTGAACATTTGCCAAGGAAATGCTATCGGTACAAGGGGATATCTTGTATCAGTTATTTCTTCTTAGTGATGTTGCTTGTTTACCTCTTCTGCTGAATGAAAGCATATCATATGTTGCACTACTCAACCCAGGGATAGAACTCACAACCACCAGAGAAAAACATAAACCAGCTTTAACTAAAAACACTAACAGGCTCTAATGAAATTATCTTATTCCTTGATTGTATGTGTTCTCTATATACAAATGAATGAATGAACTTATTGTCAAATCATACTGAAAGCAGTGGTTCTTACCAGATTACCAAAGTTAAGCAATGATGAATATATTCAGTATTTAGATGGGTGATCAGTTTGGAACAGGAGATACTTTTGGTAACTTGCGCTCATGTGCCAAACTAAGCAAGGATTAATAACTGCCTTTTAAGTGAACATCAATCGCATTAAAACCGTGCATAACGTGAGCGTATAAGAGTTATTCCCCTTGACCAATGACTTTTTTTTTCATGTACATGAGTTGCTGTCGAGAATTTGAACAGAACAAGTTTGCTTATCTGTCAATGCATATATTTCCTGTTTTTCATTTCAAACATTTCTTGAAATCAGGAAGTAATCACATTTTCTATCATTTTTTTTTCAAGTTAGCAATTTGATAGCCTAAGTTATCCAAATATGCACACATGCTTCATAATAACAATAATTTGATAATAATAAGCAAGCGGCAAACTTGCAATTTTGTGACCTCAAAGTCAAAAAGACCGTTATTCCCTTAATACCATCATTATTTTAACTACCTTCACTCCTTGGAAATGTTTATTGTTTTAAAAAGCAATGATTAGAATTGTGTTAAAACCTAAACATATGAAAGTGAATTTATACATTTTCTTTGTTCTTGAGAATTGACAACAAAAATAATAAATACTATTTATTTATTAGATTGTTTATTTAGACTATTTATTATTTTGTTTTTTGGTATGGTTGGCAAAACATTGACTAACTGCCAATTGATTCAGACTTTATAAAATGTTAAATAGGATTTACTTATATTTGGTTCATATATTTTAATAATTTAATAAATGTTTATAAATTTATGAATAAAAAATTATTTTGATGTTTATTTCTTTAGAAATTGATGAAGTGATGAATGTCTCATTGCATTAGTTTTAATTGTATTAGTTTTTAGAATGTTGCAAATATAAAATTATTCTTGTACATAAACAATCTAATAAATAAATAGTGTTTAATATTTTTGTTGTAAATTCTCAAGAACAAAAAATTTATAAATTCCCTTTCATTATAAGTTTAAGTTTTATCACAATTCTGAGGAGTGAAGGTAGTTAAAATAATAGCAGTATCAAGGGAAAAACTGTTCTTTTGACACACTGATTTTTTTTTGCAAATACAAATGTCCAAGATTGCCAACCAACTGTGATGGGCAGGACACATTGTGAGAATGGGGAATAACCAGATTCCCAAGCAATCTATGGGAAACTGAAGGCAATAAAGCATCCACAACACAGGCCTAGAAAGAGGTTTAAGGATAATTTGAAGGATAATCTGAATGCGTTGCACATGGATGTGCAGCATTGGGCAGAATTGACTTTAGATCATACAGAGAGGAGGCACTTTATAAGGTAGGGATGCAACACCTTTGACGATGAATGTCTCAAGTGTGACCCCAAAAGAGGCACTCACACTGATTTGCAAGTTAATATGCAGTCTTCGAAATGTGATGTGTATGAGCACATGCTGTTGTTTGGGGCAGGTTATGTAAATGATCTGAAAGGTGATCATAACAACCAGATACAAGCCAACTATGCCAACCTACCTCATCGTCCTGCTGACAATACTCATGTACTTTGCAACAAGTTTTGCAGTTTATCATCTGAACTGAGAAAGTACATGTTAGTACTCAGGAGAGTTATTGATATGGATCCAATCAACTCAATCAAGGATATAGAGTTTATCTGTCAAATATGCATGATAGCTATGAAATTGAATGCTCGTCTCAAGAGTCATCTTAGGTGCCATGGACGACGAAACAAGATGGATGGCATTAAAAGTATTGTGAGTGGTGAGAAGGCAGCTCTCATCTGAGTAAGATGTGTATATGTGTGTGTGTGTGTGTGTAATATATATATATATATATATATATAAGCAGTGTAAACATAGGTATCAGCACTGGATAGTGACAGACTTAAATGCTATCATCATGAATGCATTTCAGCATGGAACAGAATTTCACCATCCAGTGTTGATATGTATGTCCACACTGCTTATATTTATATATATATATATATATATAGAGAGAGAGAGAGACAGACAGAGAGAGAGTGAGAGTGTAATGTTTTTTAATTTAGTTCTACATCATCTGTCCTTTCACAAACTCTCTCCTTGTTAACTATAGTGAATGTTAATGAATACCAGGGAAGATACATTCCTGTTCATGTACATTAGACTTGTAACAAGATGTTAATCTTTTTTTCAGGTGTGACTAATAGTGTAATAAGCATGTGAGGGTGCATCAATAAGTCCACATCTTGATGCATTTAATACTTGAATTTTGATCTGAATGTTTCATTACATATTATTTGCTCTATGTAATTCATATTACTACTGATTAATATCACTACTGAATTAAATACATTAACATAAGATAGTGATTGAAAAATGTATTTGTGTAAAATGAATGTGTTCTTTGATCATTAGTTTGCACTTATTGATGCACCAACATGAATATGTGTGTGTATGTTTTTGTTTTATATCATAGATTTGTCAAGAACACAAGGTCAAGTCAGAAATTTTTTTCATATTGTAAGCTTTAATTAATAGTTCTAACAAATTACATATTAAAAGTATTTCTTTTTCCAAAAATATCCAATCATACTCTATTGTCTGTTGCCATTATTGTACCAGAAGGTCAATTCCACACTTGTACCATTTGGCTGCTTTAAAGCCATAATACTCCCGGCACCTGTTTTCAACTTCATGTAGGTATGTTGAGGGAGCACTTCCAGACCCTCAAATTCCTTAAGTTTACACTTGGTTACGTTGCCAGTGTGTGCTGGAGTATTGTTATGCTGTAGGAGTAAACGTCTTTGATTGACTAATGCCAGCTAGTGGGGTTTCAAAGCATCATATAATCACTGCAGTTATTGAGCATAATGGTCAGTATTTATCATATAACCATCTGTGAGAAAGTCAAGTGTAACATCTCAAAATTCCACCAAACACAACATGACCCTCTGTTGAAACTACCCTTGTTTGACAAGTTCTGAGCCTAGCCAGAATGAAGCCACTGAATTCTCTCATGAGGATTACAAAAAAAGATTCATTTTTTATCCCTAGTTACATTTTGATGCCAAAAAAGTGCATCTTAAAGATTTATTGTCAAATGTTTGCAAATGTTTACAAATTGTTGAGTCTGGTCATTGTTCATTTCATGAGAAACTTCTCAACAGTGTCTGTTCACAAGAGTGAAGTTATGGAGGTGTTGATTGATGAATCAAGCTGGTATTTATATAGAAATACCTCCACTCATGTACCAGCAGCCAATCACAGCCCAAGCAATGGACTATCCCACTAGCACAATGAGATGCTCCATGGCACCATAAATAGCTCTTTCTCAAGGTTGAATGATTATTCACTTAGCTTTTTGTCTGACTGTGTTAGACATTTATTCTGTCTCTCAGAGGATTTTTTTTGGACTTTTGACTGCCTTAATTTAGCTAAGTTTTGATTTATCGTTTTTCTAACGTTGCTCTTTGACTTTTTGTTAAATTTTTCATTTTTCTAACGTTCCTTTTTTGACTATCGTTTTAAATTTTTGATTTTTTCCATTTTAATTCCTTACCCTCTCCTTTTTTTTTACCGTTACTTCATTTTTGTTATTAGTTATTCCTTTTTTATTTAACGTTTTGATTTTCTTTTACGTTTTTATTTTTCCTTTTTAAATCTATTTTCTTCCCGTGCACACACCCCAGAGTTTATCTGTTTATTTTTCGTCTTTACGTTTCTTGTCCGACCTTTTTTTCCCTTTATTTATTTATTATGTGTTAATTATTTCTGTGTTTTTCATTTTGATATCCAGTTTAGGGTTTCCAGGACCAGCTGCTACTAATGATTCAGAGGGAATTGACGGGAGTGGTTGTGGGAAACGCCTGGTGGGATAAATTAAAATCTAAAATTAGAATGTTTGCTGCCGATTTTAGTCGTCGACTCAATCTAGATAGATTAGCGGCGCAAACGGCTTTAGAAGAAAAAGTTGATCGGGCAATGAAATCCCGTGTTAGTGGGGAAATAGCCTTAGCTAAGGCAGAGTTGGCCTCCTTCCTTATCAAGAAGGATCAAGCTCTGGTAGTTAGGGCTATGTTAAAAAGAATGTCTTCTGAGCCGACGAATATGGCCGCTGAACTGCGTGCAGCGGTAAATCGAAACGCGGCTGGGCGACATATAGTGTGCATCACATTGCCGGATAAGCGGACCGTGACAACAAACGCGGGCATATGCGAGGCCTTTTGTGATTACTTTCAGGATCTTTTCACCAGGGAGCCCGGTCTGAGCTCTGCTCAGTTCGACGCCTATTTAGCCGACTTTCCCTGCCTCCAGGCAGCTGAAGCAGCTAGGTGCGAGGGTCCCATTACCGAGTTGGAAATCTGGGAAGCGCTGAAGCAGGTTGGCCTGGATAAATCTCCGGGACTGGATGGTCTTCCCTACGAAGTTTACTTGAGGCAGTCGCCCATTTTTGTTCCTTTGCTGGAACTGATTTTCAACCACTGGATGAAGCAGGGGTCTATACCTCAATGCTTCACCAGGGGTGTGATCAAGTTGCTGCGTAAGGACAAGAACGGTGGGGATGGGTTAGGGAACTTTCGCCCTTTAACCATGTTAAACACTGAGTTAAAGATTTTGGCGAAGATCTTAGCCAACCATTTGCAGCTTGTCCTGTCTAGTCTGATTGGCCCCGAACAGACTTGTGCTGTGAAGGGTAGGACTATTCAGGATAACCTTCATATGGTACGCTTGATCTTAGAAAAAGTCGACAGTGAAGCCGCGCTGATCAATTTAGATCAGTCCAAGGCCTTCGATAGTGTTGATCATCGGTTCCTGGAGGCTGTCCTTTCAGTGGCCGGTTTCGGAGCCGACTTTCGCTCCTGGATCCCCGGTTCGCTGGTGGAAGTGAATGGGGTAAGATCGAAGCCTTTCGTATTGTCTTGCTCCATTCGTCAAGGTTGTCTGCTCTCGCCTTTGCTTTACGTTCTTGCGTTGGAGCCATTCCTTCGCAAGATAAAGGCGAATCCGGTCCTGCGTGAAATTGCCCTGCCTGGGGCTACCACCTCAGCCAGGTATTCTGCCTATGCTGATGACGTTTCGGTTCTTGTGTCGAGCAGAACCGAGATTGACAAAGCCGGCAAAGAGATCAGTGGGTATGAGATGGTGACAGGGGCCAAGATCAACCGCGATAAGTCTGTTGGCTTGCGGTTGGGTGTGTGGAAGGGAGTTTCTCTTCCCGGACCTTTCCTCTGGACGGATGGGCCGATCAAGATACTCGGCGTCTGGTTCGGTCCTGATCTCCAGTTGGAAATGAATTGGTCGGAGGTACAAGGGAAGGCTGAGATCACGGTTAATCTGTGGTCTCGGAGGGGCCTTTCCCTGAAGGGAAGGGCGGAAGTATGTGTTTCACATATATATCTGATTCTCCTGTACCGACTCTCTGTACTTCCACTCCTGTATGCCAGACTAATTTTATTAGTACGGGTCTTGTTCTCTTTCTTGTGGAGAGACAAGGCCCCTATGGTATGTCGCGAGATCTGTTGCCTTCATCCCTCTGAGGGCGGTCTGGGTATGCCTAGCATTGAGATTCGTCAACATATGCTTCGCATTACCTTTCTAGACCGAATGTGTCACGGATCGGACGAGGTGGGCGCCTTCTGGAAAGAAGACGTCCGTAAACATTTCCCATCCCTGAGAAGTGTGCGCTCGTGCAAGAAGGAGGCCGGCTGTAGACCCCAAGCTGAGTGCTCCTTCTACAGCAAATGTCGTCGTGCTCTGAAGCTCCTCTTTCAGACTTTGGATAGCCTCTCCAACGCCCAGGCGTTGTCTCGCAAGGCATTGTATCAAGTGTTAGTTAGGGGGGCCGTTCAAGATGATCTAATTGGTGAGCTCGGTCTTACGAAGCAGGATGCTCGCTCAATATGGCCTTGGGCACCCAGGTTGAAATGCCTCAATAACGATGAGGCATCACTCACCTGGCTGGTGATTCATGAAGCCCTCTGGGTTGGCAAGAGACTTTGTTCAGCAGGCTTGAAGAAATATCCAAACTGTCGTCACTGTACGGGGGAAGTCGAGACCATCGGTCACACCTTCTTTCAGTGCAGGGTGGTAGTGCCGTTGTGCAAGTTTGTTGAAGGCCTCATGGTTCGCATGCTGCAGGGAAAGTTTTTTGTCCTTGAAGCCAGTTCTGTTTGTAGCAATGTGGTGCTGCAGATGACGAAGGCTGAACACTATGTGTTCTGTTGCTTACTAGGGGTTATGAGAGTCGTGATTTGGATGACGCGTCAGAAGGAATTCTATGATAGTGAGAAGTTCATTTCTTCCCAACTGATCTTGTTCTTTAAGCATCAGCTTAAAGTCAAGATTAGGACAGAAAGGCAGCGGCTCACCTCATCAGAATTTAGCAAAAGGTGGGTGAATCTTGCGTGTATGCGCCGAGTAAAAGGGGCTGACCGTAAGTGGCATTTTGATGCTGGTTAGGAATAAGGATATTGTTTTCCTGGGTTGAACATTGGCAACCAATCCCAAGATTAGGCTAGATTAGGTTTTTGTATTTGATGTTTTAGTTTTTCTTTCCTTTTTTGGTAAACTTAGCTAGGGTGTGTTTGCGCATTGGCCCCTTTTATTTCTGTCCCCACTTTTTTTTCCTTTAGTTTAACTCCCCATCCCCTCCCTCATTTAGGTGGTCAGTGATGTCAGTTCTCCGGTGGATGCAGGACGCCTTTCGTTTCAAGTGTGTGTATTTCGTATTTGTTGTTGTGTATGAATGTGTGTGTGCCTGTGTGAATGCTTTGGAGGTATGAATGTTTCTTTTATTTACATAGTCCCGCATCGATTTCATCCGGTTAACTGATATTTCTGCCACATGTAAATTTTGTGGGGGGTTTTATTACTAACTCCTTTTTGTTTAGTTTCTTGTAAATATTTTATGTCATAATTGTATATACTCATTGGGGATCTTTTAAAAATTGTTGTTTTTATGCCCCTCCCCCGACAGACAATATTTGTACATAAGGGGATTATTTAGGATTTTCATTGAGACAAAGAGGTATTTTGGTGGATGTAGTAAGAAAGGTATGGATAAATGTGTTGTTTTAGTGATAGGAATATTGTTTTAGTATGATAGGGTAAGTGGTTGTGGCTAGCTAAGTTTTTATATTAAGACAAGTGATGACCGTCCTTTTCCCCAGCCCCCTTTTTGGCCTTGTGCTACATTTGTTGTATTCACAGCAACAAATATTATTATTCACTTAGCTTGCTCCACAACTGAGTGTTTATCTTGACCACGTGATTTTTCTACATCACTCAGAAAAATTTCTGATAAAGCTAATTAAACATTGAATTTATAAAGATTTTCGTACTTGTTCCTTTTTATTAATTTTGTTACACATATTATCCAAAATTTCTGATAAATTTATAACGATTTTTATACTTTTCCTTATTAATCATTCTTACAGATTTCAACTACATTTTCAATTTGTGTGTGTGTGTGTGTGAGATCATCTATAAAAATGAAATGTTCTTTTTGTAAATTTTACGTTTTCTAGGCGGAAACACTACCTTTGTCTGTCAGCGCCTGCTTTACAACTTCCATCAGATCCTCCCTACCCTGGTCCAGGCACCTACAACATTCCTTCTGATTTTGAAGAAAGACCTAAACAGTACATGTCAAGCTCAGCGTTTGTTTCCACTACAGGAAGATGGTATGCACCAGCTCATGATAATAATATACCTGGACCTGGTGAGTACTTATTCAGCCATCATTTGGCATTAGGCTGCTTTTACCATTATATTTATTTGGTTCTGGTGTGAGCCATTTTTTAAAGCTTTATTTCCTATCATCTCTTGGATCCACTTCAAATTTGTAGCTGAATGTCTTTTTTTACTATTGTATACACCAGTGGCATGTCCTGAAAAATATGCTGAGATCAGCAAATAACAGTGTTATATCATATGAAAATTAATCATTTTTATTAATATGGCATATGAATAAAAAGCAGTAGCATAAAATGTTATCTTACCATATAAAACATTGATCAACATAATTCTTCATGCCTTATGAACTTGTTGGGATTCATCTATCCAGGTTTTTGTTGCTGAGTGTTGGAGTTCCAAACATTAACAACAATAACACATCCTTTAAATGAGACATAAAAAAGTTATTTTCTGAAGGAAAAATAGAAGTAGAACGTCATTTGAAATAACATTTATATATTCTTTTCAGAGATATACAATAGCATTAAAATGTTCAATTTTCCTTGCTATGAAGTTTGTTTTATAAAGTAATTAAGTGTTCTTAGTGCTGTGTGAGATGTGTGAAGTGACTTATGTTATGATGGTCAGCCTAATGTGTTTGTGAGTTCATAGAAAAAAGGATTAGTATTTGATTGCTGGTTAATCCCTTCTATTGTGTGTGTTGTCAAGGCCATAGCCAGCATCTGCTGACTGTCTCTCTTCCATTGTGTGTGTGCATGTGTGTAGTAATTTACACACATGTAGATCAAACTGGCCTCCCATATTGTTGTGAGCCTCGAAAAGTAGCATGCTTCCATTTTTATATCTGTAAGCGGATTTAAAATAGAGTGTGAAGTTTTTGAATACATGTTTTTCATTGGTTAGAAAATAATTTCACACTGGCTTGTGAAAATCTTTTTCTCAAATTTGCGGGAATGGTGAAGGGAGTTATTATTTTTTTAATTTTTAAATGGTCCAAAAATAACCCGTGGTAGATCTTCAACTACGTCCACAAGTATTTTGGTGGTATTTGCTCATGTAATGATTGTTTATCCAACAAACCTTCTGATGGAATTTTGATGATTGAAAAAATATATATAAGATTTTTTTCCTATAAACTAAACATTTACTGTATGAACTTGCTTGCAAGATCTTGTGATAATTCTTTTTCACTTGATAGAAATGCTAACAGTTACTTCCTCCTCATCATGATGTGATTTCCCTCAGTCTTTTCTACAAATATTTTCATTGCAATTGTTCTGATGAGCTGTTCTCCTTTGTACTTTGACTGCATGAATTTAAGCATGCTACTAGATTGGCAACTCAGTCTCATTGTGTTACTGTTGAACTATCTACATGCAACTGACAGTTCTATTCTAATAATTTTAACAATAACCCTCTACCTTGAGTTGAGCTTGAGCCTTGTAATTGATAGGGTTTAGTATTTAATAAAAAGAAGAATTTCTTGAGTACATTTTAATTCATTTCAATGTTTTGTTTTGTTGTGAGGTACTAGTATGTTTGGGTAAATATCAGTCACTATTATGTTACAGGAATCAACAGTTTGGATAGTAAATATTTATGGATTCCGAAACATTTATCCCGCAAACAATATTGGCAGACTCAATGTGAGTCCAGGTAAAAATGAGTAACACAAAACAATAAATATAAAACAAATGACAATGCATGTATTAACAAAATGAATTACAAGTCTAGACAATTGTAATGAAAGGAAAAAGCATTAAAACAAATTATAATAAGAATACGCATGTTTCTGTGTGTGTAACAAGTCTGTGTAATAGATGTGTGTGAGAGAGTACAAAAGTCGAGAGAGAGAGAGAGAAAACCATAAAAATAAACATTCCCAGTGGGGGGATACTTTACCCATGTGCAACTACATCTGAAAGAGCTAAGAAGGGCTAAAAAAGAGTGAGTGAGAATATCATTGCCTATTTATAGGCTTAAAGAGTGTGTGCTTTTGGCAGAGCCAAGTGGAGTAACCCACAGTTTCTAGAGTAAGTTTTAATTCAATTCAAACATTTAATTTGTTTCTTTAATAAGTTTTACCATTCCCCATGTATAATACACTTTCATCCATAATATGCACACCTAAAATTGTGCTGAAAGTGGGAAAATGCTTCTACTCACACAATATGCTCACCTTGTTTGGTAATCAGACCAATTTTATTACAGCCAGCATTTCCTACTTTTATTTTAAATAAATGGATTCAAACATAGAATAATATTATTCTAATTTAGTTTTATGATAATTCTTATTTTATTTTATGGCAATTTTTTAAAGATGTTTTGTAGCTGTGCATAATATGCACCCCTGATTTTGCTTATTATTTTTTAGAAAAAAATGCATATTATACATAGGGAATTACGGTAATTCATTTCTTCAATAAGTTTCAATTTAATGCAAAGCAGAGACATTGCACAAATGCAGCTGTTGCTGGAACTTTTAAAATTAATTCAGAATTGTCCAGCTACTTCTAGTTCCAAGTCATTCAACTTTATAAAAGTTAAAATTCTGTTACAGTCAGTTTTATCTTTGAATATTTTTGACATGTAAGTAATTCTCAATTGAAATTTCAATGATAAAAGATCAAAGAAATTTTCATGGGTACACTTCAAGGTTGTTTGATTGTTTGACCTCAGTCCATACTGCTACTCTGTTGGTAGAAGGAAACGGATTCCAGACATTTATTAAAAGCCAGAAGAAGGTGACTATAGAATAGAAAATCGGCATCCTCTACCAAGTGTTTAAAGAAACAGGATTCAAGTTAAACTCTTCCAAAACAGAAACTAGGATCTGGAATTGGAATGAAAACAGTCACCTAAAAACAGACACCTAACCTGAATCCATCATAAAAATTCAGGATGTGGAATTAGTAAATACTAAACACTTCAAATACCTTAGTGTATGGATCAGTTATAACAAACTTAGCATAGGAGAAAAGAAAATTGATATAGAAAAGGACGCAGTGGAGGTAGTTTCATCAAACACCACAAATTGCAACAAAACCAAAACATTAACCTAAAAACTCTAGTCATGTTCCTAAATAGTCTTGTCAGATCAAGACTTTCATATGGATGTCATGCATAGCACCAAACTGGTTCAGAAATATCTAAACTGTCAGTTGTACACAACCACTTTCTCAGAGCAAGGGATAAAAATGGCTTTGAGCCAGTGAAGTCTGTTGGTCTTGGGGAAGATCATCCTTTTTTGAAAATTGTGGACTGGTGATACAGAATTAGAACTGTACCAAATAACAGAAATTGCATCACTTGAAGACTACCAACAGCAACAACAACTAAAATGAATAGCATATGTAACTTGAAGAGAAAATAATTATATAATCAAGATATTGATTTTCCACACTACTTTAAATAAAAGTTTAGGAAGGAAACCCCCCATCAATACTGAAAAGAGCAATAACAGCTACTGAACATGAGAAACCTGTTTTCCTAAAAAATTGTTTTAAGAAAAAGATTTTATAAATTTTGACCAAAAATAGTACTGGCTGTTTGGCCAATGAATTGATGGCCATATATTCTCAAATTTAAACAGATCTGAAACAAACCAACGTTTGATGTCAACACTAGCAAGCTGAGAGAGAGATGCAACACAGACCAGTGTTATATTGTCAACAGTGACACATTGAGAGAAAAAAACACCACTGACAATGACAGGCATGTCTATTTCACTTTTAATTTCATCATTCTCTCTTCCTGTTGCCTTAGCAAAAGAACAGATTGAAGTTAGTAGTTTTGTATATATGTAAATAAATTATACATTTATTTACCCATACTCAATGTATTCTTTTTACTTGGATTTATGTTAGCCAAGGCAGGGGAAGGAATTAACCTCCACAACAGTAACAACAACAAGGCTCTGTCTTCTAGATTACCCATTTCCTTTAGCAGTTTCTACAGACACAAAATAATAATGAATTCAATTCCTCTAAGAATCCTAAAATGAAAATCTAATGCTATTCTTCTTTTGCATCTTATCAAATGTTTGTAGATAAAGTTGTGAGTAAAAACAATATATTTAATATTTTATGAAAGTCAATAATATAAAACAAAATAAATTGAATGTGTAATTAATTTGAAATAAACAAATAATTGATAAGTTTAAATATTACAAATTATGTGATCGTTAGGATATTTGTAATAATTATAAAAAAAAATGTGTTCAAATATAGAATTAGTACAAGTAAAAGGTTTATCACTTAGCGGATTGATGTTACCGTCAACATCCCAACTCCAGAGTTTCATAGACAGACCTTCTAGGAATCACTCTATCCACTCATCAGGGGGTATCAACAATTGACAGTTTATACTTCTTGATTTTTCTTTTTTATATGTATTAGGTTGGTGCAAAAATAATATCGTTTTTTGACGTATTTTTTAACGTCAAAAAACGATATTATTTTTGCACCAACCTAATACTTTTCATTGGTGCAAGTTTTTTTTTTATAGTGTGTGTGTGTGCAAGTGTGAGCACCAATACATGTAGAATGTTGTGATTATTTGTCTTTTCATCATTTTTTTTTTCACTTTACACTCATTCCTTAACCTTTTCTCTCTTTTTCTTCAATTGTCACCATTCAGCTTCCTGTTTTCTAGACACATGCTGTCATTGATTATTTAGTGTTCATGTGTCTTCTTGAATTAGGAAAATTGTATTTCATTTATTTTACATAATTTTAATGCATAAAAAATAAAGTAAATATTTATACATGTCTTCATTTGGCCCATTTTCATTTTCTTATCTGATTTGGTGGTATCTTAAGTAATATTAGGATAATAATCGTGGGAGGTTAGGTTTATAATTAAATTTTTATTTATTATTGTTTGAATTTGCATGCATATGCTTATATTTATACATTTATGCACATGCACACATATATATACATATATAGATATACACACACATGCATATACATAGACATAATTATATAAAGATAGTATGTATACCTGTATATAGTGATATTAAATATAGTGACAAAAAAGAAGTACATTTTATTAAATATAGAGATGAAAGAAGTACATTTTAAATGGTTCTAAATTGAAATGTTACATTTTAACAATGCTCTAACATGGTAAAAATTTCAAATTTGATATTTACAATAAGGGTTTTTTTTTCCAAAGGGCATAAATATGAGATTTGATAATAATTTCTGTAGATTTATCAAACATCTGATCCTGAAGAGCATTTTGACATGAAACTCTTGTGTTGGTCTAACAAGATAATCAATTGAACTTTAATTGATTCATTGAATAAAGTTGTAAGTACGTAGTTTATTCTCATCCTTTTTCTCTCTTCAGTCTGGATTCATTTTCAAAAAAAAATTTAAAAGAAAAAACAAAAATTATAACCAATTAATGATGATAAAAATCTATCTGTACAGTTATGCAATTTTTCATACTACTGTAAATTACTGTAAATGTCATTTTTGAATACCCTTGTTTGAGTAGATGGACTATTACTTTTGTGTTTTTTGGGTGTGGGGTGGGGATTATGTCTACAGGTTATTTATTAAGTTATTAAAATTTTATTATTAGTTATTCTACTGGTCATTTATTAAGTCTCCAATGTGCAAGCTGGTAGACATAATTTTCACTGTTTTTTTTTTTTTAAGAAAAAAAAAAAACAGGATGATGACTCAAATATAAGTATATAAGTATCCACTAAAATAAGATTTACAGTAATAAGAATCAATGTCAGATTAAAAATAGTGTTCATCTTCATCCTGCTAATTTTTGCAAATACAGAAAGAAAACATTCTTTATATTCACACACAGTTTTAACAAGTTTGGATGAATAATTCTAATGAGTGGCTGATATTTTTTTTTAATTTTCTCATCGCCATTTCGTTATTAAGTACATATATTCACTTCGTTGATTTACTGAAAAACATCGACAATCCATCCAAGGTCATGAAAAATAATTTGCATTGGTCTATTTTTGTTACTGCTTCTGATAAAATTAAATTTATTCTGAGAGCAAAGCATTGTATGAACAAAAAAATATTTTTCCTTAACTGTTGACCACAGGCCATTCAACTCATCAATCATGACAATACTACCAAATTAGGTTTGAGCATCTATATTGCAATTCTGGAGTGATGTTTTCAAACCCCCAAAACTGTTCATAGACTTTGTTATCTAAGAAATAATGAAACACAATTGACATAAATTGGTGACCAAATGTTTTTCTTCCTTTGGCATTCTTCTTTCTCATAAGACAATGGAGTTGGTCTAACCTGTGGTTGAGTTGCAGCACCTGCTGTGATTGTACAGCCTGATCTTGGAACAGCAGGCCCTGTTGCAGTTGCTGCATGCAAAAGCAACATCTGGCTTTATGGGTGATGGTGCTACCATCTACACCCACTCCTCTTTTCCAACTGATCCTCTCTCTTTTCTTTACTAATCCAAATGCCAGCTTTGACAGCAAGCCTCCAGCTGCTGCGATCTGCTGTGTCAGTTTTCCAGGCTGTTGGGTTGATTCCGCCTGCCTTCATGTCATGTTTACAATCATTCTTTAAAATGGAATTAGTTGTCCTGCAAGTCTGGAGCCTATGGCAATTTCACATTCTTACGTATACAGCTGGCTGCATGTTACTGAAATAAATTTTGCAAAATTTATCCTTTTTTTTAATTTTCTCAAGTATAACATATGGAAAAGATTCAATGTGTTTAGTTTGTGTTAAATTGAACAGTTCACTAAAAATTGGAGCATTGTCAAGGAAACCTCATTTTAAGGCATTTCCTTGACAATGACACAATATTCCATCATATTTGTTTGGCACATCAATAAAGTCAATATCTATTTACTGAATTACCCACCTGACCTCTAAATGCTTGCTCTGTTTTAGCTAAGTAACAGACTGCATCAATATAACAGTTCATAAATATTCTCTGTTCAATTTAAACAAATGATTATCATGATTGTTCCACATTATTTTTTTGATCACTCAACGTGATTAATCTTTGATTTTAATTTTTTTTTATTCAGCTATTATTGTATGCAAGTGATTTTCTGATAAGCTGTTTTTTACAGCTTTATAAATATTTGACAAATCATTATACCCAGTAGCATTTTATACATTCTTATCATTTGAAAATAGAAGACATGTCCAGCTGTAAACTATTTGCAAACTAGAACATCCAGCAAAGTCTTCCTGGGAATAGCATGGCTGATAAGGCAGCCAAGGAATCCCTCAACAATGAAAATATCAAATTCAAACATCCCTTTTACAGATTTGAAAGCCACAATGAACTCTTACATCCTCAACCAATGGCAAAAATCATGGAATACACACACAAACAACAAACTATATAAAATAAAACCCATTCTGACTACAACATCACAGTACCAGACACTCAAGAAAAGATATCACATTTATAAAAATCAAAATAAGACACATTCACATAACCCACTCCTTCCTCCTAAAAAATGAAGACCCTCCAAAATTCCCAAACTGCCAAGAAGTACTCACTGTCAAACATTTTTTGATTAACTGCAAAAAAACTGGCACCTATATGAAAATACTTTTACAATGTATCCAACCTTAGGGCCCTTGTTGAGTGTTGAACTCAAAGACATTCTTAAAAGTAACAAAACTCTACTCCAAAATATAAGAAGGAAGCATCTGGCTACAAAATGCAACTAAAACCAAATTACATCCCCACCTTATATAATAATGACTTATTAAAGAATTTGTCTGCAAAATAGGTGCAAAATAAAAACAACTCTTAAACTACCTGATTTGGTACATAATGACCTGTGGCATTGGTGTGCCGGTAATATAACCTATCTAAATCTAAATCCAGCAAAGCCATCTTCAATGTACATTTGATTGTTAAATTTTCAAATACTTTTTTTACTTTCAAGCAATTGTTTAATTTAGAAATATGCCTGCCATTTCTCACAATAATTTTCTTACTAGCAAAATCACAAAACCTAAAGGAATTTTTTTGTTGATCACATACACATGCATTGTTCTTCAAAGGAAGATTGTATTTTCAGTTTGAGGGTGTAGTACCAACTATCAGTAGTATCCGAGGCAGACATATCAAGGTTTTACACTTGTCCATAATTGCATTGAATAAATTGTAAAGAATAACAGACAAACGTTTAAGCTTGTAGTGAAGCTTTATTCAGTGCAATTTAACTACAGGCTACAAGTGAGGTTCAACTATTTCATTTATTGCCAAGTATTTTTTTGTATTTTATTTTGTTTCAGGCATATTAGGTAAATTAATTTTCGGCATCTGTGCATATATATCACATCTAGTCTGGCTCACTTTGGGTTTTGGTAACTAGTGTGACTCTATTTGCTTGCTAAAAAGCCAGGAAAATGAAGAAAAAAAATTTTTTTTTGTTTTCTTTTTGTCTTATTTTATTTGAAATGCAAAGTTGTCATTCTCGATGGTTTAAATGAGGGTTGGTCACTGTAGCATCTCATTGAATTTCCCACCCCCAAAGTGACTCTGTCTTTGTTTGGTCTCCCATCTCCCTAACCCATTCAACCCAGTGCATTTGGCCCCTGAAATTGAGACGTATTTAAAGTCTGCCACACTTTTCACTAAATGATCATTGATTCGAAGTTAGCAAGATTAACATTAAATTCCAATTGTAAGTACTAAGAATCACTTTTTCCATGTTGTTGTTTGGATGTTTTTTGGGTTTTTTTTATTTTATTTTGTTTCAGACAACATTAAGTTAATGTGCAAATTTAAATTTTCAGCATGTGTACATATTATCGCGTGTAGTCTGATTTACTTTGGGTTTTGGTAACTAGTGTTAACTATTGCTCAGTAATCGTGTATAGTTTTAATAGAAGGGCAATGGAATTTATACTAAGTTAAAAAAATCATTTTATTTCATTCTCTCACTTTATAACTCTGTAGGTAAAAGGCTTGTGGGTCAAACAGATTGGGGTGACTCTCTCTCTCTCTCTATATATATATATATATATATATATATATATATTGGGTAAGTATTCCATAGTCAAAATGTCGGCGACTAAACTGACTACTCCACTCCAAGTTCTTGTGAGTAAGGCAGCTTGTTAGCAAGCCAGTAGGATGAAAAATAAAACCTAACAAAGGGTGGAAGAACTCTCTATGAGTCAACAGGCAGCTAACTACAGATGGTGTCTCCATAAACCACCGTGGAGAAGGCAACAGGAAACCACTCCACTATTAATCCCAAGATATATCATGGCTAATAACACACACAATATGAAACCTAACAGTGTTAAGGGGGTTAAGTCTATGGGAATTAACTCCTTGCCCGGTAAGGACAGACATGTGCAACAGGTGTCACCTGACTGTCATCCAACGACTGCTAGCACAAAATTCCTTGGAACCTATCCTTTGCCAGGAAAGAAATGACATCTCTGACAGGTGTCACCGGACCATTATCTTGCAACTGCTTGCATCAATATAAAAATAACATGGAACATTCAGATGTTGAACAACTGCAGCCAGTTATATAATGTAAAACAAGAAATGAGTAGGCTAAAAATCAACATCTTAAGTGTTATATGAAAGTAGATTGTCAGTGACAATCACAGGATTATTTAGGCAGGCGGAGAGAAAAACAATAAAGGAGTAGGACTATTACTAGATTGAGAATTCAAGAAATGGATTCTGGGATACTACCAACTATCTGAAAGAATTCTGGTAGTCAAGCTGAAAGAAAAGCCTTTCAATGTAGCTATCATAATAGTGTATGCATCGACAGCATAAACTAAGGAAGAAGAAATTGAATCTTTCTGCAACATGATAGACAATGCCAAGGTTCTTTGCAAATTGCAAGAAGTCATAATTATCATGGGAGATCTGAATGCCAAAGTAGGCAGGGGGAGGCCACAGGATATAGCCAGAAAATTCAGACTATGAATCTGCAACAAATGTGGAGAAAAATGGATCCAATAGTGCACAGCCACTGACCAGGTAATAACCAACACATGGTTCCAAGAACATCCGAGATGATTATGGATATGGAGGAGACCAGGAGGAGAAAGTAAAAACCAAGTTGACTACATAACTATCAACAAAAGATTCAGAAATGCAATGGTTCACTGCAGAACCTACCCAAGTGCCAACTGTGGAAGCGATCACCTCCCTGTTATATGTAAACTAAGAGTGAAACTATGGAAACTGAAGAAGCTTAACATGGCACCCAAATTGCAATACAACAAACTCCTTAGCAACCTATACCTGAAAGAAAACTATATGGATAGTGTGAAAAGAAGATACAAGGGACACAATGGAAATGGAAACTCGAAATGGGACGCACTAAGAGAAGCTTTAGTGGCATCAGCAAATGATATCATCCCAAAGGAAAATGGATAAAGAAGAAAAAAATGAATGGATGACTGAGGAGATTCTTGACATGATGCAAAGGAGGCAGAAAACTCTACCAAGATATGAAACAGAATACAGGAAACTACACAACGAAATAAGGACCAAATGCAGGCAGGCTAAAGAAGAATGGCTAAACAAAAAAATGTGCTGAAATAGATTGAGTAGCACCAACAAAGGAGATATGTATAAATAAATAAGGGAACTAACAGGACAGAAGACATGCTTGTCAATAGACTGCATAAAATCAAAGGACGGAAAACTCATATTAGAGAAGGAAAAAATTAAAAAGTAGAAGCAGCACTGGTGAAATTGAATAGAAACAAGTCGAGAGGGCCAAACAGAATTGTAACAGAAATGCTGACGGCCTTAGATGATTTTGGCATAGACAAGATCACAGAAATAATAAATGAAATCTAAAACAGTGGGGATATAACAGAAAATCTCAGCAGATTTATTTTCATAACAATGCCTAAGAAACCAGGCACAAATGGATGTGAACTCCACTGAACAATCAACCTAATGAGTCACATAACAAAACTCATCATCTGTATTCTGATGAATAGAGTGTGCAACAGAATCAAGGCAGAGATAGGACAAGAATAGTGTGGGTTCATTAAAGACACCGGAACAAGGAATGTGATATTTATGCTCAGAATGTTATCAGAAAGAGCAATACAAATGCAGAAGGACATGCATCTGTGTTTTATAGACTATGCAAAGATGTTCAACAAAGTACACCACAAAAATCTGTTGGAGCTGCCTTTCCTCAAATTTACTTTATATTATGTCTGGAAGTGTCATATTTTATTGTAGAAAGCAATTATTGCAAAGAAAATTTTCCATATCAGAGATACAAGTTTTAAAAAGCATATGTTTGCTTACATGTTTTAAGTGTTCATTACAATAGTTATAAATTCACTGATTGTCCTCTAATGTGATGTCTGATATAATTTTAATAAATAACATGTTAACTTAATAAATATATTTGATTGTATGTGTACCTTGCTTTTTAGAAATACACAACATTTCTTGGTATATGTCAGTTTTGGAACTACTTTTTTTTTAGTTTTCATCTTGATAATTTTTAAACCAAACATGATTGAAAATGTTATCCTCAGATGCACTTTTAGATACTTTTTAAATTTAGACAATTTTGGTTTACAGCCATATTCAAGAATACTCACTGGGGTAGACTGTTCTACTTCCACGAGTCATGTACATGGCACATGGAACTAGA
This sequence comes from Acanthosepion lycidas, assembly GCA_963932145.1. NCBI lineage: Eukaryota > Metazoa > Mollusca > Cephalopoda > Sepiida > Sepiidae > Acanthosepion > Acanthosepion lycidas. The sequence continues at coordinate 123,121,298 of OZ010580.1, forward strand.
ACAGTCTACCCCAGTGAGCGAAATAAAGGGTTCAGTTCGAAATTCCAACCACCTGAAGAAGGCTGGAGCGTACAACGGCCAAAATGTTGTGATAAATATGGCAACAAAGATGAGGACAGTAGTCTGAATAATGTAAATAGCTACTGCACTATAAAACTTTTGAAATAACTACAGCACTATAAGACTCTTCAAATAACTACTGCACTATAAAGACTCTCTAAATTTCTACTGCACTATAAGACTTTAAATAACTACTACATTATAAGACTATTGAAATAACTACTATACTATAAAACTATTAAAATAAATACTGCACTATAAGACTTTTAAAATAACTACAGTACTATAAGACTCTTGAAATAACTACTGCACTAAAAGACTTTTGGAATAACTACTGCACTAAAAGACTCTCTAAATATCTACTGCACTATAATAAATTCTCTTGTTATACTAAGTTAATCAGAAAGTAATGTTGTATTCTTAGAGATGTAATACTCCATTTTAAATGTCAACTACAATCAAATTTATTTGTTAAGAACATAACCATCATTATTTATTTTTCAATAGTATTTAATTCATCTTAATTTCACTTATTTTTTATTGCAACATCCTAAATCATCATTCTAAGACAAGGAGTAAAGAAAATATAAATTCAAAATAAATAAATAAGCTCTCGGCAAGACATGCACTTGCATTTTTCTTGCACTGATTAATTTATGAATGCTTTATGGTTAACATATGATCAAATCAAATCTTAAAAGCTTATTCCTTATGATTTTTCCACCAATCTCTTGAAGTCAACAAACATAATATGATTGTTTTGTTTATGTAAGCTAGTACTATTATTATTCAGCCATTATTGATTATTGTCTACCATTTCTTTCATCTTAATTTTAATTGTATTTCATCACAACTACACAGGCTATCATTTAAATAGGCTTTTATTTCAAATCTCCAAAATATGACAAAACTTTCAGAATAAGCTAGTATTGCTGATGCAGTTTTCTGCACTGCAGCATATCCTTCAATTGTGCAATATTTTATTATTTTAAGCTTTGAACACCAATCAAAAGAAAGCTGGTGAAATTTGACAATATTGTACATGTTAAATATTAGTTTCATTATGAAGTTCATCTGTGTTTTTTCATGTTATCTGTGAGTGGTTTAAAATGGATTTTTATTTTAGTATTTGTTGAATTAGATTTAAAAGTAAATTGTTTTTTCTGTAATTTAAAAAAAATACTTTTGTTTCTCTCATAATCAGTTGAAAGACCAATTCTGCTGAACATTAAGTTATCTGAATTTCTGCGATAAAGTAGTCATTATTTATTAATTTTTAACTAGTTTATCTTTCATTTTATTTTATTGCTTGTTTACACCTAGTAGTAAGTAGGTGTAATAGTCTTCAGTTATCTGAATTTTTTAGATGAAACATTGTCATTATTATTAATTTTTTACTTGTATTTCTTTCATCTTATTTATTTTACTTGTTTCTACTTAGTAGTAAGTAGATGTAATAGTTTTAAGTTGTCTGAATTTCTTAAATGTATTTATTTTTTTAACAAATTTTATCTGTGATATTGAAAATTAAATGAACTGCTAGTTTAATTAGGAATACTTGTTTTTTGTAAATTTTCTTTTTAAAATATTGAAATCAGACTAGAAACTTTTCTCATTTGATCCAATTGATTCTTGTAAAAAAGAAAAAATACTCAGCCAAATGTCTCTTCTTTTGAGCTCAGAAAATAGGTCATTGTTTATGATATATAATGCTGCCAAAACATGAATTGTCAGTCTGTAACTAAATAAAATTAACATAGTCTCAGTTTATTTGTGAATTATGATATTAAACTTTAGTTTCAATTACTTGAAATCTTAGAAAAAAGACTTTTGTGTTGTACTTTTAAAATTTAACGCAAATCATTAAAAAATCAAATTTCTTTGTACAGAATTTTTATGAAAATCTATCAAGTTACTGAAGCTACTTTTTTTTCACCCTGGCAATGCTTAATAACCTTGCTGCCATCTTAAACAAATGGATGTCTTAGCATCAAGGACCTGGAACTAAAAAGAAAAAAAATCAAAGTATAAAATACATCCACCTCCTTACTGAATTTCCATAAAAACAAATGGATATTTAAACACACAACCTCTTCTTACTGACAGGACTGACCCTACCAACTCATCGAGCATTGGTTGCTGTAAGCATTTAGTTTCCATAGCAACAGCATTAGCAGTATCAACTGCACGTTGTGTTTCTGTTGTAACTGAATGACCTAAACACTGTTGCGTAGACGGCAATGGCAGCTACACGGTAACCATACCTGCTGTATATTGTATTTTCTTGTCCCCCATTTGGATACAAATCATTAATCAGCTGTGGCGTATTTTGTGAAGAAACTAAGGAAAATAAAATAGACACCATGAATATCTTTTTCTTGTTTGAAATCCTATTTTTGATTATTGAACACAAAGTGAGTATGCAGACTCAGAAAAATATCTGTGATATTTATTCCAAACATACAGATGCAAAGACATATTACCATGGAGTAGTGGCCAGCAAATAAAAAATCTCCTAAACCTTTACAAACAAAGTGAGTTCAATCCTCATTAGGGGCTCCTCATTTTTTAATTTATACTATCCTAAGTGAAGCTTAGTAAAAAAAACAACATCTGATTTGTTTTTTGGAGAAGTTATCAGCAATCTAGTCAGTTACTAATACTACTGTACTGAATTTTCTCATCCCTGAGTGCTTTACACTTTTGACCTTGTGCCATGCTAAGCAAAAATATTACAGTAAATATAATACAGTCCTTTATTTTTGTCTTTTAAACCAGATATGTAAAGTTTTTTTTTTATTGTTAAATATTCACCCAATAAAGGCCCAAAAGCCAAACAAAGGAGAGGACTGCTGAATGAAGCTGTTGTATAGATGTAAAGTAGAGAAAATAAGTACAGATTATGAGGATATGTAAGATAGATAACAGTTGATCCTAGATTTGAAGAGGTTAAGATTGTAGTGACCAGGGAAACAAATACAAGGCCCAAAAGCCACTCAAGGTAGAGGGCTACTGAATGAAGCTGTTGTATAGATGTAAAGTAGAGAAAATAAGTACAGATTATGAGCATATGTAAGATACATAATGATTAACCCCAAACTTGAAGAGGTTAAGATTGCATCGTTCAGGGAAGTATCCTCTAGGAAGTCTGTTTTGACAAAGTAGCAGTTCTTGGGAAGCAGCTGTTCGAATAAAACTTCCTCCATACCAATGGCATACAAAAGGAATGAGGATGATTTCATGTGCATATGTATGTATGGCATGATAGGTCCTTAGTGTAAAGGTCTGAACAGTAGAACTAAGGAATGTAACTTGTCTGAAAATTTTCTATGGAAATAGCAACAGAGTAGCAAGATGCTTGCGATGTTTTGTCTGTGGGAAAGAGGTTGTAAGGTGGAAAATAATTAATCACCCACAAGTCACTTCCCAAGTGATTTAGTCATTTTGATGTTAGAGAATGGTTTAGAGTTGTCTATTATTGGTTTCAATCCAAATACATATCAATTTAGATTAAAAACTATACTAATGTATTATCAAGGAATGTCTTTAGGAAGTTATATTTAGCAACGAATAATTCCAAATAGATAAATAATATTTACTTGTTAATAAAGACATTATTTGTTAATGCTAAACAGAGGTGTTTAATTGACAGTCATCATCATTTATGTGCTGTGTCCCTTCAGGAGATGGATGTTCATGTCTCTCCACAACTTCTTGACCCATGTAGCTCTAAGCAATGTTTGACTTTTTACCTTGTCCTTACTTTGCCGTCCATTCACACAAACTCATTACATAAGTTGCTTGCTGATTCCCTCTACCCTTCCTTCTCTCAATAGATCCTGTGAGTATTAAATTTTCCAAGTTTTCCTTCCTCATAATATGTTCCAGAAATTTCAGCTGTCTCTTTCTGATTTTAAGTATGTGAAATATGCTAGTACAGTAGTTGCCTTTGTTCTGGGTTAATAGTATATAGTTTGGTTGGTTGATTTTATTTAGTAGCATATCAACATCTCTATGGGTCATTTAATCCTGAAATCTAAATAATTTGAACACAATTTTATGGCTTCAACTAAATATATTTTGCAAACAATTGTATGCCTTTAACAACAGATAAAATCTATTGCTGGTCATTTTGCTCTTAAAATGTATTGTTGGTCATTTTTATATAAAAATGTATTGCTAGTATTTTTACTATAAAAATGTATTTTTATACTTTCATAGTATTTTGTCTTTGTTTGGGTGGTTCAGTATTTGCCCATAGCTGGAACCCAAACAAGTGATACCACCCCAGGTCAGGGCGGACCTGGGAACAACAGCAATTAAGTGGTTGTTCCACACTCCTCAAAACCTCCAAACTCCCAATCAGTGGTTTTACTGCTGGATGTAATTTATTGTCATACTCAGGACTAGTATATAGGTAAACATAAATATGATTGTGTTTTGGTAATCAGTATGTAAGTTAGTAGCTTTGTCCCTCAGAGGTAAGGGAAGGACATATTTATTTCATGTAATAATCTGGACTGAACTCTTCAAGAAAAAAAAATGTTATAACAAAAATAGAAAGAAAAAATAGATCAACAAGCAGTTTTCATTAAACTGACTTACTCTTTACAATTAGTCATGAAGATCATTAACCAGGCATAATTGCACCAAAGCAAGTAGCAAAGATCCTGATAGTTGGCAGAGGGTGGATCAAGCAGATGTCTGAGAAAGAATGAATCTGATTGGTTGAAAGTTGTTTTTAACCAAATTTAGCTTAGAGTTGAATCAAATTTGGAGCTTTGATTAAAAGTAAAAATCTGTGAATGTTCTTTGTTTCTAATGATTTTTTTCTGTTTCTTAATACTTTGCTCAGCTTTTGGAAAGCATCTTTCAAAATCCCAATGATTCTTCAAGTTCCAATGTCCCACTTTTCTTCCCAGATATTTAAATTGTCGTATTTATTTGATTTGGTATCTCCAATTTGTAATTTGCATGCTGGGCTGTTCCCTTTTGCTAACAACCATGCATAGCACAATAAAATCAATAAAATAAGTTTCACAAGGGTGAGGGTGGGTAGTCCCCCAGACTACTCCCATACAAATCTGTCTTTATGATAATATTTTGGCAGATATATCCAGCAGCTTTTATCTGGTGAATGGGAATTTACACTGCAGACTGACAAGAACATGCCTGTTGTTTTATCTGTTGCTTCTATTTAGTTGGACTATCTTGTCAAATTTGAATTACACACAATAAAAACTCTCTAGCAAAGGTTAATGATGATCTCAGATGTTCTCTTTTTTTTCTTTTTTTTTTTAAATCAAAAGACTTGGGAGATAGACTGAGAAGTCATCCACCACATGTTTTGATAAAAAAAAAAAAAAAATACTCATAAATAGAAAGTTAAAGAAAGGTTAGTAAATAATTGTATTGCTTGCCATAAAAAAATGGAATCAATAAGTGACCTTCTTTTTTAAATTGACTTTGTTTTCTACATTTTATCAGTTCAATTTCTTTTTACTTCATTTTAAATTGGATGAGAAGAGCCAAGTTTACATGCAAATAGAATGTTACTCATGAATACAAGATATGTCAAATAAGGGCTTATACAAAAGAAAAAGTGTAAATTTTGTATTTCTGAAAATATACATATGCAAGTCTGAATGTACATGTGTATATTTGTATATTTATACTTTGCCAATCAGATAAATGGCAAATTTTATATGTGTATTATTAATCCTAAAAGGTTATAATGCTCAAAAGTTAAAAATGATAACATGTCTAGAGAAAAAAAAACAAAAAAAACAAATAGCTACAATTGAAAGAAAAGAGGAAAAGGAAAAAAGAAAATGAAAGAAAAAACTCAGGAGGAAGTGTAAAGTGAAGAAAAAAAAAAATGCAGAAAAGAACAAATAATCATGACACCCTACACATATGCACAACCATGCAGATGAGTGCATGGCTGCAGACATGTAAACATACACAAACAATACAGAAAAAAAAATCTTACACCAATGATAAGTGCATAACAAAGAAAAATTGAGAAATATAAGCAGTCAATTGCTGATACCCACTGAATAGACAGGTGCTTCTATAAAATTCTGGAGTTGAGATGCTGAAGGTAACATCAATCAGCTATGTGACAAACTATATTAATTATCTCTCTCTCTCTCTTTCTATATATATATATATATATATATATATATATATATATATATATATATATATAAGGTTGGTGCAAAAATAATGACGGTTTTTGACGTATTTTTAATGTCAAAAAACGTCATTATTTTTGCACCAACCTTATATATATATATATATATATATAAATTTGATTAAAAGGAATCATGGTCCATGTGTGCTTTTTATAATATGTAGATTTAATATACCGGTTAATGAAATTTGACGAATGAAAAGACAACATAATGATAATAATATTGGCAGTAAGATTGATGATATTTAACTAAATATTTTTTCACTAAATTGAAGCACAAAGAGAAATATTTTAAAGTCGGAATTTTCAGGCATGCCTTTGTCCTTTTTCACCAAAACAAGGAATAAAATGAGTTTCACAAGTGTGAGGGTAAGTAGTCCCCAAATATATATATAATAAAGTTAACAAATTTGTTGGTATATAATCCAAGTGGATCCTAGTAATATAAAATATTAAAACTGATCCAAAAAAAGAGCTCAATGTATTTATTAATACAGAGCAATATAATTAATAAGCAATAAAATCCAATATTGCCTCATATGGGCAATAACCTATTTCGGCAGATGAACATATCAGTTATATGTCGTATCAACCCTGGTGTGGATTGAGTTCATGTTTATACAGTGTGGCAGGGGGCGGGGATGCAGGAAGTAGAATTTAACTGTGAAAGCTAAAAAAAATCAACCTGTTGAAAAACTAATACAGAATTTATCCATTTCAATGTTTCAGTCAGAAGAAAGGTATGAGACAGGGGCCAAGGACGGGTGGAAGGTATTTGTCTTAAAGGGAAGAAGTTTTATAAAATTAAACCCGAATATTAACCTTATGACATTAATTTGGAGTTACATGAAGAATGAAATATTAATTTAAAATTAAAAGGGGAATAAAAAGGGGTCTAAAAATAAATTTGAAATATATAAATAAAAGGATGTAAGGGATTAATGGAAAGAGAGTTGGAGAGATATTAAAGTAGGGAAAAATTTATAAATTATAATATAGTGTAAAGAGGTTATAGAGAGGGGAATAAAATATAGAAATTAGAATTAGTTATACTGTTTACATCTGAAGAGTTAGGGGAGTGAATATTATGGAAATATGGTAGCTAATTAAGTTAAACCTATATTATGGAAATTTGAATTTGTTTTTATGTCGATATTTTAACTCTAATTCATTCCTCTGATTCAATAGTTGGCTTTGATTATTGTATTTTATTATTCTAATCTTTTCTCCTAAACATAAGTCACACCTATCTCTAAGACTTTCTTGAAGCTTTTATTTTAGTTTTAATTCCAATGTAATAGATTAAATTCAATACTTCTAATGAGCAAAATACTTTGCTATATTTCAGTCTGAATTTAAATTGATTGGAATGATTTTTGCTGATTATCAGTAAAATTGATAAAATTGTCCATATTGAAAAATCTATCAACTCAATGTAATTCTCTTTATTAAAAAAAATCTTTCAAAAATAAAATGTACCTTTCTGAAATGTTATATGAAAAAAAATTGCTCATTTAAAGTTTAATTAATCTTAATTGAAATAAATATTACTTTTATTTTAAAATATCGCTGAAAAGCATTTTTTAACATGACGGTGGATGTTTTTGCAAGGTGTTTACATATTTATCAACAGGGAAATTTATCTAAGATGGAGATATTTGTAGTAAAATTCCATGACCTATACGACATAAATGCCTTTTTTTATATAATTTTTTAATCACCCAGTAATCTTAAAAATTTTAAATTTAAAATATTTTAAGCATTCTAATATTTTATTGAATTTTAGGTAGTTTTGGCTTTTATGAAGACATTTGTAGAGGAAATGCTAGAAAATTACAAATAAATTTTAAATTTACTATAGCTACTGCAATTATTTTCTGATAATGTTCTTTATGGACATCCATAATTGCAAAAATTGACACATTTATGCACACACAAAAAAGTTCAAAATTCTTTTTAAAATTCTGTAGATTGCTGAATTGCAGTAAGCTTTTCCATTTATTAGTAAACACAGTTTTTATTTAATAACAATATCACTTGACAGCTACAAATTAATACAAATTTTTTAAAAGTGAAAGTTTATAAATTATTCTAATTAAAATTTAAAAAAAATAAAAACAATTCTTATAAAAATTCATTATCCATCAAAAAAAATTTTTGTTGTAAAACAATAGTGTCCATAAAATATTTTATTCATAAAAGCAATTAAAAGCTTTTCTAATTAAATAATGTTTTAGTTTTATTACATTTTTTATTTTTTTGATTTAAAGCAGATTTTCTGTAACTGGGGGTTCTATTTGACCAAAACAGTTTCATGATTTAAATTCTACAAAGACTTGTCCTTATAGCTAATATAAACAGTAAGTGCTACAAAATAGAATTTATTGAAATTTCATAAAATTAAATAAGTGAGCAGTAACAGATGTAAAAACAAATTCCTTTTAAATTTTTACCAAGATTTTCTAAAACAGAGAGGTTTCAGAAATTTGTGAATAAATCCTGAAAATTTCATTATATTGATACCAGAAAAACAAGATTTTTAACCAAAATTTTGAAGGTTCTAAAAATGATTTTTGCATCAAAAAATCCTTTGGTCTTTCCTCTTTATAAAAGCACAAAGTTTTTGATAATAAACTTTGTTTTTATTAATTTTGGGGCTTTTTTTCATGATGTATGCTCATATATATGTATGTATAATATTAATACAAATAAAATTTGTCATTTAGGAGAGAGAGGCAGGTTTGATTTACTATCTTACTTTTACAAGATTTCTGACTCTAGACTGGTTGTTATTAACTTCACTGTTTAAAAAAAAAAAAAACAGGGATAGCAACTTGACTAAAAATAATTTTTATAGCAATAAGAAATAATTTCAAATAAAAAAAACATTCAAAAATTACTGTTTACATTTCAAACACAAGGCCGAAACTAGTAAATATAGACTCATAAACATCCCAATGAGAAAACCTTGCTCTATCAAAAAATTTTTGTGTAAATGACAAAATACTATTTTGCTTATTTTTTATATGTTTATCTATATGTGCATGAAGTGAACTATATATATATATATATATATATATATATATATATATATATATATATATATATGTGTGTGTGTGTGTAGCAAGAATTCACTTAAACAAGTTTTGTTAGATTTAATCATGGTCTGTCTTTTTTTAATTTTTATTGTATTTTTCCATTTTGCAACATCAGGCTAAAAATTATCGATAAACTGCCCAAAGTTCATGCTTTGTACTGTTTTTGTTCAGGTACTTTTGATTGTGTCATTTCTTGCCAAGAATTGGGTGTTGTCAGCAAAGGAAACACGATTTTGTTAGCTACACCCTGGCCTTTTGAAGGGAATGGTAGAATTTAAATCTACACTTGGACAAAAACAGAATAAAACATTAACTTCAGTTGGTTTATCCACAATTTCAGACAGTTTATCCACAAAGTCTGTCTGTTTAATTTTTTATTGTATTTTTCCAATTTTTAAATATGATGTTGTAGAACCCTCTTATATATAAGTTATGCTCTGTTGCAATTAGATCTCATTCTGATTCATTCTGCATGCTGGCTGGATATGAATGCCATGAAGACAGAAGACAAAATAACAAAAATTTTTTTTTCTGCGCCTTGGGCTCCATGCACCATATCCAGTCTATAAAGTGAACTCTGGTGGTGGCCAATTAAAAGCAGGCTCTGAGAATGACCAGGGCACTGCTGCTGCTGCCATGGCTTTGTCACCATGAAAACAGAGTTGTGGACTGGCTGCCATGCAAAGCTACTGCTACCGTTGTTACCTTCATCACCACCACCACCACCACTCAACATGACCACATATTTCAACAACCATTGGTTTATCTAACACCTCCGCTATCCAGGTTTGACTTAAAACAGCTCTACTTCGACTCGTTTACAAGGCATTCCCTTCACACTCGATGTAGCAAGCTCTGTTCCAAAGAACTGGGATCCCAACACCCGCCATCACCTTGACCTACCTCAACTCATTTACAAAGCATTCCCTTTGCAGTTAATTCCAGCAACATTTGCTTCACAGAACAGCTCTACCTTGATTCATTTACAAGGCATTCCTTTCACAGTCGATGCAGCAACCTCCTTTCCACAGAACTGGCCTCCCAACACCTGCTGTCACCTTGACCTACCTTGACTTGTTTACAAGGTATTCCCTTCGCAGTTGACTACAGTGACATCCACTCCACAGAACAGGGCTACCAAGACCATGCCAATCCAATGTCAGCCCGTTTCAACACAACTGGTTGACCAACCAACTGGACAACCTACAACCATGACCACCATCAACCAAATGTGCACCAACTGTATCCTATGACATCAGCCATACTGTCACAAGAAATGGTTTTGTCATCTGAGGGACTTTATCAAGGCAAATGTGCCTTGATAAAGTCTTCCTAGAAGACAAAATGCATCAGCCAAGAATAGTTTTTCCTCATCATTTTATTCATATATATATATATATATATATATATATATTGTCATCCACAGACAGACTGTTTCGCTGTATCACAGCTCATCAGTGTGGCTAGACGTCCAGTTGCCTCTAGCTAAGATCAAAACCTGACTGAATTAGTGTCAGTCGGAAATTCTACCACTAATCTGTTGGCGCATGGCAGGGATGAAGGTGAATTTAAGAGTATTTATTTTTAAATAAACACACAGTGACTGAGAGAATTCAATTCAATTTAACGAAGAGTCTTGCATATAATATATATATATATATATATATATATATATATATATATATATATATGTCAAGGTAAATGCATTTGTCTTGACAAAGTCCCTCCTTTGACTAAAATAGATATTCCTTTTGTCTTTATTCATATTGTCCTTTTACAGATATATTCTATCTAAACTTTTTACACACACACACACATATATGTATTTGTGTGAGGTTTATTTATATACAAATCTATATATAGTAATCTTCACATTTGTATATGTGACTTTATTAATCCATATGTTTGTGAATATGTATATGTGCATGTGATGGAAGCCATTAATGCCAGAGAATGAATATGATTATTTAAATAGCTATGGTTCTCTCACATTCTATTAAGGGAATGAGGAAAAAGTTGCTTGGACAATATCCAGTCATAATGGTATCAAGAGTTCAATCTTCAAACAGAATATATTAGTGTGTGTCGCCTAAGATCCTGTCTCCATCATTTAAATAATAATTTAGAAATAAATCCAGACGTTTTCAAGGTTTGCGAAAGTAAAATTTGATTCCTGTTATATAACAAAAAGCAAATTATGATATTAAACTTTGGTTTCAATCATTCACAGATTAAAATCTTAGAAAAAGGATTTGGCATTCCTTTTTAGTGCAAATCATTGAAAAAGAGATTACTTTTATTTTCTACTATTGTGTCTTCTTTGTACTTTTGTAACAATTTTATATGAAAATCCATCAAGAGTTAATACTGAAGCTATTTTTGTTTTCACCCTGGCAATACTAAATAACCTTGCTGCTATCTTAAATAAATGGATGTCTCAGCAACAAGAACGTGAAACTAAAAGCATAAAAATAAATCAAAGCATTAAATACACCCCAATCAAACATCCACCTCCTTACTGTACATTTTATAAAAACAAATGGATATTTAAACACACAACCTCTTCTTTCTCAATAAAACTGACCCCACTGACTATAAAGGGAGTGTGAAATAATATCGGAGTGCAGACATGCACAAAAGTACTTGCTGTTATGCTTTGAAACTGTCTGGGGGAAAAAAAATTTGATGCCATATATGAATATACAAATTTATGACACCATATGCTGTAATTGATCAATATATACAATAGAATAATTTTTTCACAGACAGCCAGACATGTTGAAAAAAGGTGAAAAAAGATTTGTGAATTTAAAATTGTTTTTATTTCTTATAATTTATTAATGTTTTATATAAAACAAAAGTGAAGATGAGACAACGTGAAAAATTTAAGTCTGAACATTAGAAGTTGATAAGCTAAGGTAATTAATTTGATTTATAATTGCAACTTATCCTCAGAGATTCTGAGTAATTTTCCTCACATGCATTTTTATCTTTCATTTTAACCTGAGGAAACCAGAGAGGGTATATACTCTCTGTTGAAAAGCATTGTTACTAAAATTTGCCACTTTGTCTCATCATTTTCACACACACACACACATATATAAGGAACAAATGTATATTTATTATTAGTATAAATTTTAACACAGTTATTTTACATAAAGCACTGTTTAATTATTACAACCAACACTCTCAGTGAGCTATTTTATGTGTGTGTATATATATATATATATATATATATATATATATATATATATATATATATATACATACAGAGAGGGGGAGGTGAGGGAGAGGTGTATAGTTTCATGCCTCAAGTAATCTTCAGACCATTATATATATATATATATATATACACACACACACACATATATTGGTTAGCAAGCTTGTCTCACTAGTTTGATCGTCACTGGGTGCTCCTTAGTTTTGGCCTTGTGCTACATGTAGGCTATGTATAGTAAATCACTATATATATATATATATATATATATATATATATATATATATATATGAATTGCTGATACCCCCTGACGAGTGGATGGAGTGATTGCTGGAAGGTTTATCTATGGAACTCTGGATTTGGGATGCTGAAGATAACACTAATCAGCTAAGTGACAAACTTTATTTTTATGAATTTATATATATATATATATATATATATATATATATATATATATATATATATATATAAATTTCTGTATATCAGAACCGTGTTAGGCATATAAATGACAAAGTGGAAATAATTCTGTGTAATGTGTTTTTTTTCCTCTAGAGGGACTCCTTTGTACTAAATTAATGTCGTTGTTGATGAAATTGTTTATGTTTATGAAGGTGAGGGGGAAACATGAAAATGTAAATATGGGTTAGAATTATGTACCAATAGGAAAACTGAAGCTGTTCGAATGCTGATATTTAACATTTTTAAATTACATTTTTTTGTAGATGTCTCTGGACATGTAGTCTAGCTGATTTCATTCAGTTACTTTATGCTCTTATTGTTTATATATATATATGTATGTATATATATCTGTGTGCGTGTATGTATGTTCGTAGGATGTATAATAGTATCCAAAACAAAAGCTTAGCTAATGCTCACATTGATGTAATCAATTAAAGTTTGAGTTTAACTGATGATGTCAATGAGAACATAAGCTAAGCTTTTCCCTGATGAAACACATCTTTGATTAAAGATTTTCCACTTTGTCTCATCATTCTCACACACATGCACATATAATTATGTGCAATTACTCATACACATGCATGCATATAATTATATGCAGTTGTACACACGGACACACATATCACTTTACATGCCTTGCTATAGAGTAATGGTTAGCAACCAAGTCTTGTTGAATATTACTACTGTAGTGAGTTTAACCTCACCTGCATGTCATACATTAATGGTAAGCATGTAAATGCTAAGCTGAGACTGATCAATGTCTACAATGATAATTTAGGAAACTCATATCATAAATACTTTCTTGCATTTATCTTTGTTGTTGCTATCACAACACTTCAGGCCATTGTGCTTTCTTGTCCTTCATCAGGTGATTGTAACCTTCAGATTATTTTTAACTGAACCTTTTAATTAATCTATGGAAGTGTATTGTTCTTGTTCTGTTGACCATGTCTAGGGATATCTTGTTCTATTCTTATTCAGTACTAGACAGGAGAGCTTGTAAATATTGAAATATGGTGAAATACTTCTTATTGGTTACTTTCAAGGTTGATAATACCAACTGGCTGGGCAGGTGGAGTAATTAAGGGATAGTAGTTTGCCAAAATGATCACTCATTAAGTTACTGAATAGATTTTGATTCTGGAAAAATTTCTATCCCTTTCCACCACCTGAGGATTGTGTGACCACCCCCAAACAAGCATATGAAACTGCTAACTGAAAGTCAAGGTAAATTATGGAGGGTACTAAGTGACATAATTTAACCTCTAATAAATGAAAGTGAGTAAATGTTATCGTTGTTGTTGATTTTTTCTTTTCAAGTAATAATTATTTATTTTGTTTTTAATTGGGAAATTAATTTATGTATTTATATATTTAAAATAATAAAAGCTTTTGAATTTAGCTGTTCTGTTTTCTTTTAATTTTTAAACATTAAAAAATATCATCTTTTTTTGTTTTCTTTTTGTTTTCTTTTAATTTTTTTAAAAAAATTTTTTCTTTTCTATTTTCTTTTAATTCTTCATCCCAGATATAGAAGCTAAATTTCATTTTTAGTTTGAGCTGACTTTTGTAAAGATTCAGCATAGTTGAATTCAGTTACTTTCTAGAGTGCTACAAGGGATCAACTATTTACCCAATATCTTTAATAATGGATTGTATATGTGTTTCACTTGAGGCCTGGAGTGAGCTTGAGTCCAAATAAACATTCAAGCCAAGGAGCCTCATTGAGAGTACTACTGTCCATGAGGACTGAAAAAAATTTATGGTTAGCTTGGTGATGATAAAACTTTACTAGATTAGTTTTGGAGGTATTAAATGAGACAAGCTAGTCTTTCTGAATTGAGTCAGTGGAAAGATTGATTGCCAGATTCTAATCATCTAGATTTTGGAGGTGCAGCCATGGACTGCGGTATTGTTTGCATATATATATTTACTAATGATCTTAGAATGTTCTTAGGCTGATCGTTGATCTATGGCTTGATAGAAGAGAGTGCCTTGTGGGTGGGGGATGCCTACATTGATCGTCAGAAGACACCTTTATGGGCCTGCATTCTGTGATGACAAAGTGATCACTCTTCATCTGGTAAATTCTAGTTAGCCTGTTGCAATATTTATCAAATTTTGATATGAGAAACATTCTTAAAAAAATTCTAACACTCCCAATGCTTTAAAGATATGAGGATTTACTTTTACAGCATGTGATGACACGTGAGACCCATATAACATACAGTATATGATGACACACAAGACCCATATAACATACAGCATGTGATGACACATGAGACCCATATAACATAAAGCATGTGATGACATGAGACCTATATAACATGCAGCATGTAATGACACATGAGTCCCATATAACATACAGAATTTGATGACACAGTAGTCCCATATAACATATAGCATGTAATGACACATGAGTCCCATATAACATACAGCATGTAATGACACACGAGACCTATATAACATGCAGCATGTAATGACACATGAGTCCCATATAACATACAGTATTTGATGACATATTTATCCCATATAAAATACAGTATATGAAGACATATGACCCATATTTTTTTCTAAAAACTGACTCAGGAAATATCTCCTGAGTCTTATATGCAAAATTGAGGTGTTTGGAAAGTTAATATTTATCCAATACTTGTACCTAGCTTAACTTCATTATACTATAATGTTAAATGTAAACATAGGAAGGAGGTTTTAACATGTGACCAAAAAACGTAACTTCATTGGAT
The DNA here is from genome assembly GCA_963932145.1 of Acanthosepion lycidas. Classification (NCBI taxonomy): domain Eukaryota; kingdom Metazoa; phylum Mollusca; class Cephalopoda; order Sepiida; family Sepiidae; genus Acanthosepion; species Acanthosepion lycidas. The sequence continues at coordinate 123,137,075 of OZ010580.1, forward strand.
TTGGATTTTGCATTAGAGGTATATTATTGAATCATTATTCCGCTGTGATACTATGGGTACCCACATAGAAAAAGAAAAGGTGGTTTTATCTAAATCTCAAGTTCTTATGTTTGATAGACAGCAGATGGTTCCTTTTGAAGTTTGGTCTTCTAAGCAGCATCCACTTTGACCAAAGAGGAACACAGAAATAAAGGAGTGAGTGAGGGATTTTCTTGGAGACCAAGTGACAACAAAATAGGCATTGTTTATTTCTGAGTCAGTCAGTTATGTGCCATACATGATACAGGCTTAGGCGATCATGTATTTTTCAATACATGACTGACGAGACAGATTTTTTCCCACAGTAGGTTACCATTTCTTTCTGCAGTAGACCAGTTGCCATCCAAGGCTATAGAACCTGGTCTGTCCTGCTCTTTACCTATAGCTGGGTAGGGGTAGAAGAGGAGGATTCATACATTTCCCAAGGGTATTGGCACGTATGTGAATGTAATGGATTCAACTGGAATTCAAACTCAACTCTCCAATTCCTCAATCTGAGTCGCTATCCATTACTCCACCACTGAGTACTGGTATATATTAACAGTCATGCTTGGGACCAAAGAGTTAGTTCTGGTTAGCCTTTGGAAGGAAGATGGACTTATCCATTGCGTGGTTCCAGTGTCATCCATTTGTATTGCCAGCTATATATTGAAATGTCTAGATGGGGGAGGAGTTGGTGGTGGAAAGAGCTTATTTATGAGATTCACATAGTTGTCCAATGTCACTTATCTACCCACCCAGCTGAGCAGACAAAGCCCTGAATAAAACATCTACATATATGTGAAACAGGATTTGTGGTCTTATTTCTCAATGTGACATTTGTCTTTCATTTTGTTACTTTGTGAGCTTGCAGCAGGCCTTTTGTAACCCTGTCCCCTGTGTTGGTCTTCAGGTTCTTTCAGATCACTGTGGTTACCATCTAGTTGACGTCTCACTTGTTAACGCATTGCTGATTGATCACTAGTATTGTGTTGATGTGCACAGTTCCACTTGATCTAGCTGGCGTTTGTCTCCTTCATGATCCTTCACTCTTCTGTCAGAGAATGAGAAAATTGTTGATGAAGTAAACAGAAGTGAAGAACAGGTTGACAGCAAGGAGCTACATAAAAACGAATTCTTTGAAATAAAGAATCAACTCTAGTTAAAAATGTGACAACAGTTTGGTTTATATATGATGTATTGTATACAGCAGTTTTAACCCTTCTCACTGTTATAATCAAACAACAATGGGATCCCCTTTTAGAGTTTACAGCCTGTATTAGAAGTAATTTAAATTCTGGTCTTCAGAGCTGGCACAAGGTCTTGCTCAGGTGATCTCAGCAAATGATGTGGATTCCAGTAGCAGTAATGTGGGGACACTTCAAGTTGTCCAAACTTCCAGCTTGTACGGAATTCTGCATCTGGCAGATGTGGGGTTGACCAGAGTCTGGGGTTCGGCTATCTTCAACCTTTGACATCAAACTTTTTCTAAAATCCCGTATTTTCAAAATATGTTTACTCAAGTAATTTTCCAGATTTAGAGGTTGTCCCGTCCCCTTTTGAGAGTAGACAGAGGAACCAAGCCACCCTTTAACTCCAACTTTTTTCACATATCATCATGCACCATTGCTACGTATAGGCAATGCTAATGTCTCTCTCCCTTCTCCCACTTTCTCGGCATCCAATCTCAGCCCACTCCAAGGGCTGGTACAACTGTCTTTGTGATAAATCTAAACTTTTAAGATATGTAGGTGGAAAGGGATTTCCAGTCATTAATCTTTCTTTATCGACTTGTCTCACATTGGTTGTTTTAGGTGATTTCTTGATCAACCAGGCCATACAGCCAGTCGTGTATGGTCCAGGACTAATAATTTAATTTTTCTTTATCAGCTTGTCTCCAAAAGAATTACTAGTTTTCCTATTGTCATTTTTATTCATAAATATTGTCTTCTCTACTGGTTAAATCGAAGAAATTTTCATATATATATGTATCTATATATATATATATATATATATATATATATATATATATATATATATATATATATATGTAACCGAATGTCTAGCCACACTGATGAGCTGTGATACAGCGAAACAGTCTGTCTGTGGATGATAATATATATATATATATATATATTACTTTCATCCTTTAATCTTTGAAATTGATGAAAATGTTTTTAATTTAATCTGCCAGATATTTATTTCTGCTCTGTTAGTGAGGTGCTTATATCATAGGCAGCTTGAAAATGGCTTTTACATGTTAAGTAAATTTGTTTTCTCATTGAAGATTCTCTTGTTGTTTCTGTTGCAGCCTATTACCATCTTGCCCAACCAATTGGAAAACAATCATTTCTGTTGAATGCCAATGAAAAGTGGATATGACTGGATAAAAAGCCAGACGTGGGGCTCAGCTAGCACTGTGTTAGCTAATGTAACCATCATCCGTTTGTGTCCAGTAAATATTTCTAGAAGATCCAGGATTTTTACTAATTAACCCAACCAATGAATTAGATGAAATGGTCGGACGGACATCACATGAGAGCAATTTACTGTTGCCTTTCCTGATACAAAATATCAAGTAATAAAAACTGTTGAAAAAATATTTCCTGCAATTGTCATTCTTTTTTTTTTTTTTTTTTGTTACTTTCATCAAGGGTAACAATAGATGTGACAGCTAGAATAGTCTCTGCACTCAATTTTACTCCAGACCAAGGAAACCAGATGCCAAATTGATATGAGATGACTCCCAGCTGGAGATGGAGATTCATGATTCAGCTGTTATCACTGGTAACCCTTAAAGGTGAACACCCGTGGACTTGGTTGTGTCAGATATATGCAAGCATGCGAAAAAGCATTGATATATAAACAAATGCTTCAAGTATAGTATTGAGCATTCTCTCATACATTGCAGACAAAAATATAAGGACCACGTTCGGTTGAAGGCTCAAGACTGCTTGCATGGAGACTGGCCAACTGAAACTGACAAAATATTTGAATGAAACAAAATGTAACATTAAATCTGAAAGATTCAAATTATCATTTAATCGGCTTCCATATTTAATTACACTGTTACCATTACATTGGTGGGAAAGCAATTATGGAAGAGTGGTTTGCCTAATTGGACACTCATCCAGTCTTTTCTGTCATTCAATTGTGACATGCCAATGATGAGACATTTTTCGAGATATCTGGTGATAAGACAGAGCACAGGGATGTGGATTCAAGCCTTTACCAATGATATTAGGGTGAATTGAACACAAACAACCACAACCAGAATTTGAACTTGGTTAGCTAATTCTATTGTCTGTGCTGATAACCATTACTCTACCTCACACTTCTGCTTGTATGTGTATATTTACTATGATATAAAGAAATATTATGAAAATATAAAATATGAAAACTTAATGAGGCATCCAGAGCTTTACAAAGAAAACATCAAAAATGAATTTTATACAGCAAGATCTTTTTAAGTCTCAAGAGCCACTCAATATAGAGGATTGCCAAATAAGGTCATTTCCCAGGAATCAAAGCAGCAGAACTTCTTGGGTTGGAAACATCAGGTCTAAACTGGGGGCCCAGATGTCAAAACAATTTCACTTGTTTGGGAGGACAAAAGGACTCACTAGGAGAAGTTTAGCATCAAAAAAGTTTACTTGGTGTTGAGCTGACATTCCCTAACCTCATTGATCCGTTTTTCTTTTTCATAAATAATGTTTTTAAAAATAATTTTTGAGAATTTTGATTCAACTAAATCTGATTATTAAATATATTCACTCGTGTAGGTTCCATTGAGGAGAAAGGAACCACAGTTCTCAATATGCTGGATAGCTGAACATTTGAAAATATGACCAATTAAAGAGATATAACTAAATCTATTAAACATATTCACTCACTCAGATCCCATAGACTCCATTGAAGGGAATGGGACCACAACTATCAACATGCTGGGCGTTACTGCTGTAGTTTCCATAGTAATAGATTTTTTAGTACACGCCTAATAGATTCAAGAAATATTCAAGATTTATCTGGGGCATTTTCAGCCTAACTTCAGTTAATTGAATGTCTACTTTATTGTTGTATTTATTTATATGGCATACATATACAAACTTACTGACTCAAGTCCTATGGACTCTACTGAGGAGTTTTTGTTTCCATAGCAAGTAGTATTTTTATAGGATGAAGTTGCTAGCCCCATGGCCAATCCGGTCTTGAATTCACAGATATCCTTCTTTTAGATTGGTTGCCAACCATGGTTGAAGACCCCTGTCTGCTTTGTGCATTTAGTATAAAGCTTCTTCAAAAGTAATGCCTCCTGTTGTTAACAGGTTAAGAAATGGCTTCTTAATTTTAACACCTCCAAAACAAAATTGCTCTCTTTTAATCGTCTTGGAGAACCTTTTTTTCCTTCCATCAGTATAGCTGATGCTAACCTCCAGGAAAGTGATACATTTCTCAGACTAACATTTTCCTCAAACATGAAGTGGAAAGATTATATTGAATCAATTGTTAAGTCTGCTGCTAAGTAAGTTGGTTTACTGTGTTATGCTCGACGATTTTTCTCGCTAGAATCTATCTTACATATTTATACATCTACCATTCAACTATGCCAAATCTAGTCTGGTGTTTCAGCAGTATATTTAGAGATTCTTGATAAAATTCAAAGACTGCCATGTTATCAGTCCTGAACTAACATCTCAGCTTCAGTCACTTTCCCATCACTATAACATGGCTTCCCTGTGTTTTTTCTATAAATATTTTCATGATAATTATTCTGATGAACTTTCTTCTTTGGTACCTTGACTTTATGAATTTAAGCACAGCTAGGTCTCATCATTTTACAGTTGAAATTGGTAGATATAACTAAGTCTGATGGTAACAGTTTCTTCTCTTGCACTTCTCACTTGTGAAGCTTGCTTCTGACTTCTTGATTTCAAGTCAACTTTGATCTTCAAAAATTTAAATGTCTTCTTAATTCATGTTCTTTTATTGTTCTCTCTCCTTAATAATGTTTTTCTTTTTCTCATATTCTTTCACACTCAGTAACCCCCTTGTGTCTTAGTGGTTTTATTGCCTTGCTTGGTGTGAAATGATTAAAATCTGCAACAAAGATTATAACAACACTGTTGTTCAGCACAACCTTTTCAGCTACAAAGCACTTTTCTCTCACTTAATCACCAACATTAGCATTTTTACCAACAATGAACAAGAGTCTGCATGTCACAGTTTTGTCATTAACACTACTGCCACTACTGAAATGCACTTCCCACTACCTGTGCTCACATCCATTGTTTAGTCTCTGTAAATGTTCAGCAAGCAACAATAGATGTCAGTAGAGACAATTTTTTTCTGCCTAGAGGAATTTAACATCTCAGTTTCATATTCATTTTCATGTTATGCCAGATTGATTTCAGGCAGAAAAAAAAGAATTATGGGCTATTGGTGTGAAGGTTTAACCTCTACTGCCATTCCCCTGGTATTTACATCTCACATCATATAGGAGGCATTCGTTTTTACTTTTTGAGTTGTCATATTTGAAGTTATACAATAAGATGAATTGCAGAAAACAGGGTTAGGGCTAATGATGTTGCAGCCTTAAAACCATTCCTGTTCCCAGTCATCTAATAAGGGTTTTATTTGTTTAAAGCACTATATGAAATTGTTTAAAATTTGCTATGGATTTCAACCCATAGCATATATAGGCAACATCAATATCAAACTTATGATGGAAGCTCCAAAAGTAATGCTTTTTATATATTTTCATGGTAACTTGAACAAATACAGAGATCACAGCAACACTGTTGTACAAAGCAACTTTTTCAGCTACAAAACACTTTTCTCCTACTTAGTCACTAAAATTGGTCATGCATTTTCACTAGCAATGAACAAGAGCCTGTATGCTGTGACCATAAAAAGTGGCTTCAATAGAGTCAACCCATTTCTGAATAAACATTCCTATCACTACTTTTAAATTGCATTAATCTTAACAGCAGAATTACAGCAATAAATCCAAGCATTGAAAATTAACTGCTACAGAACCATCCTGGGTATCTCCAGTAAAGACCACATCACAAATGATGCAGTGCCAGACAACAAGAAACAGGCTCATCTAAAGATCTCATATCCACCTTCAAGAAAGAAAAGTTGAAATGGTATGGTCACATCATAAGAGCCAACTAGTTCCATACTTAGGCAAACGAAGAAGTGAAAAAAATGGGCTGACAACATCACTGTATACTGGAAGATCTTTTTCAAAGCCTCAAACTTGAGCATGCAACAGAGACATATGGAAGGAGCTGGTCAAACTAGACTTACCATAAATGCTTGTACATCACTTCTAAGACCAAAGTTTTACACAAAAGTCAACTTCTATGTGGTTAATCATTTATTAAATTGAAACCAGTGCATAATATTTTCAGTTCCTACCAGTTAAGTAATGGAGGCATGAAATATTGCTAAAATTGAAGAACAGACATTAACAGCAGAATTACAACAAAGAATCCAAGCATTAGAAATGAGATACTACAGGACCATCCTAGGCATCTCTTAGACTGCATCACAAATGATACAGCATGAGGCATCAGACAAGAAACACACCCATTAAAAGACCTCATAACCAATATCAAAAAGAGGAAGTTGAAATAGTACAAACATGTCTTAAGAGCCAAGAATCTTTTTACTCCCATTCTACAAGACACCACTGTAGGCAAAAGAAGAAGAGACAGAAGGCTGACAACAGATCACTGCCAAACATTGGCATACGACTGAGATATATCGAGGAAGCTGGTCAGTTGCTCAAATGTGCAGTAAAACTAGGACCATTCAAATCTTGGATACTGACAGCAGAACTACAACAAGACTATAACAAGATTGTTAACCTCCACTCTGTGACAAGGAATCCCTCCTTATATTGTTATGTTTTAAAACACTTATTTTTTAAGTTTTTTTTTTCAACAAGAACTACAGGAAAAAATACAATCATTAGAAATGAGAGGCTACAGAAACATTCACTGAATCTCCCACATAGATAACATTACAAATGATGCTGAACAAGAAACTATCAAACAAGAAACAGGTCTATTGGACGACCAATATCAAGAAGAGGAAGTTGAAATAGTATAGTCTTAAGAGCCAACAATCTTTTTACTCCCATCCTACAAGACACAACTGCAAGCAAAAGAAGAAAAGACAGACAAATTGACTTTAGACTGGATTAGTCAAAATGTGATAACAAAAGCAACATAAAAAAGTTCTACAATGTCTATGTTAACAAGAAAGTAGTGTTGATGAGGCTATCAGAGTATAATGTTCTTGAATTCATTTGTTTTATTTTCTAATGCTCTTCTCTATTAATTTAATTTCACAGAGATTGATGACTTTTTCCTTTTGCATATGATCAGCTATGCCTAGTTTCATAATCTATCCATGGATTATAGTCTTTTATTTTTCTTCAAGCCTTTATAAATGCTATGCATGGCATCTAACTCATTCAGAAATGTCTAAACTATCATCAATATACAACAGATAAATGATTAAAAATGGCTTGCAATGAATGAATCTGTCAAGCTTTAAAAAGAATCCTTCATCAAGTCATGTAGACTGGTGCTACAATATTACAAAAGGTTTAACGAAAGACCAAAAACTAGACTTCAAAACTTCCAACAGCAACATTGACAAAGAAAAGAAAAAAAAAAGAAATATACCCCACTGTCTTTCTTTACCAATTGTTCTACAATGTCTATGTTAACAAGAGAGAGTTGTATTGACTTAAAAATCCCTCTTTACATACCAGTAATCATAGACAAGTTTTGTGGAGAGTCAAAAGTAGTTTGAGCCTTACTGTTAATGGCAAAACTCAGTAAGAGCAAAAACATAAGCTTTCCAACCAAGATGCTCTATAAGTCCCTGGTGCTGTCTATACTGCTCTATGGATGTAAAAGCTGAACTGATAGCAGAAACCACCAAAATGTTTCAGATGCATTCTCAGGATCACCTGGAGAGAACATAAGATTATTGACTTTGTACAGGGCCAAGTAACACAAATGGGAGGCCCCCAGGATCCCCTCTTGGCAACAGTAAAGAGAAAGCTGTTTTGTCTTGGACATGTCATATGCGACGATTCCCTACCTAAGACAGTCCTTCAAGTTACCTTGGAAGGGGATAGACGTAGGGGGAAGCTGGATGGACAACATCAAAGAATGGACACTCCGATGCTGTTCTGTGAAGCAGAAAACAGATCTGGTTGGCAGCTGGCTGCATCATTGTCACTCATGTCTCCTCTACAATCAGCTCAGTTATGAGAAAAGAAGGACATTATAAACTGCTTTCCAGCAACAGCAACAACAATAAAAATGGAAAGCACATGAAATTAGAAGATAAAATTATGATGTATCTGACTCATTCAGAAATATTTTAATTATCATCTATATACAACTGTTTTCTCAGATCAATGGCTAAAAATAGCATCAAACAAATTAATCATATAAATCTCAAAAAAGAATCCTTCCTCAGACCCTATAGACTAAGAGTAAGAGCTTCACTATCTAGCAAAAACAATAGCAACAATAAAACTGAGTTGCATATGTAATAATGATACAATCAAGGTAATTCAACATGCTCCTGTAAATATCGGCTCTCAATGATCAAACTGCCAAAACCTGTTCCATGTATACTCTTACAATGACAGCTTTTTAAATAACACAGGAAGTCATGCAAACAGTGAGACTTTGACTACAAATAGTGAAACTTTGAGAGTCAATATTTATGTGGTTGGTTTGAGTGTTTTGAATGCCAAAGGATTAATGGACTTGAGAAATGTAGTTTTCTGAAAAACTGCTTTAACCTGTTAGCATTCAACCCACCCAAATCTACCCCATAAATATCGGCTCTCAATGTTCAATCTGCTGTAACCAACCCCATGTATACTCTGCCATAATATGAGATGATAACATCACAAATAACACAGGAAGTCATGCAAACAGTGCAACATTGAGATCCGATAGTTATGGGGTGGGTTTGAGCATGTTGAATGCCAAAGGGTTAATGTAATTTTCTGACAAACTGCTTGAAGAAAAATATTCTGTGAATTTCAACTGACAGAAAAAAATCAATAAATGGTAATCCAATCAAATGCAGTAGTGTTCTCTTTGGTATTACATTTTCTGGTATTATTTCTTGTTTTGTCAAGTTGTTTGCAAATCTGAAATCTGTTCTTATGTCTTAAATAGCCTTTTCAGATATAGAATTTCATATGGATATCATATATAGCATCTTAGTTGTTCAGAAATGGCTAAACTATCATCTATATACAATCATTTTCTCAAATCAATGATTAATAGTAGTTTCAAGTAAGTAAATTCTATAACTCTTGAAGAAGACAATTTTTCAGCAAACCCTATAGTCTGGCACTATAAAGCCATGGCAAACTAGGACCTTCATGCCTGCGAAAAAAAAACAGTGTCAAAATGACAGTTTTTTTTCCCCTTAACACCATTATTATTTTCACTACCTTCAATTTTTGGCAATGTTTCTTGTTTTAAAATGCGATGATTGTAATTGTAATAAAACCTAAACATATAAAAGAGAATTTATACATTTTCTTTTTTCTTGAGAATTTATAAAAATATTAAACACTATTTATTTATTAGCTTGTTTCTTTGTAGGAATAATTTTATATTTACAATATTCTAAAACAAATAGAATTTTATTAAAACTAACGCAATGCAATATTTATCATTTACCAATTTATAAAGAACTAAATATGAAAACAATTTTTTATTCATAAATTTATAAACATTTACTAAATTATTAAAACAGGTAACTTAATAATTTTAATTTTTATAAAGAAATTCTTACTATTTACTATTCAAATCAATTGGCAATTAGCAGATGTTTTGCCAAACATTCCAAGAAACAATCTAATAAATAAATATTGTTTATTATTTTTGTTGAAAAAAAAAAATGTATAAATCCACTTTTATATGTTTAGGCTTTCTTAAAATTCTAATCATTGCTGTTTAAAACAAAAAACATTGCTGAGGAATGAAAGTAGTTAAAATAATAGCAATGTCAGGGGAATAACTGTCCTTTTGACACTCCAACTTTTTGTGGGCACAAAGGTCTCAGATCGCCAAAATCATGAACAAAGAGTGTTTGCCAAATAGCAAAAAGCACATCACATGAAGACTTCCAACAGTAGCAACAACTAAAATGAATAGCACATGTAACTAGAAGAGAAAATAATGATATAATCAAGATGTTAACTTTATGTACTACTGTAAACAGGAAATTTGGAAGGAAACTCATTGGTATCAGAAAGAGTTATATTATTTCATGGACTTGAAAAGTATAATTTACTGAAAAACAATACTGATAGAAAGATTTTATAAATTATTTATATTATTATAAATAACTGTTGAGTCAATGAATGTCATATGCTTTGTATATGGAAACAATTCTACCATTAAAATCATTGTTAATAGTTTTAATTAACTGATAATAATTTTTAAAAACTGATTATTTTATTAAAATTATATTAGGAAATCACACATTACAAGCTATCATAAAACATAAATTTGCTATTATAAACAAATAAATTTGCTATTAAAACATAAACATAAATTTGCTATTATAAATTATGCAGTGAGAAAGAAATATTCTTTTTCTTTGTATTAAAAATTTAAATATAAATTACCCAGTATACATTGGAGGTTTTATTACTGATTCTTCTTTGCAATATTTGTGTCGACTGGACATGACTGTTTCTTCTGACAGAATATCATCATCTTTAATCTTTTTTCTGTGAGTCACATTTGGACCAGTGTAGCAGCCATCTTGAAATGAATCAACAGCTGTATCCTATAAAAAGAAACAATTCCTGTTTTTCTAATATATAAAACTAATTTTCTATATTTGTCTGTATACTAATAATTGGACATTTGGTTATCTCAGATTTTACAAACATTTTTTATGTGAATTGGGCAGTTATATAAGTTACAAACAAATATAAACATTTGCCTTTTTTGCAGAGTTTGATAATTGATTCAATGTAGAAGAAGTGGATTGTGTGTTGCATTAAGAGTTGCACACAGAATGGCAAAGTTTTATTATTTTTCTGAAAATACGGATTTGGAGGTGTTCAAAAAATTCTCTTGATTGCAATTGCACTAGAATTTTGGAAACATGCAGGAGTGTATTTTAAATGTCATCTTGGACATGTCTAAACATCATCAGCATTCTTGGCTGTATTTGACATAAATGATTGGCAAATTTTGAAAGAATTAAAAGGCAAGCAGCAAATGTTCAAAAACTTCCTTCTTGAAGTAATGGCTACTTTTACTATTGCCATTATCATTAAAAAAAGTGTTTATGTCATACATGAATTCAATCTACTTGTAATATGCATATAACCTGATTATGTCAGTTTGACTCTTTATACATAGAAATTTATACAAAAGGCTTGTACAATGCTTTATAATTTTTTCTTTAAATAGAAACTGGTCCCTGGAAATTCAAGCCTTTCTGACCTTGCATCAGACTTATTCTGGTCTTTAAACAAAGCCAGCAAAAAATGAATGTTGTTAATTCAGACTTGTCAGGTTTGGGATCTGACTTATTCTGGCATTTGAACAAGGCACCCTAAAAATTGATTCCAATATTCCTGTTTCCTGTAAATTTGAGCCTATCAGGTCTGGCAAAATTCTTATTCTGGTTTTTGAACAAGACAGCCAAAACCAATAGGTCTAGGTAATTTCTGAACATATCATAATATGGAACTTTTCATTAAAACAATCTCATCTTGTATTTACCTTTCCAGAAAAGCAGATAAATAAAATCTCGTCTTTATCTTCACATAAAACAAGGCACAAAACTGATGCCTAGTCTCTGGTAATTCCAACTTTAGTACAATCTTTCTTCATGCACTCAAATGGGAAACTCATGGGTAACTCTGACATTTTTGTTTTGAGGTCACAGGGTCTGGTCACAAAACTGATGGATAGCCCCTGGATATTCCAACTTTAGTACAGCATTTCTCCATTGCACTAAAACAGGAAGTTCATGTTTTACTCTGACATCTTTGTACTATGAAACTTTCACAAAACAAAAACACAATCTTTCTTTCAGGGATGACATTGTCACACAGGCTGAACTGAAGACTATAAACCTCACATACTGTAATTGAAAGTACTAATCAACTAATTTTCAATAAAGAAATGGAGATATTATATTACCTAGTAATCTCTCTTCATGGGAACTTTTGAATAAGGAGCATTAACTTTCTTAGTTCAATATACTAACACCCCTTCCTTCTTATGCCACCCATCTAGCAATAAATGTGTGTACATATGCCCATTGTCCTTGTCTAATCTCTATGCCAAAGCCAGTCAGAAAACTAAACAGAGGTTAGGAGCTGGGAAGTTTTTGCCTCTAACTATACATACATATTTTGAACCCAATATTAAACCCGATCCCACATCATGTTTACAGAAAGGTGAGGCAAATTGGTATTAGATTGTGCAAGATTATATTAATATATTCAGATATTATTTGAGATATTATTTTTTAGCTTCACATCTCCTGAATCCAAGAAATCCATAGCAAATTATATTCTTTTTTTCTCCATGATCCATTTAATAAAATGGCTGCACAGATAATGAGAAATAATTATGAAGCAATATTTTATGGCGGTCATTAATGATCTCGTTATGTGACATTTACTGGTAGCAAGAGATGTCCTTAGAGACTGGTTATCAATAGTAAGCTTGTCTAGAAGAAGTAACATACACAGTGACCATAGAAAAAAATTTGTTATATTTGGTTTTCTAAGAAGCAGGACTTTAGAATCATATTCAGTATTGTATGCACCCATTACCATAGACTTATGATTGAAAGGCTAATTTTATAGATGACTTCTCTCTCTTCAATGTGCTGTGAATCCGTGCATTTGTACTAGGATCAAAGTGTCCATAAAGAAATACATAAATAAAAATTAACTATACTCTCACTGTGTTGTGTCTATAAAAATAAATAAATAAAAATTAATTATAGTGTCAAAAATAATTTTAATAAAATAATTATAACAATTATAATTAACATTAATTCAGTTTCTAAACCAATGAGAATCAACCCCACTTTTCTCCTTTGCACACACAAACATGTGGCATTCTCACTATTTGAAAAGCAGCCAACATGGACTGGCCACCAACACATGCATCAGTAAAAATTTCAGCTCTTTTTCCTTTTTCAGGTCGTAATAGTAACATTTATCTCTTAGCACTCAACAAAAATTTGAGGTAAAAAAAAAACAATTGTATTTTATTTATATTTTTAATTATTTACTCAAGAGTTATAACTCCCCTACATGATAAAAGTGTCATTTTCAGGCTCCAGCTGCCTATGAAAAATGTAGTACCTGTGCATTTTTCCATGGATTTATGTAGTGCTCTGTGGCAATTAAAGCATAGTATCTGTGTGCTCCGTGAAAGCTATTCTCCTTCTTCCTTTATACCATATCCATTTCAGGACATAGGTAATAATCTCCACAACATCCATTCCTTTATAGCTCTAAACAACTTTATTCTCTTACCATTCTCTTAACCACTGTTCTTCTATCCATTTACACAAGCTTGTTCAGTAGGTTACTAACTCCTCAGTTCCACTAGCCTTCATTATGTCCTGTGGATTTTAATTTATCATATTATTGTTGCTTTTTAGGTAAAGCATTATTACTATTATTTTATTAAAAGTTTTACTTTATCTTATTATTGTTGCTTTTAGATGAAGCATTTTCAATATTATTGCATTAATCTTTTCACTCAATATCATTACAGCTATTACTGACTTTGAAAATATCTTTATTACTCTAAATTTACACTGTTAGGAATAACTTCTGATTCATATATGTGAAAGTTTCTTTGCTGTTTTCATAATGTCAGCAACCATTTTGCAAGTATTATACTGGATGACATTGAATGGAATCTCACTACCAAAAGAAATGATGTCATGCAATCAGTTGAGACAAACACGGCTATCATTAGAATGTTTACTTAACTTTTGGCCAAAGTCAAAACTAATCTTTGCTTAGAATTAGAAAAACAGAAGAATGATAGAATAAACACTTCTTCAACAGGAGAGAGAAATAAAGAATAAACACATTTTTGAAGTAAAAAATACCTTGAAAAATGTGACTATAATTTCCTAAAAATAATATAGGAAAAAGTCTGTCATCTCCCATTCTAGCAAGTTGTCCTGCCTCTTATAATATATATATATATATATATATAAATATGATTCCAAGAATAAAATCATTTTTATTCATGTGTGTGTGGAAAACAAATAAGATAAAATGTTCTGACTTGTTTATTTATATATATATATATATACTATGTGATGGGTAAATTTTCGTCTAAATTATAAAAAATAAAAATAATAATGACATCTCATTTTAAGAGATATATTTACTAAAATTACACAAAAATATATTGAAATACTACAGAGTAAATTTATTCAATAAAATCACCATTGGCTTCAACCATGGCCTCCAAATGACTTCAGAATCTCCTGCAAACCTTTTTGGATGGTCTCCTTGTTTAAGTTGGTGAATGCTGCTATAATCCTTCCCTTCTTTGGTTTTATAAGGAGTTTTGTTGGTCTCTTGCTCAACTGTACCCCACTCATAATAATCAAGCGGGTAGCAATCTGGGTAGTTAGGTGACCAGGTCTAAAGGGTGATGTTGTAATAAAGATTGTCTGACAGCAATGACTGGGTTCTCCTGCTTGTGTAGCATGGTGCAGAGTCCTGTTGTCAGACATAGGGTCTTTCAGCAGCCACCCTCTTGACCCAGGGCAGCACTACCTCCTCAGGGCTCTTGTGGCCCTCACCAACAAATTCAGAAGTTCTATTCTTATCAGAACAATCAGAGTGATTTTTCGAAGTTGTTGTACCTTCGTATTCTTATCCAACTCTTTTCAAATCCTCTTCATTCTCCTCAGATTGACACCCAAACACTCTGAAATGTTTGTATTGGAGCTTGCAGCACAGTTGCCAATTAGTATAGCATTTCATTTCCAAATTTCTGGTGGAGTGAATTGCATCATGGTGCTCTTTTTCTCACAGATGGTGCCCAACTGACCCTACTATACTGTGCTGTCAACAAAAACAAACAATACACATACATGAAATTAAAAATATAAAATGGTAACAATCTACCCATTGCACCCTGTAATATATGAGTGTTAAAGAAAAAGAAAGAATCTAAGTGAAATTGGCTAGATAATATATCCAAAACGCATATAAAAAATTTTTTTTTCAAAATCTAAAATCGTCTCTCATTCATGCACATATGTAGTTGATTCAATGTAAACAAAACTCATCTGATGAAGTCCTAAAGGACAAAACATGTCACATAAAATTTTTTACACTTTGTCGTACATCTTTCCTTCAAATTTGTTTTTGATATATAGAAATTTATATATCGTTACCCTACTATATATATATATATATATATATATATATATATATATATATATATATCAATCATATGAGGCTGGATAAAAAAAAAATCAAATTACCTGTATGAAAAATAAGACATGGAAATAAGACTGGGAAATTTACTGCTACACATTTTGGCCAAAATTTGATGACCTGCTCCTTTGGTTGACAATGCCAATTCAAGTGATAATCAATTTTTATGGGATAGAATACCTCCATTGTCACTAGACAGTGTTGGAAAGCCCAGGCCATTAAGTTGGGAAGAAATATTACAATGAGCTAAGGATTGATTCAAGAATAGGATTCTTGATTTGGGTTTTGTTTTTTTATTTTTTAGAAACCTAAAAAGTAAACTTTTCACTTTAAAAAATGTCAGTAGAAATATGATCAGTTTAGTTTAGTAAAATTTCCTTAAATGCAGCTATTTGTGAACTAAGAAATATACACACACATACACATATTTATATATCGATTAAAAGCAAGATTCAACAATGATTGCTGGCCGACTGGTAAGGAGAGGAAAATTTTTTAAATATTTCAAATTATTTATATTTAAGACTGGGAAATTTATGCAACTCAAATGATGATCAACTTACATCTGATAAGGGCTGAGGAATGAATCATTAGTAAAGTGTGTTTAAAAGCATCAAGTCAACAAAGGTGTTGAACTTTCTGAGCAATAATAAGAAGGATGTATTTCAAACCCCATTCATGGTCCAAATAATTGACAAAGGAGTTTAGGAGTCAAAAAAAATGGAAGGAGATGGTATGTCAGCCAAGTACATTATGGATTCCAACATTTGTTCTTTCTCTCTCTCAATTCCATGTATAGTTTGGAACTGGTAGTATAGTGTATCTAGTGGTATGAATTGGTCCAGTTTGTGTATTGGAAATCATTTTTCAATCATCATTTCTATTTTGTTTTTTGTTTTTTTTGTACATTTTAATTAACACTAAACCCCACTGATACATTTATAATATCCTTGGTTTTCTTCTTTTCTCCTCCTCCTCCTCCTTCTTCCTTCACATCTTCCTCCTCCCTTTCTATCACACCCAATGTCATGTGTTTGTTTATTTATTTTTTTAAAATAATATAGCATTCATTAGTTTTTTTTAAAAAATAAAGTGTTAGGAGGCCAATTAATAAAAATCTCCTGAGTATATGGTAAAGTTGAAACCAAGGTAGCAGATTTAAATGAACTCTTAATTTTTAATATATATATATATATATATATATATATATATATGTAATATATATATATATATATGTATGTTGAAAAAAAATATTATTAAGCAGAGAAGACAATAAAAGAACAGGAATTAAGAAGATGAAAGATAAGTCTTAATTAAATAGCTTCAGAAGAACTAAAAACATGCAGCCAACATTTACAAGCACATTATTTTAGCCTCTCACCTTAATGGATACATACAGATACACAAAGGCATAGATGATTGTTGATATTCCTAGTGGCAATGGAATGTTCTTGGTTTTTTTTTTTTAATAAATGTGGAATGGTGACTATTTTTCCATCTGCTTGAAAGAAATAATCTTCCTTCAGCCAAGAGCTGGTTTCCGTTCTGTAATGTTATGAATAAATTATTTGGATTCTCAATGATAGGAATCAGCAGGTGTTGCCAGAAAGACAAAAACGAAAAACACAGAAAACAGAGAATGTGAAAAGTATTTGAGAATAGATTTTTCGACAGCTACAAATGGTAAACAACCTAACATAGTACTATGTGGAATGCGATACATTTTAATGCTTTTATTCTTCTTTCAGACATATGAAGGATATTAACATAGCAGCTTCCAATCTGACATGGGAGAGGAAAAGACACACTATATCCATCGCATGTGCTGTTAACTAAAGCAACTTGAGAATACCAAACTTCTTGAAAATGGCCAGATGAACAAGGCACCGCCATTATAATGCGTATCAAGTTCACATCATCTGTAATATTCTTGGTGTTGAGTCCTCAAGAACCATCACTTCAGACCTCAAACAGAAGTCATATATATATATATATATATATATATATATATTCTATTGTCAAAGATGCTGGAAAAATGCTTGGCTTTTTGTATCACTCCAAAAAATTCCTGACTCTTTCTACCATGCTTTACCTTTGCAAGAGTCAGATTAGACAAAAAAATAGAACCCAAAATTTGTCTTGTTGGGTTATGACATATTTTCCCCCTTCCAGCCCCTTTCCCAAAGCCCAATGTCACAAACCTGTCACTACTCTTTTGCTAATTCCGTGGCAGATTGTTTGGACAAACATCATTCTTTAGTTTTACCACAGAATCAAATCACCCACATTTCCTCTGTATTCCAATTGTAAGGAGGAAGTTCCAATCAGATTTTTTTCCCCAAAAACAACTACTTTGTGAAACAGACTCCCATATGAATGCTTCTTTCAACACTACAATCTTAACTTCTTCAAGTGAAGGATCAGTTGTTACCTATCTTACATATCTACATAATACTCACTTATGCTTACATTTATATCACTCACCTCATGCACCCTCTATTTTGAGTGGCACTTAAGCCTTCTATTGCATGAACACTAGCAAAAAAATCCACATAAGCCCAACTGAAGAAGTTTCACTCAAACAGCTATTTTCCAAAGAACTGTTCCTTTGTGAAACAAACTTCCACATGGGTGCTTCCCTAAATTCTCCAATCTTGACCTCTTCAAGTCAAGGGTCAATCGTTAACTATCCTCCATATCTACATAATCCCCACTCCTTACTTTCTATTGTTACATTCATATCGCACACCTGCTTACAGCCATATCACATTGAAAGAACATTTGCAGTATGATCACCAAAGTTAAGCAACATTGGGCATGGTCAGTACCTGGATGGGTCACCACTTGGGAAGACTAGGTGTTGTAAACTTGAATATGTGAGTGCTGTAATGGATAATGGCTTGGAATTTTTAAATGGAGAGCCAGCTTCAAATTCCCTTTGGATTCATTATATTCACTTATGTGCAAATACCTTTGGGAAAGGTATGAATCCACTTCTTCTTCCCCAGCTATAGGTTAATTAGTAAGACTTGTATCACTAAAGCATTATTTTCTCCCCACCAAAAATTATTACAATCTAAAAATATTTTCTGGTTTTGAATAACCTGCAAAGTGTTGATAAGACATACCTCATTCAGAACTCCTCTACCTTGAGTGACCCTTGTGCCTTATATTAGGTAAACTTTAGTAGAAAAACAAGTGTACTTTTAAATTTTTAGCCGTCACTCAATATAAAGCTCAAGAGCTACTCAAGGTAGAGGGTTACTTAAGCTATCTATCTTAGTATGTTCATATCTAACTATATATTTATCTATAACTGTCTTTTCCCTCTATCAAGTGGTTCATTACCTCTTCCCTCTGTTCTCTACTTATGCTCTAATTATATGCCTATGAAATTCTACCCAAATGTTCTAGGAACTTAAGGCACAAAATGGTTTCTTCAAAGAAAGTATAATTTGATAGAAAATGAAGTTTTCTAATGTGGGAAATTTCCAGTGAGACATGGAAAATGCTGGCTAATTCAATAGATGCATTTATTGTTCAATTTCTCTTATGTTCTAAGAAGCATTTTATATAGTGAATTTTTCTTTTAAATATTATATTAAAATCTTAATTTATCCTATTATAATTGTGCTTGTCTCTTCCCTTGTTAGTTTGCACAACCATTACGCTCTACCCTACCAAAACCTCATAAATAATGGACTATTGCGGTTTGATCAAATGGAAAGAGGGGGAAAAGACACTACTTGGTTTTAGTTAGAAAATGAAAGAAAGAAGGGAAGACAGACGTCTTTAATATTTTCTGCCAGTAATAAATAATAGACTATCCCATTTTGAGTGCATGGAAAAACTAAACCCATATGAAAGACACTATTTGGTTTCAGTGAGAAAATGAATGAAAGAAAGAAAGAAGGGAGTGAAGATAGCAGTGTTTAAGGGCTGTTTCAATGAAATGTAAAAAGTTGTCAATTTCAAATCTTTTCATTTGTACCCACTTCTTAAAATAACAACCAACATTCATATTTATGATTGTCATTGCAATTTTTGTTAAAGTTGGTTTGGTTCTTTTTGTTTAGTGACATATCAACACCTCTATGGGTTATTTAATGCCAAAATCTAAATATTTTGTACACAATTTTATGGCTTCAACTACAGATATTTTGTACATAATTTTATACTTAAAAGGCAAACGTATGTTTTTTATATATATAGTTTGTAGATAATGAAATGTATTGCAGGTAATTTTACTATAAAAATATACTTTTAGACTTTAGTTCTGTCATTTAGCTATAAAAATATATTACTACAAGTCATTTTTTTTAATAAATATATTGCTGGTATTTTTATCACAATGTATTTTTATACTTTCTTAGTGAACCACCAAACAAAATATCAAAACACTACTTTCCCATAGCTTGGACCCTAACAGGTGCAACCACTCCAGGTCAGGGTGCACTTGAGAACAACATCGATTAAGAGGTGGTTCCATGCTTCTCAAAACCTCCAATCTCTCAATCAGAGGCCTTGCTGCTGGATGTAGTTTATCATCATACCCAGGACTATTCTGCTAAAGTTGTTAAACTCAAATATTTAACTATGTGAATATATAGTGGAATTTCTACATATATTTTAATGTCATAGAATTTACTGAGCTTTTTACAAGGCTACAATGTAGTGCAACATTATTAGAAGAGCATAAATTCAGCTGAAGTTTGTGAGGTCTCAAGAGTATAGTTCCAACAAAAAATGTATCATTTTGTTTTACACAACAGCAGACTTTTACTGAAATTGAGGCTTCATTAATCAAAAAACATCTGTTTGCTGTTCAACTCAAAAAATGTACATTGCTGTCTTGAATATAAAGAAGTCACATATAGACATACAATTGGGAATTTTTACTGAAGTCATTTTTAAGAAATGAAGAATTACTATTTTGCTCTAATATTTAACTGTTCATATCAATGTTCATCTCTCTCTCTCTCTCTCTCTATATATATATATATATATATATATATATAATTCAGTCTGTTCATGTCTGTCTATCTCTCCACATCTATCTCAGTCTGTTCATATCTGTCCATTTATCTATCTTAGTCTTCATGTCTATCTCAATCTGTTCATATCTATATATCTTTATCAGTCTGTTTATACTTATCTCAGTCTATTCATATCTGTCTATATATTTATCTATAACTGTCTTTTTACCAATATTTGTCTCCTGAAAAGATAAAAGAAAAAGTTCAGTTTTGCTTATATAAAAGACCAAAAACACACAATACACATAATTTATATTTCTATACATTTTCCAATACTGTGACTATCTCTTATGGCTTCACATTAAAAATGAATTATATTTTTCCTGAACATATTGAGGATATTTGACCGACTTCCTCTGTGTGTGTGTGTGCATATAATGATATTTTATCACACTGATAAATTTTCATCATCAGAGCACTGTACACTAATTGCATAATTAAATATACTTCCCTTTTCTTTTTTAATGAGGATATTTGAACCGCAATATATATACTAGAGTTAAATTATTAAACTTCAATGATCAATCAATATAATCTCAATTTAAGTTCATTGTTTCACCTTCTCCAGACAAAAAACAAGAATTATTCCTCAGAATAACTAGAGAATAGTTGAATGAACTAGAACTAACAATAAGATTTTTTAACAATTCTTTCATTGTCTTGTAGATAAACAAGAGAAACTACTTAAAAAGATCAAGAAAATATTGCTTGTCTGTCATATTCAATCATACATGCATAAGGATGATGTCTATCCACTCAAAGAATGAGGATGACCATCATATTCTTAATAACTAATTAATGCCTTTATTTTAGTTTGATAAATATTTATGAGTGTTACTTAATTTAAAAAAAATTCTACATGCTTATTTGCCTATATGACAGACAAAAGATTTGTGTATGGTCTCCAAGTTTATCTGATCTTTTTACACACTCATGTGACTCTTTCTGATTAATTCTGCATGCTGGCCAGATGTGAATGTCATGAAGGCAGAGAACAAAATAAAAATGTTGTTTGCTGCACATAGGCTCCGGGCATCACATCCAGTTACTGAAGCAAGCCCCTGCAATAAAAGCAACATTGGCCAATCGTGAATGTTCCTGTCGAAAAGGAGATGTCCCTTGGGATTGCCAGACCTGCTTAAAAGCAGGTCTCCCATAAAGATCTCAAGCAGTTGTGGGCCAGCAGGCCACCTATTGACATACAGGGTGCAGCCACCACCCCTGACATGACTGCTCCTCTTGTAAGCTGTTACCACTCCCAGGCTTGAATAACATCTGACTCTTCACACACAGAATCCAGAATATCATTTCAATGTCATCACTACTACATTGTTCATACAATCAGAAATTTACCAGCTATTTCCTCTGGCAACTATATCCATATCTTGTTAATTCAATCACACTCTAAAAACCCTGGGCTGGGTCTTTTCATAAAGAAATTCTATTTCTCAATTTGTTTATAATTTCCACTTTTTGATAGGTGGAATAAATCAGTTTCTCAATTCTGCCTTGGCTTTAAAAATTACCAAATATTATCTTTTCAATTGACTTTCTTTTCCAGCTGGTCCATAGAAGATGTTTTCGTAACTTCTACTTTAAGGCAGCATCATCAATCATCAGCCCAGCTTTTCCAGATGGCCTCTTTGGTAATACCTTTCCCCAAAACAACAAATTCACTTTCTTCAATCCATCTCTGCTTAAAAAAAGACTTTCAAAATTAAAAGCAATTTTACTTCTTTCTCTTAGTTTACCTATCATTCTGTTCTTTAACACTTTTCGTCTTGTTCCAAGTTATATTTTAATTTTAACAGTTTTTTTCCATTTGCCAGTATATATATATATATATATATATATATATATATATATAAATAAATTTATTTTTGGATATTAAAACAAAACATGTTAAAAATTGCTACACAATTACAATTATGTTTCAACACTACAAATGTGTCTCCTCGGGCAATGTTAAACTACTGGTTAAATATGCCCCCGAAAAATAAAATTCGGCTGAGCACTTTAGAGGGAATAGAACAAATCTGTAAATAGTGTATGCTACTGCAAAAGCTCTTCTATGAATTGAGCACTCTGAGTTACTGTTGTGTTTATTCTAAAATAAATACATAAAAATTCACCTTTCTCTCTGCTGGGAGCTGATAGCTCAGGGGAAAAATCTCCAACTGATGCCATATTGGTTGGGTTTTGATCTTGGCTTGAGGCAATCGGATGCCTAGCCACACTGATGAGTTGTGATACAGTAAAGCAGTCTGTGGATGACACACTCACACACACATATATATATATATATATATATCGCACTGATGAAGTCCTAAAGGATGAAATGTGTCACAAGAAAACTTCTTCCACACATTTTCCCCAATATTGTTCCTGATATATAAAATTATATATTATCTCATATATATATATATATATATATATATATATGTGTGTGTGAGTCCACACCTATTTGCATTTCAGTATTCACAGCTTCACACATCCACAGATTTTTCTTTAGAACATATGTACTTGTTATTCATGGAAACCCCGAATATCTGTATGTTTTTCTGAAGAACATATATACAGATTATTCACTGAGAACTCCCTCAATTTGCATATTTTTTTCAATAGAACATATTTAAAATATTCTTGTATTATTTTTCTGTTATTTGAGTGACTTAAAACATAATAGTCCATTTTTATGGTACAAATTAGAAGAATTGTACATCTTCATTATAAAAACAAATGCAAATCAGGTGTACTGCTTGGGCTTTGTTCTTTGTTAGGGACTACAGCCTTAAAAGTGGCTTATGCTAAATCTGGGGGCATCATCACAGTTCTGTTTTTAGAAAATATTTTAAACTTCATATTTTATATGTTGTTACCCACATTTTATACAGTATTTTCAATGGTTATATCAATCTATGTGTAATTAAAAATGATTATTGTATGTATAAAAGAAAATTTACACTAAGTGTATAGAAACCAATTCTATTTTTCAAAAAATGTTTTAAAAAGTGTATGAAATATTTCTAAAGTGTTTAGGATGAAAGTTTAAGGCATATGGGGTTTTAACAATCAAAATAGGTACTTATAAACACTTTTAGTGGGGAGTTACAAGTGTTCACAGATGGTTCTGGTCCCTAGCCCCCATAAATATGAGGGACTTGCTGTATATATATATATATATATATATATATATAAAGAATTAATGGATTTATTTTTAATTCAACATTTTTATCACTTCAGACATTATTTATAGTGAATATATTGTATCTAAAATATATGCCTCATTTTTAAACAGTGTGTATTACATTTGTTGGCCAGCCCATTCAAGAGATCTTAGTAAAGAAAATATAGTGGCTGGCTCCTTGCTTTCCAAGTAGACACAGGGTCAGTCAGTTATATGCCATACATGATACACACTTAGGCAATCATGTATCTTTCAATACATGACTGATGTGGCAGATTTTTTCCTGAAGTAGGTTGCCATTTCTTTCTGCAGTAGACCAATTGCCATCCAAGGCGCTATAGAACCCAGCCTGTCCCACTATTTACCTATAGCTGGGGGGGGGGGGAGAAGAAGAGGATTCATACCTTTCCCAAGGTATGAATCCTTTTTTTTTCCCCATTAGCATGTAAGTGAATGTAATGGATTTGACTGGAATTCAAACTCGGCTCTCCAATTCCTCACGGGGTTGCTGACCAATTCCTGTTGCAGAGATCACTCTCAGGTACATTTATGTTTGTTCAGTACTCAAATAACCCACCTGTAGTTTATACTACAACTATACTGAACAGAGCTTAGTTACAGTTTCTGAGATAGAGTGCATAATCTACCATACTTCCATCCATAAAAGAGGCAAAGAGAAAAATAATATTTAATTAGGTACTTTGATGAGATTGCTAAAAAAAGAGCATAGCATGATGAAATAGATGCCAAACTTGACAAAAGCAAAATTTTATCGTCAAAATATTTATGTTATTGTTAAGAGGAAAGAACAAATATACTTTGTTCTTTCCTCTTAACAATAACATAAATATTTTGACGATAAAATTTTGCTTTTGTTAAGAGGAAAGAACAAAGTATTTTTTAATTACTTTTTAAAATTTTTCCTTCTTTTTAGAACTTTCTAACTTTTAATTAAAAATACCTTGTTTCTCTTTGTATCAGTGGAACTTAACATATAAAATTTTAGCACATTTTTTTGTATGACAGACATTAATTTAGAAAATCTTGCAAAAATAAAAATAATTGTTGGATTTTGATGAAACTTTCAGAAACTATTCACAAATGGTGGAAATTATTATATGTTTTCCTTTTTTAAAGTCATGGCAAAAATTTTTTTTTATATTTATTACGCCCACGTAAATATAAATAATTTTATGAAAACTCTTGAAATTCATTACCGTACAATTTAGTGATTACATTAGTTAAAATCACAAGGCTTTGAGGAAAGCAAATCGTTTTTTATTTTTTTTTCTATTGGACCACCTCTACCTGAAAATCAGCTTTGAATTGTAACATACAAAACTTAAAAGAAAGATATTATTTAATTTCAAATGCTTTTAGTTGTTTTTTATGAATATGAATAATATTATTGTTTGAAAAAACTTTTTCGATGAAAAATCAATTTTTAAAACAATTATTTATTTCTTAAATTATTTTATTATTTTTACATAAAGTTGTTAAATATTAAAAATTACTGACAGTGTAGAGTTTACTGACTAAGTCAATGGTGTTATTAAGTAGATCTATCTTTTACAGATTATATAAATTGTAATGCTTACTACAATCAACGGACCATCAGTGTATTAAAAATCCAATTTTGAATGGCTTTTGTGTCCATAAAACGGCTTAATTCAAATGTACGGAAGACCGTACATGAAAACAATAAAACGTCACGTTATTTGAGTTAAGACTTGTTTGTCCCCACTGTTACGGCCTTTATTTTTGTGAATTGTTCGTGCGAAACACGATTAGTAGAGAAGTTAATTTGATTTTTTTCAACTGAGAATGGTACCTACAAGTATTAGGTACCTATGAAATTTGATCTTATTTTTATCTCAGTTATGACATTTTTCCATAAATGAAATAACAAAATTTTAATTTTTCCAATAAAAAGGTTAAATTTCTCTCCAATGTAAGTAATTCTTCCCACTTAATGTCATACAATAAAAGAAAAGAAACAAAAAGTCAAAGTAACGAATACGTCTTTATTCTTTGATGCTGCATTTTGTGTGTGTGTGTGTGTGTGTGTGTAATAAATCAGCCACTCGTATATATCGCTCCTAATCGATTCCAATGTTTCCCACGGTTCCGCCTTCGCAGGCATTTAAATAGCAAGCACTGGAGAATAGAGTTACAACTTTAATGTTTTTGTTGTTTTTCTTATTTGCTGTAATAAATATTCAAAGAAGTAACTCGTTCAGAAGCGACATGTGGCAGTATTTCGTTTGTTTATTGTTGATCTTTTCCTTTTCTTTTTTTAATTAAAAAAAAAACTAACATTTACAAAGGCGGATTTTTATTCGTGTTTTTTGTTCGTCTTCTTATCTCTTTTCAGTTTTTATTTTATTTCTGCTCAAAGATTTCGTTTAAAAAATGAAAGAAAAGAATAATGGATTCTGATACGTTTTAAATTAACTAAGCGTTAAAAAAAAAACAACTAAAAATAGTTGATTAGGAAATTTGTTAGTGACTTGTGCTAGTTAAAAATAAAAATGATTGAATTGAAAATGTGCCAATTATTTTTCTAAATCTAGAAATATTTTTTTTTACGATTTCTTATAAGAACCAACATGTTTTATTCTTTATATTTTAGAGAGAGAGAGAGAGAGAGAGAGAAAAGTGTACACAAAATGATCATGAATTCTCTTAAATTGCCAGGAATAGAAAAAGTTACTTTTTTTTTTTTAACTCATGAATAATTTTTATGAATCTTACTTTTTAAATTTTTTCAGCAACAGCAAATCAAAATTCAAATTTTTAAAAATTGAATTGGGCTTTCTTTAGCTTTGCAATAAGTGTAAAATTGAATTTTTTTAAGGAAAAAAAGTGACTTTTTAAGTTAACTTTATTATTTTTGAAACGTAAAAATGCAGTTATTGGGGGGGGGCTATTAAAAAGAAAAGTTAAATAAAAATGCAATTCATTTTTGTTGATTTTCAAGAAAAAATTATGATTTAAATTTTTTTATAAACTATTTAAATTTACACGCGAGTTTTAATGTTTTTTTTTCAGAGTAACAAACTAAAAATATAATAAAATAAAAAATAAAATTCTTATGTAATCCAGAGGTTTGATTTTTTAGTACTCAATTTACTTTTTTTCTTTAAAAAAAAGTTATTTTTCGCTATTTATTACTTTTAGTTTTAAAGAGGGATCTATCGTTCCATATTTTTAAGAAAAAGATTGATAATGCTTCTTTACGACATTCCAATTTTACTTTTTAAAACAAACATTTGAAGAAAAAGAATTCTTTCCAATTCGCCGGTAGGTCTCATTATTGCAGTGTAGTAAAATAATTACGTAATGCATTATTTGTTCCTTTGCCTAAATAAAAGTTTTTGCTTTCAGAAAAATAAATAATTTCTTTCTTGTTTTTCCCACGAGTTTCGTGCAATTTTGGTTTAACTTGATTACAGATTATTCACCCGACTTCCTTGGTTAAAAAGAAGATTATAGTTGTCTTTTTTAATTTAATTTAAAAAAGAATAAAGTGGCTCTTTCAGGGACTGTAATAAACAAAGAGAGTGGAAAAAAAGAATAAATAACAATTTTAAACTAGATTTTTAAGAGATGCCTTTTTTTTAAAATTTTTTTAACTTAAGAAGAAAAATCCTTCCTTTTTCCTTTCAATTGGATTTTCTACACGGCTGATTAGATTTATTTCACTCAGTGATGAGAATATATAGAGTCCGCCTACACACAATGTGTGTAGAAAAGATGCCATCTATTGGAAAGCTAAATTAGGAGAGGGGAAATAGATAAAAAACAGGAATCAGTGTTAATTAATTCAGGTAAAAAGAGAGAGAGAGAGAGAGAGAGAGATAACAGACTGTAGGTAGATGAAACACTAAATTACGTCTATGAAACTATTATTGTGCACCTTGAAATTAATAGAAGCTATACTAAAAGTACTAACACTACTCTACTGTATTGCCAAAAAGTGATAGTAGCAGTAGTAATACAAAGCCTTTGCAGTGACATCAAAGTCATAACATGTTGGTCTAGAATAGCTTGCTTTGCAGACTACTGCATTTTCGTCTTGTCTGGTAAGTGATTTTAAAACAATTAATTTTAATTACCCTCTGATGTCGTGTGCTTTAGCCCTTTTTTTCTTTCTTTTCTTAACCATCTGCATGAATAACGTCTTTAAAATTCGTGTTTTCATCAAAAAAGAAAAGGATGACCAAGCCGAGAAAAACAAGAAAAACCAAGAAGCGTGCACTGCACACCTTTATTCGCGTCGTCACGTTGTTGTTATCGGGATTGAGTTCGTTTAAAAAACACGCACACATACACAAGAACAAGTGGTAGTGTTTTAGGAAAAAGGAAAACTATTGAACTGCAGGTTCAAAAATGAAATAATGCCATTTTATTTTTCGAAATAGTAAGTTTCACTTGAATTTGATTAATAATATTCAAACAACGAAGTTAATCACAAACAAACAAGTCAAACCGTTTCCATCCCACGCATTCACGTAGTAGATCCCCCAACCCTGTTGCGGACTTTTAATTTTACTAAGTAAAAATAACAAATTGAAATTAATTTAATCCGCCTAAATGAATAGCTTATCTATCGTTTACATAAAAAAAAAAAAAAAAAAGCATGGTTTACTACTTTATTTTTTTTTCTTGTATCGTCAGCTTTTTACTTTTTTTTTTTTTTATTCTATCCTCTGTCAAAGACACCTGCTGATAATTCGCTTTTCTTGGCGTGCAAATAAAAAGGAAAGGGCACATGTATCGGGCCCAGAACTTAATTTTCATATTCAATTCACTCTGTTTTTATTTATTGTAATAATCGGATATTCTTCGTTAACAAAATATCATTATTGAATAAGGTGAAATTTCGATAACATTAACAGTGAACTTTGTTCTATTTCTCATTATCTGACTTTCAAGAAAGAACAATGAATTTCTTTAAAGTCAAAGAAAGAATTAGTAGAAAAAAAAACGTGTCTCCGATAATTGCGCATCTTCCAGACGTATTAGCAAAACAAGAAAAACAAAAGGTCTGTAATGGAAATGTAAAAAAGAATAATAAAATTTTACTAAGTTTGTAGTTTTAGCGTACATTGTCTTTCTTTATTTTGTTTTAATTAAAAAATGACTTAAGGTTTCAGGGTCTCTATCAAACCAGTTGCAGTTAATATTGCTTCTTTAATTTTGTTTTCAAACATTGTTTAAAAAATAAAAGGATATTCTATCACAAAAATCTTACTCCCCACCCTAAGACAAAAGAAGTACATTTAAAGAGCGGAAAACAATCATCGACCTACTTAAACAATTAACAATAACATTTAAAAAAAAATGTTTTTTTTTTATTTTCTTTTTATTTTGGGTGGTAATTTCACTTTGATTTGCTTTCATTTTTTTTAATTCATCGTCTTTTTCTTTCTTTAGAAGACAATTTCAACTTACTTGCAAATTGTTTAAATAAACTTTTATTTCGTGTCACGACCGACTGCTTAAAAAAAAAAAAAAAAGTCCTTGTCTTCTGAGATTTGAAATCGGATTTTTTTTCTTTGTTTAGTAAGTTTCCACCCGCCGATATTGTATTATTAATTATCGGAACTTCCTCGCCCCCAAATACTTTAACTTAGCCTATTAGTAATTAAAATTTTTAAAAATGCGAAAAATTAATGAATGATACTATTGCTAAAGGCATTTAAAAATAGTCTTATTTTACAAACCCACCGTACTTCTGTGGGTGGGAAGTGTGTGTTTTATCACGTGACTGCTTAGAACTCTGTTGAAGAGAAGCAGCACGAAAATAGTTTCTTTTTAACATTTTATAAACTAGTCTAAAGAACCTTGACAATACTACATTTTTCTTTATTCAACTGCAAAAAAAAAAGTCTAGCTAAATTCGACTATAGGAAGAAGGGAACATTTAAATTTTAACAGTATTCCAACTCGCCATTCACGGAAGTACGTACACGTGCTGCTTTAGTTTTAATTAAAAAAAAAACTTTCTTTTTTTTTTTTTTTTCTTTATTTTATATTGATTCTTAGAACATGTTGGAACGGAACACAATCTGAGATTTTCGCTCATTAAACTCTTGGGGAAAATTATAAATTCAAACTCAATATACAATACCCTCTATACAAACTTACAACCAGTCTTACTCTTCTTATATGCAAATTTTACCAAATTTAAATAGGTAGAAAATGGTGTGTTTTTCTTTTTACCAAGTGATAATGTGACTTAAATTCTTTTAAAAATACCAACATTATAAAACTAAATTTATTATCCATCCCTTATTAACAAAGAAAGCTCTATATAAATAAATAAAATCCTAAATATTATATTATAAACTATAAACTAAACATAATGTCAAACTTTTCTTTAACTTTTTCCTGCTTTTCAAGGATATAAGGAATAATAAGACGATAGTTTCGCCTTGTATTTTTCTCATTCATGGCTTCAGAAAGGGTTGGGGCATAATAGGTCACTTTAATATATTTTAGTAGACATTGTGTGTGTGTATTACAAGTGTTTTGCTAAATTGTATATGAAAATGTGTAAGAAGGAAAAACTCAGTAATATTGAAAAATGACCTGCTACAAATCGATTTGAGCTTGTTTTTGTCATTGTCAGTAGCTTTGGGATATTTCTTTGATAGAATTAGAATTAGCTGTACACTTTTAAATGGACTTCTTATATCCTCAAAGATCCATATATATATATATATCATATTTTTATTCTTTTATTATTTCAAGAAATTATTTTAATTAAGTGTACAATAGAATATTTAATGAAAAAACTTCTACATAATTATTCAAACTTTCATTTCAAATATGCATTATCAGCAATAGTTACACACAGCATTCAGCATGAAACCATATGGATAGTCTTAGAAAATAAGTCACTTGTAGCAATATGTGACAAACTATTTATAAATAAATCTTTGACAGCATAAACAATGAATGACTGCATTAAATTTAATTTATGTATATATTAACATTAACTATTTTTTAAAACTGAAATAATGCTTAAAAACTTAATTTTAAGCTAATTTTTCTGAAAATTAAAATCTGGTTAGCTTAAGTAATTTTATTTATTGAAAAATATATAGTTGTTCATGACCATTGATTTATGGTTGCTGGTAAAAAAAATTACTGAATTTATTAAAAGGTAATAAAAGCTTAGTTTTTAATGTTACAAGGATATTCAATCAAGTCTGGCTAAAAAAAAAGGTAATTATCATTAGCATTTGTTATTAAGCTCACATTCCTCATCTTGCATGTTATACCAAATCACTTTACTCATCTTGAGTTCTATAGCTTGAGTTTTTGTTAGTAATAGAATTAAGATTTGTTTAATCAATTATTGAAAAAAAAAAAGAATTGTTTAAAGAGTGAAAATGTGTTATATTTTAACAAGAAAAACTCAGAATTTTTAGTATTGAAATATATTTTTTCATTTTTGCTTTGCTGTTTAAATTTAAACTGATCATGACTTTAAAAGAAAAAGGAGGAAAATAAATTTTTGTGCTCCTGTAAATGCGGATATCCTCCATGTTAAGTTAAATTGGTGAGATACAGATGTTAGAGAAAAATACTCCTATCTTTGTTTTAAGGCGAGGCTTGAAGTGATGAGGGTGGTATAAATATGGTTGGTTTGAGCTTTGAACATGAACTAAAGCTATTTCATATTTTATAGAAAAAACTTGTGGAAACATATTTTCTCTTTAAATAAATTGAAATGATGTGAACTGGAAAGTAATTTAAGGTCTTTAACATAAAATAATAAAAAAAAACATTAGGATCATAGGGGCACTACATGTTCTGCAACCTTAACAGCAGTAGTGTGTCCTGGGCAAGATAGCCAGTTCGAACATGTTCCTTTTTCAGCTGGTTTTGAATTCAGAATTTTCCTAGATTGGTAACCATTTCAACAGAGTCCAGTCAACCCTGCTATTTAACCCATAGATGGAGGGAGAAGAGATGGATTTTTATACATTTCATGTGAAAATAAATGTAATGGACTTAATTAAAATTTGGACTCAACTTGCCAATTTCTCTTTCAGAGTCATTAACTGTTACATTTATGTTTAAAAGTTAATTTTAATACAGCTGGAACTTGTCTAATATCCTTGCAAACCCCAACGTTTTTAGCAATCAATGAAAATATACAAATATATATCTGTATATTTTCAGAGTACCTACCAAAATATATACAGAGATCATAATTTAAATCGTGCAAAGTTTTTATATGAAATGTTTATTGTACAATTTGTGACTTATGGCTATATCATGTTGAAACACTGTTACTTGTCTAATCACTGAAGTTGAGCAATATTAAGTCTGGTCAGTGTAATAATGAATACCAACTGTTTTAGCTGTGATTTAAAATTTATGCTGTAATTAATTGTTCCCCTTATCAAACTCAGCAGATTCCAACAAGCAGCAATATCAGCATGATGTTGTTTATTGGAACAGAGCAATTTTTGGCAAGCTGTTCAGATGTGATAGTATTGTGCATCATTTGATTGTAACACACAGAAAAATATTTTTGAATATGAACGGATTATGCTAAAAATAAGCAAACATAATTTTTGTAATTTATTTAATCAGACATGCCTAAAAGAGAACTTGCTGCCTAAATACACAAATTTTAAATTATATAATCCAGCAGCACACCAGAACAATATCACTTGGCAATTTAAATGTGGCCTTGTGAAAAGGCAGATTACTAAGTAATACTATCACCTCTGAACAGCTTGCATCATTTGATTGTAAAACATAGAAAAATATCCATGAATATGAATGGATTATACTAAAAATAAGCAAACATAATATTTGTGATTTGTTTAATCAGACATGCTTAAAAGAGAATTTGCTGCCTAAATGTACAAGTGTGTGTGTGTATGTATGTATGTATATATATATATATATATATATATATATATATATATATATATATATATATTCGACTCTCCCGTCAAATTTGATGTATGAGGGTCAAGCAGATCAGTTCCTAGGAAACCTACAGCCCGACAACAGCACATGAAATTTGATTATAGTGATGAAGGTCTTGTGCAGGACCATCCACACTTTTTGAAGGGCCAAATACAGAGACCTGGTGCACTACGAACAACCATCTGCAGGTTTTGAATTCAGAGTTGTCCTTCTCTAAGACCAGTTGCCACCCAAGGCTATAGAACACAGTCTGTCCTGCTATTTACCCATAGCTGGAGGGAGAAGAGGATTGACACCCAAGGGTATTAGCATGTAAGTGAATGTAATGGATTCGACTGGAATTGAAACTCAGCTCTCTGATTCTTCAATCCAAGCCGCTATCCATTACTCCACCATATATATATATATATCTATATATATATATATGTGTGTGTGTGTGTGTTGGGTTGTTATTTTATAATGGCTCCCTACTTGAAAGAGTTCCCAAATAAATACAAGGTACTAATGGGAAATGAAAAGAAAGGTGCCAAAATACATTTACTATTTTTATTAAATATAATAATACAAAACAACAATATAATATGAAATAAACATGGTAATTACAATAGGTGAGGTTTACACTCTATAAGATTACAACTGTGTGAAAATTGGTTGGATGCACACATGGGGGAAAAGGGGGGAAAAAAAAAAAACTATATGCAAGTCTAACAGGTCCAGTAAGCAAAACAAATCCGCATTTCTCTCCACGTCTCAATCTCCAGTATGCCACTCCTCATCAGAAGCAAAAAAACTGCCTTTGAATGAGTGTACCATGCTTTTATGCACCTGATCCAACCATTACTCAGCCAATGAGTTCCCAGAACCAGTCAATAAAAATGGCTACAAGTAACACCACCACTTCCATCAACATGAAATGCTGTCTGATTCACCTTCCATCTGAAGCTTGCTGATTCACCATCTCCACATTCCCTTGCAAGACATACATGTGACTTTTGCCCCTTTTGGGTTGCTGAGGTAAGTCCCTGCTACACTCTCCCCTGATCTCCTGATCACAGCTGATGCATCCTGGGACAGGTCTCTACTGTCAGGTACTCCTTCAAGGAGGAACAATACGAGTCTCGTTCTCTGACAAACTACTGCCTAGAGTGTCACTGGGTGCTCCGGCATTGGGTATTGGAGGAATCACCTGGTGAGTTTGATTTTAAGTACATGAATCGTCCACTCTCCTCTGTGTCATTATCAGAGTCTGATGTTGGATATGATCCTAGAAAAGGGCATAAATTCTTCATGTGCTGTGGCATTCCATTAATCTGCACCAACTGCAAATTGATCACTTGGGTTATGCATCCCGTTTTGAATTTGGTCATGCATCTACCATGTGGAGACTTTACCCAGATGATGTCCCCTTCTTTGTATGCCCCTTGAATGTTTCGTGGTACAAATGAGGGCGTGACATTGTTGTTTCGTACCCAGATGTGGTACTTATGCAGCACATCAGCTGGTGATATAGAAGATGAAAGACTGTCCTTGGGAGTGACATTGTGCCAGTAGACCACCTCTGGCACTAAACTTAGCTTTCTCGCTGCAATGGTCTTGATAATTTAAAATATATATATATTTTATAGGAAGATATTTTTTTTTATTTATATTCCCAAAAGTCGTCACATCTGTTTCAAGACCAATTTTCTTTTCAATTTTATTACAAGAACAGATCTTATACAAAACAAATTCATATAAATAAGTCCTTTTAATCATTATTATTATAGACTAATGGTTTCTGTTCGGTTTATTTTTCTCCATAATGGAAGCTGATTTTTACATTTCACTAAAGATGTACAAATCAATGATGCATGTAGCATCCAGTGGTTTCTGCTTGATTGAGTAATACCATTTATGTAATGGTTCCATGGTCATATCACTTAATGAGTAACACAATCTGTACATTGGCTTCAGGCTAAATTCAGAGGTATAAATTGATATGAACATTTTAGATTCATTTCTCTAATTGATACAATAGCATGGCAAAAGCATCTCGTCTTTGTATAAATAGCTGAGAGATAAATCAAAAATGGATTTTACAACATTGTTTCATGATATTAAGAGTAGATTTTAGAATGCTAATATTTGGAAAAGGTTTTTATCTTAGGATACAAATATTTGGAAAGGCTTTTACTTTAGGATGCATATATTTGTAAAGGCTTCTATCTTAGGATGTAAATATTTGGAAAGGCTTTTATCTCTAATTGATACAATAGCATGTCAAAAGCATCTCTTTGTAGAAAGGTCTGAGAGATGAAGCAAAAATGGATTTTACATTGTTCCCTAATGCAAACTGTTACAAAAAATTGAATTGTAGGTAGGTACCTCCACAGATTCATGATAATTCGGGTTTAAAATGAATTTTAAAAAATGAAAAACCTTCTATTTTGGTTTTAATGACAAGGTTATAGATTAAATTTAATTTTTCCAATAAGCAAAATATTTGGAAAATTTTTTATCTTCCAATGGAAATATTTAGAAATATTTCTTTTCATAAGATGGAAATATTTGGAAAGGTTTATAAATATTTGGAAAAGCTCTTAGGATCCACATATTTGGAATGCTTCTATATTAGGATGCAAATATTTGGAAGTGTTTATAAATATTTGCTAAAGCTTTTAGGATGCAAATATCTGGAAAGGCTTTTATCTTAGGATGCAAATATCTGGAAAGGCTTTTATCTTAGGATATAAATATTTGGAAAGGCTTTTATCTTAGGATATAAATATTTGGAAAGGCTTTTATCTTAGGATATAAATATTTGGAAAGGCTTTTATCTTAAGATGCAAATATTTGGAAAAGTTTTCTTATCATTCATATTTTTATAATTTATTTTAACATTAAATTATTTAGTAAAAATTCTGATGAATTATTTCACAATATACTCTTTTCTCAGCTTTATATTCACATAAAGACACCATTTTTGTCCCCAGTGATATTGTGATAAAGGATCTTATATTAAGTAGCCTGGTGTCAAGCAAGTGAACTGGTGACAATGGAGGAGTGTGTGATTTTGTTTCTTGTGATCAATACATGTAGCAACCATGTGCCATGTTTCTGGATCTCACCCATTGAGTGTAGAGGATGAACAACAGTAACATTAGAGCTTACCATCTTCTGAGCCGATTCCCTAGAGGTCTGCTGTGGTTCTTCTTTAATCAGCATGTGCAATTAGTTTTCATCAAACTGAATGAGTTGGCCATAATGCAGAGAGTCTGTAAGTTCCCCTCTTTGAAATGAAAAAAACATTTCTGTGCCATTTTGTCAGTAATGAAGTCATCTCTGCACACAGCACAAATGTTTCAAGCATTTTTGTCACCTTGATTAAAAGCAAAGAGATGTTGAACATGCCCATTCTTGTCTACTTGGCATTCCATATCGAAGGTTGATTGATTTGTTTTCTATGGCTTATAAACACTTTTCTGGTTATTTAAAGCCAGAAAATATTTTTAGATTGTAAGAATTTTTTTTTCTTGAGATAATAATAGTTTAGTGATACAAGTCTTACTAATTAACCTATCGCTAGGGAAGAAGAGGTGGATTCATACCTTTCCCAAGGGTATTTGCTCATAAGTAAATATAATGAACCCAACAGGAATTGGAACTCAACTCTCCAATTAACAATTCTGAGCCATTATCCATTACACTAAATGCACATCCAAGCTTATTTTACCTGGTATTTCCAAGCAGTCACCCATCTGGGTACTGACTAGGTTCAAAGTTATTTAACTTTGATGATCGTACAGGAACCTGTGTTTCTATGTGATGTGGCAGTAAGCCCAATCTCAAAGTGGTGCCTAATCTAAAATTAAAAAAATTCAATAACGTTAAACAATTTCAGAGGATGATCAGAGTTACTAAGAAGCAAAAACTGCTGCAAGAGATTCTTATTCACAATCATTTGCAAAACATTAGAAAAATCAAACAAATTTATATAACCACCTAAAAGATATTCAACATGGCTGATTTACATTCTGGGCAAACTTTGTACACTTTTTAATTTTTTTTTTTTTAAATATATCATTTTAATTGTTATTTAGATATTATTTATCATTATTTTTTTCAGGTTATAACAATGAAGATTTGAGGTACTTTCTTGCCAGATTATAAAGGTATTGTATTTGAATCAT
The DNA here is from genome assembly GCA_963932145.1 of Acanthosepion lycidas. NCBI lineage: Eukaryota > Metazoa > Mollusca > Cephalopoda > Sepiida > Sepiidae > Acanthosepion > Acanthosepion lycidas. The sequence continues at coordinate 123,173,966 of OZ010580.1, forward strand.
CACCAAGTGATTCTTAGTTCATTATATTTTTTTGTTTCAACAATTTTCTTCTATTATTAATGTCATGTTCCTTCAGAATGTAGGCAGTCATGGCTCTCCATAGATTCCTTTTCTTTATTATCTATGAATGGCCATGACCTCTTGCGAAAGATAGTGGAGTGGTTTCCTGTTGCTTTCTTCCCATTTTCAAATTCACCATTCCTCATCTTTTAGACTGATTGCTGTTATATATACAATTATGGCTAAATGTTTATAAATGACTTTGTTTACATTTCAAGTACACAAATAAAGTTTGCAGATATAGACTTGAAAGTGTTCCAATAGATGTGCTTTTCTTAAATAGTACAATTGTGCCTTGCTTTGTCCAGATCGCTTCCTGTGGTCTAACTGCTAAACCACACTTAACTTAAAAGTGGTTTTCCTAATTGGAAAAAGAATGCTGGTTTTATTCCTGTCAAGAGGGACATTTTCTTCACTAGTACTTTCACTCTTTAGGCTGGTGGACATTAATTTCAATGTTTAAAAAACCAGAGATCTCTTCTCACAAATATCTGTTATATTCTGTGCTAATAAGAATATATACTTGAAAACATGGAGGATAAAATAAGTAACGTTTTATTGTAAAAACAAGTACAATAAGAATAAAGGTAACAGTTATGCACAAGGTCATCACAAGTCAATCCAGTAGTGAGTGCTACTATTAGAAGGTCGGTAGTTCTCGCATAAGTCTGAGTCGTACTCAACAGATCCCAGCTAGAGTCTATAGTCCATTGACTTACAAATACTTATAGGTAGTTACTACCTGTAGTGTAGTCACTCATGGGGGTGACAGATTATTCCATTACATCAATATCCATTAAATATAATTGTTGTAACCTAGGGAAGGTTACTGAATAGAATAATCAAATGAAGGTTGGTAATGAATGATAATACTTAGGACAAGAACAACACATATAAGATTTGCCAGTGGCGTGTAGATAAAGTAGTCAACTGAATTCCACAATGAATCTCCAACTCTCGACCATGTACAGTATTCACTACTGTATTTATGGGAATGGGGCATACCCATTATCATCCATAGGTATGCTACAACAATAATATTTCTAGGAATTAATACAATATATATCAATTTAGGTCATTACATCCTTTAGTTATGGCATCATGGACTGCAGCTGGTATATACAGACAAGGGAGAAAAAAATTGTGAAACTTTTTATATTTCTGAGATGCGGTATTGTAACTATTTACACTATTTACTTTGCTCAAACTGTTGTCCTCATCTTTGTTGTCATATTCACAATGTTTCGACCATTGTATACTCCAGCCTTCTTCAGGTAATATACATTAGAATTTCAAACTGAACCCTATTTAGTCCATGAGGGTAGATTGTTCTAGTTCCATGTGCCATGCCTTTTCTGGATATCTCAGTTTCAGTTAATTCCCTTTAGTACCTCAAATGTTTTTGTTCACCTCTGTTGTGGCCAGGTATTGAACTCACAACTCTTTGGTTGAAATCATTGGATTACTTCAATCAACACTATTATAGTACATTTGATATCATGACTCTCCTCCAAGACACTGCATATCTGTTTGGTCTGCTCTCTCTAAAAGATTGCCAACCCCTGAACTAGACAAAGGAAAAATCATGGAATAGACAGGTAGAACATTTGGCTGCAAACAAAGACAAAAAATTCAAATAAATTCATAATATAATACAAAGTTCTACTGCTTTCTTTATCAATACTAGGCTATATATTCTTGGGGACATCCCCAAGGACAAATACCAATGTATATTTCCTGAAGAAGGCAGGAGCATACAATGGCCAAAGTGTCATGAATATGACAATAAAGATGATGTAAACAGTGTAAATATTTTTGATCTTGTTGAGTCAACATGTGTTCTTTAGTGTTTACTTTTGTTACTAGTCTGTACTTACAACGACTCATGTATGTCATCACTATAACAGATAAGTCAGAAGTATAACAGTTGCCACCCAAGGCTAGAGGATCCAGTCTACTCTGCTATTTAAGCCATAGCTAGGAAAGAGAATAGATAGCTTCATGCATTTCCCAAGGGCATTAGTGCAAAAATGCATGCAACAGATTAGGTCAGAATTTGAACTTTATTTGCCAATTTTGTTTCCCATGTTGATAACTGTTACACCACACATACATCCCAATTGAAAATACTGTAATATAAATTTCAGTTTGTTGCTCATGGTAAACAAATAAGAAAAAAAGGGCTTGTCTTGAAAATGTCAGCCATAGCAGCAAATGTTATATAAACATTTGAAAGCAGCTTGTGACGTTCTCCACTAGCTATAAAAACAAAAACCAGTTACTTTTACTGATGTTTATCAAAAGCTTACCTTCACAGTCTTTCAATGTCATAGAACTAGACCAGAGGTCAGCAACCCTGGTAGTGGTGGTGGTGGGGGGCATTGTCTTGTCTGCCAAATTAACTGTAGAAAGGAATTTGCATTTTTTGTTGATTGTATTGGTTGTTCACTATTTACATTATTTGGACTATTGTCCTCATCTTTGTTGCTATATTTATTATGTTTCAGCTGTTGTATGCCCCGGCCTTCTTCAGGTGGTTGGAATGTCAAACTGAACCCTTTATTTCATTCACTGTGCCATGTGTCCTTTCCCAAGAGCATTATTGAAAAAACAAATGCAACAAATGATTGTATGATTGATTCATTTACTACAGCTTATCAACCCGTTACAGGTTATTTAAAGCCAGAAAATATTTTTAGACTTATCTATATATATATATATATATATATATATATATAATTTTTTTTTTTTTTTTTTTTTTTTTAGATAATAATGGTTTAGTAATAAAAGTCTTACTAATTAACTCATAGCTGGAGGGAGATGAGGTGGATTAATACCTTTCCCAAGGATATTTGCGCATGAGGGAATATAACAAATCCAACAGGAATTGAAACTTGGCTCTCTGATTTAATAATTCCAATATCCATTACACCACTTGCACGTTCAAGTTTACTTCACCTGGTATTCCCAAATAGTCACCCATCTAAGTACTGACTCGGTTTCATGTTGCTTAATGTATAGAAACCAGTGTTACAATGATGTGGCTATAAGCCTGCAACAGATGAGGCTGAAATTTGAACTTTACTTGCCAAGTTCATTTCCCGTGGTAGTAACATTATACACACATCCCAATTGAAAATACTGTAATATAAATGTCAATTTGTTGCTCAGGGAAAACAAATGTAATAAAAATTAGGTTGGTCTTGTAAATGGCAGCCATAGCACCAAATAGAAACATTTGTTAACAGCTTGGATCATCTAGTCTTGTAATAATATGATTCCTTCAGTCATAAAACAAAGACAAAAAAGTTCCTTTTACTGGTGTTTATTAGAAGCTGATACATTCACAGTCATTCAATGCCACAGAACTAGGCAAAGGAATAAACATGGAATACATATGTAGAAAATTTGTCTATATTTAAAGACAACAAATTGCAATAAATTCAGAATATAAATCTGTACATACTTATTTGATAATTTATGTCAGAATTTCTGTGATGAGGAGTTATCATTATTTATATTCAGACAAATGTCCTCATCTTTGTTGCTATGATCATCTGATCACCTTCTGTTTGAATTTTTCGGATGAGGCATTATCATTATTTACATTCAGACATATATAATCATCTTTGTTGTTATCATCAACGGATCACCTTTTGTTTGAATTTCTGGAATGAGGCATTATCATTATTTACATTCAGACAAATATCATCATCTTTGTTGTTATCATCAATGGATCATCTTCTGTTTGAATTTCTCGGATGAGGAGTTATCACTATATTATTTACATTCAGACAAATGTCCTCATCTTTATTGTTATCATCCTCTGATCACCTTTTTTTTTGAATTTCTCGAATAAGGCATTATGATTATCTACATTCAGACAAATATCCTCATCTTTTGTTGTTATCATCTGATCACCTGTTTAATTTTGCAGATGAGGCGTTATGCTTTCAAGTTTAAGTGCTTGTGTCCTTTGAACATGCCATCCACAATTTTGTTTTGTAAAAAAAGAACAGCCCAAGATGCAAACTGCAAATTAAAGACACCAAAAAAATGTTAGAAACAAAGAAAAGGGTGATGACCTGTTATGTAATATAAAGCAGTGAATGCTAGAAAATTTCCACAGAGGTGAAGAAGAGACTTGAAGCACTAGATATGTTGCTCCACAGAAGGATGCTGGAAATACGATGGCCTGAATATGTGAGTAACAAGGAAGTTTTAAGGAAAATGGAAACAAAAAAAGACAACTGAAATTAGTAAGGTACATAATGAAGGAAGAGAACTTGGAAAATTTAACACTCACAGGTTTGTTGAAGGACGAGAGACAGCAAAACAGTGAATGGCCGAATTGCCTATGTAATGAATTTATATAAATGGATGGAAGGACAGGACAAACCTTTCTAAGAGCTACACAGGAATGAAAGTGGTGCAGAGCCATGTCCTGAGGGGACATAAAAGAAGAGCTTTTTCCAAACAGAATGTATTTTAAAATTTTAACACTTTTGTAAAATTAAAAGGTGAATATTAAAAATATAATTTGAGTTCCAAAATAGAATATGAGTTCAGAAATGTTAACCCATCTCCAATAATGAATCTCAGACATTAGAAAATTTTCCTTAAAATTATTTTTGTTTAACTCTTTCGAGATTGACTGTATTTCTAAATTACGTAAAATCAAAAGTGAAATATTAAGAATAATAATCTGAGTTACAAAATAGAATGTTAACAATAGCAATAGATTTCAGACAACAGGAAATTATCTTTAACTAGAAAGACCCCGTGAAAATTTCATGATTTTCCTATTTGAATTTTCTGATGAATCTTAATTCTTAAGTTAATGATTGAATAAGCTCATGCCGAGTTTTATGGCAATTAAATATCCATAGAAATTCCCTTATCACATCGCTAAATATTTTAATTTAACAACTTTGACAAAACATTGCAATAATAATCATAAATGTGAATGCTGGTTGTTATTTTAAGAAGTAAGGGGGTACAAATAAAAAGATTTTAAATTATCAACTTTTTCCATTTCACTGAAACAGCCATTAAACACTTGTATCTTTCTTTCTTTTATTTTCTCACTGGAACCATGTCGTATCTTTCCTCTCTTTCTATGCAGTCAAAATGGAGTAGTCTCTTGTGAGTTATTGGCAAGGTGTAACAATTGTATGAACTAATAAAGCTCAGTGAAAGAAAAAATGTGAATTGTTTTTGCCGAAAATTAAATACTTTGATCATATTATTGATAAAAATGGTCGTCAACCAGATCTGTCGAGGGCAAGTGCAGTTAAAAATCTACCTCCATTAACAAACGTGACTATGTTACAAGTTTTTCTAGGACTGGCTAATTACTATCAAATATATATATACATAATATGCATAATTTGCAAGCATCACTGAACGATCTACTTAAAAAAAGGAGTAAAGTGTAACTGGAATGACAACTGTCAAAACACATTTGATGAAATAAAAAAACAATTTACATCAGATTTATCATTAGCATGCTACGACTCAAAAGCAGAAATTGTAGTGGTGTCAGATGCTAGTGAGTACTGTATTGGAGCGATGATTTTACACAAATATGATGGTGTTAAAATGAAAGCCTTTGCTCATGCTTCACGCTCGCTTCTACCAGCAGAGAAAAATTACACCCAGATAGAAAAAGGCTCTTGCTGTGAAGAAATTTTGTAAATGCATTCATGGAAGAAATTTTAGGTTGCAAACAGACCACAGGCTTCTAATAACAATAGATGGTTCAAAGAAAGGAATACCTATGCATAGAGCTAATAGACTACAACACTTGGGTACCATCTTACTAAACTATTATTTTACAATAGAGTACCAACCATGTAAAAAATTAGGACATGTGGATGGATTATCAAGAATAATACCTAAAAATGCATTTGAGGGCACAGTCATTTCATCACTAAAATGTGAAATGGAAAACATTTTGTGCAACGTTGTACGAAGGTTACCAGTTACCCTGGAAGAAATAAAAGAAAAAGTGGAAAATGTCATCTTTTATTGCAAAAATAAAAAAGCCATTGAAAGAAAATAACAAAGAACGAAATACAATGATGTAGTAATGTTCAGGCAAAGGGTTGTAATACCTAGCATGTTACAGAAGTGAATATTGAAGGATTTTCATAGTGGACATCCTGCTATTTCAAGAATGAAAACGAAATGAGAAGTTTTATATATTGAACCAGAATGGACTAAGACATTGAAAAAATAGTGAAAACTTGCAGAGGTTGTGCAGTAAAACTACCTATTACAAAGATAGAAACTTGGCCAAAGACAGATATGCCATTGTGAAGATTACATATAGATTCTGCAGGCCCTATCAGTGGATATCTTGTGGTAGTTGATAGTTATACAAAATGGCTGAAAATTTATAAGTGCAAAAGTCCAATATCCTCAGTAATAGTGAAATTCTTGCTTGGACTGTTAGTGAGATAAGGCACACCAGATACTGTAGTGTCTGATAACAGAACACAATTCATGGGTAAAGATTTCAAAGACTTATAAAATTTTCTCCATTGAACATATTACAACCCCACTGTATCACTCAAGGTTGAATGGAAAAGTGGAATGTTTTGTGTGAACATTCAAAAGAGTATTGAAAAAAGCAAGTCTTGAGAAAGTAAATGAGGAAGCACTTAAAAATTTTCTGAGAGTTTACCGCATGATACCTAACCCCAATACACCATCAGCCATGTTGCCAGTGGAATTAATGTTTGCTAGAAAAGTAAAATTGATGTTCAACAAGTTATTACCAAGTCGAAAAACACAAATGGATAGCCAAAATGACACCAAAAATTTCAAGGTCAGCAATAGTGTTCTTTAGAACATATAAGGATGGCAAAGAAATGTAGAAAGACACCATAATATCAGGAAGAATCAGGAAGTTGATTTATATGGTAAAAGGGAAAAGATTTTAATATAAAAGACACCATAATCAGCTGAAAAAAAATGGACCATCAATGAAAGATCTGAAACATTGGAAGAACTGATAAAAATGGTATATGATGTTTTCGATGTGCCAGCACCAAGGACAAGTTCCAGAAAAAGAAAGCGTACTGAAAAACTGGAAGTAGATCCGCGATAGAATCGCTACAATGTCAAGAACTCTCCAGAAAGAGGAGGGGGGAGATACTAATACTAATAATAAATACAATATTTATAAAAACTATTAATCTCAAAGGTGGAGTTTCTGCAGAGTAAATAGTACACCCCGGTGACTATATGAACTCATGTATAACTATAAATAAAGAGATCAGAGGGGGGAAGAAGAAGCTGTTTGCAGTCAGTCTTCAGACTAAGTAATACAGGTGTCACAGCAAGTTGCTGAAGCACTAAGTACTATGAAGCGTGTTATGACAGAAAGATATGAATCCACCTCTTTTTTGCCACCAACTATGGGTTAATTAGTAAAAATTGTATGATTAAATCACCATTATCTCCAAAAAATTCTTACAATTGCTTGTGGAACTCTTTTCTGGTTTCTTGCTTCCCAGTCAACTTTGATCTTCAAAAATTTAAATGCAATGTCAATCATTATCTTCTGTTTCCTTGGTTACTGTTCTTTTATTGTTCTCTCCCCTTAATGGTGTATTTTTTTCATATTCTCTCATACTCATTAAACCCCCATACCCCTTGTGTCTTAGTGGCTTTATTGCCTTGCTTGCCTGGCAAAATGATTAAAATATCTAAAAATATTTTCTGATTTTAAATGACCTGCAAAAGGTTGATAAGCCATAAAAAAATATAAAAAAACTGTGGTAGTTTCCATGGAAACCAAATGCAATAAAATTAACATTTTTCTGTTGCTGTGCTTCTCGTCTTTTGTTAGAAAGACTGAAATAATGATTTTAGAGTAATATTTAATCTATAAATGTGCAGTGGTATTCACTTTATTCTTGTTTTGTGAACATTGTTTCCAGAATAATAGCATTAAAAAAAAGAAAATGTAACATTTAAAGGTTTAGAACTTTTTTTTTTTTAAATAGTAGCTCATTTACCAGAAATCTGCTCTGAATAAAAAAAAATAAAAAATGCAATCGAGCTAAGACATTATTTAATTAGAAAAGCTTTTAATTGTTTTTATGAATAAGATATATATTATAGATACTGTTCTCTTGAGAAAAAAATATGAGAATTCATTTGCCATTAATGATTAACTCATGATCTCTCATATTTTTATTTTTAATTCGTTCACCCCAAGCAAGGCAATAATGCAAGAAAAGATGCAAGGGGCTACTGGGCTTGAGAGAGAATGTTTTTTGATTGATTTGTTTCTTTACGGCTTATCAACCTTTAGCAAGTTATTTACAGCCAAAAAATGTGGATGTCTCTTCCGGCTCAATGCTTTCAAGTCAACTTTAATCTTCAAAAATTTAAATGCAATGTCAATCGCTGTTTACTGTCCTCCTGATTATACTTCTTTTATTCTCACTCCTTGGTAATGTTTCTGTTTTCTAATTCTTCCACTTCCAGTAACCTCTTGTGCCTTAGTGGCTTTACTGCCTTGCTTGGGATGAACTCTATTAAAAAAAACACACAATTTACTAACTAACAAATAGCTGTGAGAGGAGAGATGGATTCATACCTTTCCCAAGGGTATTTGTGTCTAAGTGAATATGACGAACCCGACATATTGGAATTTGGCTCTCTGAGTTCTTAATCAGAGCTGTTATCTATTACATCACCCATACATCCAAGCTTACAGTATCTGGTCTTCACAAGCGGTCACCCATCTAGGTACTGACCAAACTTGATATTGCTTAATTTTGTGATCATACAAGAACTAGTGTTTCAACATGATATGAGCATAAGCAAAAAGAATAAAAAGCCTTTAGAAGGAACTGAAAACCCATCCAAAACAGGAAACAAGGAATAAACCTCTACTCTTGTTCAAAAGACTAGGGGAGGTGTGTGAACTGGATGATAAGCGAACCTCAGTTTTTTTCTAACAAACTTTTAATGTTGTTGTGTTTCACAGGAAGTATAACCAGCCTAACAAGTTAAGAGAATTGAAAATAGCTGAGACACTTTATGCCCAATTTGAACTAATGTCCTTGAAGAAAAGGCATGAATTCATAGTTTCCCTTTACAACCATATCTTGGTGCATGGATCAAATATAAGAAATTTAATATAGGTATTGAGGAAGTAGGCATGGTTAAACAGAATTGATAAAAATTCTCAATAACGATAAGATGATGATGATGAAGAAGAGGGCAAAATAATGAGAGACAAGACAATGTAATGCAAGGCAAATCAAAGCAACTATAAAAGAATTTACATTGTTTGGACTACTGTCCTCATCTTTATTGCCATATTCACAACATTACAGTGATATACATTGAAATTTCAAACTGAACCCTTTATATAGTCCACAGGGGTAGATTGTTCTAATTCCACATGCCATGCCTTTCTGGATATCTCAGTTTCAGTTATTCCCTTTAGCAACTTGACTCTCCAAGTTTTTCTTCACCTCTGCTGTGGCCAGGTATTGAACTTGCAATTCTTTTGGTTAAGTCACTTTTTGGATTACTTTAATCAACACTTTTATCCACTGGGTTGAGTTACTAAAAGGAAATTAACTGAAACTAAGATATCCAGTAAATGCATGGCACATGGAATTATAACAATCTATCCCCATGGACTAAAAGAGTTCAGTTCAAAATCCCAACGTATATCAGCTGAAGTAGGCCAAAGCGTACAATAGCCGAAACGTTATTATGGCAATAAAGACAACAGTCCAAATGATGTAAATAGTATAAATAGTTACAATACCACATCTAAGAAATATAGAAAAACTACAAAACAGTAACAAAGTTCACAAAATAGAAATAGTGTTCACATGCAAAAAGGGATACAGTCAAGTGGTTATAGCCTTCTGACTTCAAGATAAGAAAGAAAACATTGTGTGGGTAAAATTAGGAATTTTTAATTTCTGGGAAATTCCAGCATGCATCTGCAGGATTTGTCTATAAATTTGGGGCAGGAGGATTTTTAGCAGTCATTCCTTGAGATTGAAACCAACAATAGGTAATAAGGAAATTGAATATAGAATAAGCTATGCTTGAGGTAGTTTCACCCGACACCACAAGATGCTACAAAACCAAACTAAGAATTTGAGTCATGTTCTTAAATAGCCTTGTCATATCTAGACTCTTAGATATTGAATGTCATGCATGAAATCTAACTTCTTCAGAAATGTCTAAACTATCATCTGTGCACAACCATTTTCTCAAATCAAAGATTAAAATTGACTTCAAGTAAATAAATCTTTTAGGTCTTAAAAAAGACAGTCCATCATCAGTACTACAAAAATCACAAACAAAGAGTTTAACCAAATAGCGAAAATTGCATCATTTGAAGACTTCCAACAGCAGCAACAAATAAAATGGGTTGCACACGTAACTAGAAGAGAAAATAATAATCAACTTGACTTTCCACATTGCCATAAATAAGATTTGGAAGGAAATTGATTTAATGAATATGGATACACCCGTGTTCCCCCTCACAGGAATATGATTGGCTGGTGTCAGCCATAAATACAGGCTGATGTAGAGGTACAGACAATGGCCATTGGCTATCCTATTGGTCTACGCTTATTGCCTACATCTACAACCACGATGAGTACCAGTTCGATTACTGCTACCTGCTAGATTGTTCTACTTGGTTACAGTAGCCGAAACCACTTAGCTACTTCAATCAAATATATCCTTTTCTGGGACATATCAGAAATGCTAATCACTAGTGATAACAGGAGCCTTGAGAAGTCTAATGTCCTGAAAAACTGTTTTAAGAAAAGGATTTAATAAATTTCAACTGACAGTAATGCTAACTGTTCTGTCAATCAATGCTGAATGTCTCCTGAATGGAAACAGTTAATTTCTTTATTACTATTACCATGGATAAATAATAAATCTGACTAGGCTCTTTAGCACTGGCTGCCAACCAGTCTAGGAGGAGAATAATTTTGAAATCAAAATGAGGCACAGACTCCAATTATCTATTTAGATATTGGTTTAAAAAAAAAGATTAATGGATAAGGATTGCAATTTCATCTTGTAAAAAAACAACTTATAAAATATGATTGACATACAAGCTGAATGACCAATTGGATTCAGGTCCTATTTCATGCAGTCAGGTCAGGGTGTTTTCTCTGCTACTGGGTATAATGTAATTCAGTCTTGAGTGGTTATAGGTGTTGCCAAGTTACCCAATTTGATTTGAAAGTTCCAGTATAGAACTTTGATAATATCCTAGTTCCTGGCACCACTCCTCTTTACTACAATAAAGCAAACTATACCTTTATTCTTTGTTCTCATTATACTTTAAGAGGAGATGGGCTCTGCCAATTGAAAAATTTACCCACAAGATGCCATAAAAAAAACTCTTATAGAACTATGACAGAGTCTTAGCTTAGCTGATCAGACATCATCTTTACTTTGCAAATGCAATTATTATCTGTCTTTGGAGAGGAGATGGGCACTTCCAAGTGAACCATTTGTCCTAAAAGATACTGTGAATGTTTTATCATGGTATCTGAGGAATCTCCAAGATTATGGGGCCAACTTTTGCTATCCCTGTGATTGAGAAATGAATATATGTTGTTAATAATTTGGGGTGAGGAGAAACAAAAAAGAAACAATAGACTATATGATTCTTTATTTTCAGAGTTATTTTGAGAAATATGTGAAATGCTTGGGAGAGAGGCAGAAAAATTTGTGACTTAAACTTTCTCAAAATTTTGGGTAGAGTATACACATGTGCATACACACTCATATATATGTGGGAAAATTAAATAAAATGAATAAATAAAATATAAAGAATAAAAAAAAATTAATTCATTTTCCCATGATGCAAGTGATAAAGAAACCATGATTTTATGACTTCACTTCTGGAAAGGACAGAATCTTTCTCTTTCTAAAAAGATCATGCGAATGTTTTTTCAGCAGCCCTAAATATAAATTTGGCCATCCCAACTCAGCATGAGGTTTACTTGAGCTTGACCATCTTTACCTGTTCTTATCCTTACTTTTCATAAATAATTTCTGAACCAAAAAGTAAAACAGACATACTCAAGAGACATTTAACTTTGTTTCAATACAGTCAACATAAAAGAAATAAACGTCCATAGCAGAAACTCCATTTTTTTTTTTTATAGCTTCTTCTATCTTCTTTGTTTATATATTGAACATACACCTTCACCTAAAAAATGCATACAAAACCCACAACCTTGTTAACATCTACATATATATATAGTTCATCTGAAGTTATTATGCAAATCACATGAACCTCAATAGCACGAATTTAGATGCCAAAATAAAGTTTCTGGTAAACTTTTAGGTAGTTTCAATAGGATTTATTAAAGTTATTAGATTTATTATAAAAACTGCAACTTAATAAGTTATTTGCCATCATCATTTATTCAGTTAGTGCATTTTACACCACTGTGAGTACTACTCCCCCTGTTGTAATTGTGGTTCATGGTGACATTCAAAGCAAAATAGTTGTCATATTTTAGAAAATATATATTTAGAAAATGAGTAACTACCAACACCTAGGTGTGAGCATGACACACTGGACTTATGAATATATGTTTTCCACCAGGGGTATAAATAGTGGTGTCAGGCTACTGACTGCAGTGATTGAGTGAAACTATCCAGTTGAATTAGTGTGAATGATTTGGGTTTTGATTTAGGATTTACCAGGCGTTAAGCCAAGCTGTGCTACTTAGAAGGTATTCACTGAAATGGTTATCTTTGGTTGACTTTTACTTCTTTGTTCAGTATTTATTTGTGGTTGTAATTAAATACTGTTTTATTTAACATTGAAGTCTTGAGTTATACTTCATCATTAATGGCCACCATAAACCACAAAAATAGTGCAATGGCTTGCTGGATTCTTTTGCACCAGGGATGTTGAGGTTACCCTGTCCCTTATCTCAGGAGTTCCTTCACCCACTGGTGAAGCCATCAACCTCTGAGGTACAGCTCCCATGACCAGGTTGGTGACTTGCCGATGGCCACCTAGCACAGGGGTATTGGAGAGAGGTGTTTCCCTTCACTGGTTGGGTCAGGAAACACTTTCGACTACCCTCACACAGTTTAGCTGGCAGGTCAATGGTGCTGACCAGGATGAGGCCAATGTAGTGCCCATGTGACTTCTTGGATACATGTATGAGAGTTTGATGTAGGCCATGGGCCAGTACATTTCTGCATCCCAATTCATCTGAGTAAAGCAGGGTTGACCACTTTGCTGTAAAGGCACTACCACTGACAATACACCCCATACACCCTTGAAGTTATTATGCATATTAAACTAATATTAGTTTAAGGCCTCTGAAATCTAATAAAAAATATTTTTTCTATAATATATGTTAAAACCTAGGTAATTGTTATGTAGTGGTTTCACAGTGGAGGCTTGTATTTGTACTAAGTTGGTCCTAAAATAGGTTCGACATACAAAACGTTAGGAACTTGATATAATAGGTAATGATGCAACAATCTAGTTGGGGTGGCTGATACTTTAATATCCGACTAACGGTCATCCGACATCGACTGACTGACCAACTCACTGCCGACTCAGCGACTGCTACTACTCCTACTTATTATAGGTGGGAGAGTCTATTAACAATAGAATAGGTGTGTTCCAGTATAACAGTAAATGAAAGGATTTAACAGAAAAACAGAAAATAACAAAGTTATTGAGTGACAGAATATCAACATTGCAGATATCAAAGGAGCTTTGCAGATGGTCTGGTTTGTTTTGTTTTACGGTATCTTGATATTTATTGTATATAAATACAATTATGGCACAAGGCCAAAAAGGGGGATAGGTTAATTCTGGTCTTCACTGACTATCCTATACCTAGCTAATCCAATTCACAACCCATTCACTCATTACAACTTGCACGTTCACTATAAAACCACATCCATCACCTATCCATCCCCAATACATCAGAAAACCACATTCTCTCAGGGGGACCTACAAAATGCACACCATAACATACAAAATTTATATACAAAAATTTATGGATTATTTACAATGAGTGGGGTGGAGAGATGGACCCCGAAACAAACTAAATATCAAACTAAAGCAAAACAAACATACATAACTGATGTTAGTAGGACCCGTCCAACCCTCAGAGAAGAGAAGCCGCTGTATTGTGCCCTTGGACAAAATCAAGAGGCTAACTTGCTAAGAGAGAGGGGAAAGAAGAAAATATATATATGGACATGAGAAATAAATAAAGCTGATCCAGTTGAGATGAAAAAAGGGACCAAAAGCAAACTGGGGAGATTGAGAATCTCAACTTTGATCATAACAAAAGATGTAGCCAGTAGCAGGCTGGTAACAACACTTACTCATATTAACTAGGTATACAAAGCATGTCTAGCCTAGCCAGGAGAGGGCTCCACAGGAAATCACCCCAATGCGATATAGGTTGACCTAAAAGAGAAAATCAAGGCTAGCCCTGTTCAAGCGGACCAAGTTCACCTAAGTTACCCACCTTTCGCTAAAGTCTGTTGAAATCAACCATTTTCTATCAGTTCTAATCTTCATCTTGAGCTGATGCTCAAAAAATCGGATTATATCCTGAGAAAGATGGTTGCCTCGCAAGACTTCCTCCTGTCGCGTCGTCCAAATCATTATTCAGGCCATGGCCAGCAGCAATAGAAACACCATTCATTTCATTCCAGAATATGGGGGTGACACACTGTCACACATGTATGCATGATCAATGAGCACAAGCTTTTCGGGTGTGATATGAGCTGTCGGCTCACAACAATGTTCCCATAGGGGGCGGACATGAGGACAACGGTATCTCAACTGCAATGGGTTATTTAATACCAACAGGATTTTTATTTCTGATAATATTTTTTTTTCCAAAAATGTATTGTTGGTAATAATTTCTTTCTTTCTTTTTTTTTTTTTTCAAAACATGTATTCCTGGTAATAATTTTTTTCAAAAAAGTATTGCTGGTATTTTTACTATGAAAAAACCTATTTTTACACTTTCATAGTGTTTTGACCCCAGTTTGGGAGTTAACTGTTTGCCTATAGCCAGGACCCTAACAGGTTCTACCACCCCAAGGAGCTTTGCAGAGGTCATCAAACAATAAAGAGGGCTGTTAAAAATATAACTAAGTTAAAAACTAAAAGCAAAGGAAAAAGCTTTAAAAAATTGTCTCCTCAATGGGAACTTAAACTAAAGCAAGTTATAGCAAATCAATCACTTTTGACCAGTGCACAGATTTTTGAACTACTGGAATTGGCTGAAATTGAGGGAGTCAAGAAGGACAAAAGGTATAGAATACTGTCAAAAAATCTCCTAGACAAACGACCCAGTAAAACAAATGTTTTAAAGCATCAAAATTGAGCCAAGAAGTACAAGAAAATTGACTTTTCTAAAGTAATTTTCATGGACAAATAAACCTGATGGATGGGCCAAAGGATGGATTTTATCTGATGCAGCTAAATGAAGGTAGTAAGTAGTGTGATGATATGGGCTGGAATTGTTGACCAAAGCATTACTGGGCAATTCAAAGTTGATGAAGGAGTTAAACTGAACAGTGTTAACTATTGCAATTTCATGGACAAAAATTTCTTTGAATAGTACAAGTCCCAGCCTCACAGTTGCAAAGTGAAATGTGTATTTATGCATGACAATATTCCTTTTAATGTATGTAAGGTTACCCTGAAAGTTTTTGAACAGAAAAGGTTTGCAGGGGAGAAAATAATGGAATGGTCACCATCAAGTCCCAATCTGAATCCAATTGAAAATCTATGGTCAATTGTGAAGATGAAATTATATGAAGGTGGCAAAAAATATGACAGCAAAGCAGATCTATGGGAAGCAATTAAATGTCAAAAATTGAACCTGCTGGAGTAAAAAAGACTTAACAAAATCAATGGATAATTGATTACTGGCTGTTATTGAAAAGAATGGTCACTATATTAAGATGTAAATGCTTCAAAGAAATATCATATATGTTTGTTATTTGTTCTATTGTAGGTGTTGATCAATTGTTGATTTTATTACCTTTATTTAGTAAGTAAAATTTTCTGGTTTTGCATAATAACTTCAGACTGCAGTTTTTATAATAAATCCCATAGTTTTAACATGTTTTATTAAAGTTATCTAAGAATTTAACTCAAACTTTGTTTTTCTGTCTAAATTAATAGTTTAAAATTCGAGTTCTTGAAGTTTATGTAATTTGTAAAATAACTTGAAATAAACTGTATAATTGTGTATTTGGGCAGCAATCCCTCTTTAATACATGTTTTATCCAACAAGACTGACAAGGTACTTTATTATTATTGCATTAATAATAAAAAAGAAAAAACTAACACTCAATTGTATCAACTATGAACATGGACACAATTTGCTGACAGTGTTTGGAAAATAAAACATTCCTATAACTCTAGATGCATACATTAAAAGAAAATCTATACATTCAGTTAAAAATAAAAGAAAAATGAAAAATGCTGTCATGCTTTTTCAAATCAGTGTTTATGTTCTGTGCTATCAAGTCCTTTATATATATATATATATATATATATATAAAATCTCAAGCAAGTAGTGGATAAGGGAATGACAAAATAAAAAAAAATTCTAAGTAACACGTTTTGTTCTGAGAAAGAATATTAGCAGAACAGGGATTATAAGGGGTAGCAAAAGAGACAAACCTTACTAAAAGCTACAAAAGACAGGAAGTTGTGGAGAGCCATAATAGTAGGAGAAAGAGAATGATTGACAAAGACATTAGTGTGACGTGAACCAGTTTGAACTCTGGTTGCCAGTACCACATTCTATTTCTGTTAGCTGATAGGCCACCTGCTTCATAGCTATATATTAATGTGTGCAAAAGTTTCTGCCAGTGGTATCCCAGCATCCTTCGCTAGAACTATCTTTGTTGCCTAAAATCTCTTCTCTACCTGTGAGGAAATTATCGAAAATTCACTGCCATATAGGAGGATTGCTATTGTGATGACAGTTCAGTACTGTTTTCTTTGGCTTTTGGAAAGCATCTTTTACTATTCCAATGTGTGTATGGATTCATATCACATTTTCTGTCATCTGTTTTAACACTTTCCAGTGAGTTAAATTTCTATACTTGCTTGATTTTTCACATCTTCACATTGTAGCCCACATCTTGGGTTGTCTCTCTTGCTAATAACCATATATTATGTCTTACAACTGGTGGTTAGTCCTTTCTTCTCACTTTCCTTTACTACCTTAAAACATTGTTGCTCACATGTACCATTCATAGCATTCTCAGCATCCTTCTGTTTAATCATGTCTCTGTTTTCTCAAGTCTCTGTGTGGAAATTGTCCTGCATTCACTGTCATATAGGAGGACTGATGTTACATAGCAGTTCAGCACACATTTTTTTTTTTTTTT
Source organism: Acanthosepion lycidas (assembly GCA_963932145.1). Classification (NCBI taxonomy): domain Eukaryota; kingdom Metazoa; phylum Mollusca; class Cephalopoda; order Sepiida; family Sepiidae; genus Acanthosepion; species Acanthosepion lycidas. The sequence goes on from OZ010580.1 coordinate 123,191,456, forward strand.
TTTTTAATGAAATTTTCCTGTTTCTTAATTGTTTGATTAGCTTTTGGGAAGCATCTTTCATTATTCCTTCAGATTTCAGAGTCCCATTTTCTGTCATTGGTTAGTGGTATTTTAAATGCCATGTTCCTCCAGAACTTAGGTGATCATGACTCTCCACAAATAACTTTTTTTTATCATTTGTGAATTACCATATATTCTTGAGAAAGATAGTGGAGTAGTTTCCAGTTGCCTTTTCATGATTTGTAATTCAGAGTTTCTCTTCTCTTAGACAAGTTGCTACCCAAAGCAAGAGAACTCTGTCTACCATGCTATTTAAACCATAGCTGAGGGCAAGAAGAAAATATGTATTTATGCCTTCCCCAAGGTTATTTGTGTGAAAGTGAATGCAACAGACTAACCTGGAATTTGAACGATTCCACTTTCAGTGCCAATATCTGTTACCCTACCCACACACATATTAGTGGTGTATATATAAGTTGAATTCTAAGAGAAGTCAGCAGGTGCTATCGTGACATTATTTAGCTTCAAAGAGAATGATTCATTCTCATTGGTTATTTTGGATAGCTGATTTGCATAATGTTGCTGCTAATTGGCTGTCCAGGAGAAGATTTTGGAAATGGATTTGAAGTAGTCACTTTTAATGGAAGAATGCTGAAGAGAGATTTGCAAGTTTGAGTAATGATTTCTAGTCTTAGAGAATAACTGTAAAATCTAATGTAATGATTAGGAAATCGGATTAACTTGAATCATCGACTGCCTGGAAATGGATTCTGGGATGCTTGGCTAATTGGACAACATCCCAGCATAGCTGTTGCCCTGATTGCATTTGTTGAAGTATAATCAATAAAATATTAAAATGGAAAAAAAAAAAAATATTGGACATAAACAGGATCTGATAATTAGAACATTTATGTTAATACTGATGTATTTACCTCAAGAAGAAATAGAATGTTGTAGAGAGCCTTGATTGAGCATATCTGAAAGGACATGGCAGAGAAAAGAGGTGGTATCTATCGGCCCTTCCTACAAGTTCTCCAAAAGAAAAAGTATTAAATAAAACATTGTCCACTTGAAAAGATACTGAATAAAACATTGCCCACCTCAAAAAATATTAAATTAAACATTGTTTACTTTAAAAGATACAGGATCACATATGCAGGTAGAGAGAAAAATGAAAGAGGATTAGGTCTGATATTAGAGCAAGATATGAAATGTGTTATTGGATACTGTAAACTATCTGAAAGAATTCTTGTTAAATTGAAAGGAAAGCTTTTCATAGTTGTATATGCACCGACAACACAAAGTACATAAGAAATTGAAAAGTTTTATTGTATGCTATATAATGCCACTAAACTTACTATTGAGAAATCAGTTTTCTTGTATTTCATTTCTTCTGTATTCTATCCTCATTTTTCAGCCTTGACAGGGTTAAAAACCATCTACATAACTTTGTTATGTAAATAGTTTTTCCACTTTACTACCCCTTTCTCCACAGACGAAATTTTGCAAGCCTCTCGCTACTCTATTGCTATTTCCATGGAAAATGCTCTGATGAGCTACAATCATTAGTTCTACCAGTTCAGACCTTTAGAGCTAAGTCCTGCCATGCCACATACATTGGGGCAAATCATGCCTATTCCCATTGGTTAGAAAGAAGTTTCATTCCAAGAACCTCCACTTTGTGGAACAGATTCCCAAGTGGATGCTCTCTAAACACTACAATCTTAGACTTTTCAAGTCTGGGTCAGTTGTTATCTATCCTACATATTCTTCATTTTCTACCTTCACATCTTACATTTATATCACACTCTCCATTCAGTAACCCTCTAACTTGAATGACTCTTGAGCCTTGTATTGAGTAAAAATTTAAAATTAGAAAAAATTTCTCTGCTAAATTCTTTTCTTATCATTATTTACAATTGAACTAATATCTTTATCTTTATTGTCATTATCACACTTTTTTAGCCATTGTGTGGTTTAGGATTGTCCCAAGGGAAAGTTGCCTAGTGGATTGGATCATGGATTTGGGGACATTATAATTGTGAGTTCAATCTCTGAGATGGGTAGTATTAGGTTGGTGCAAAAATAATATCGTTTTTTGATGTATTTTTTAACATCAAAGAACGATATTATTTTTGCACCAACCTAAGCAGTGGTGAGCAATAACTGATCAGTATTAAAAAGACAACAAGATGAGATATCCCTAGACATAGACACTGAAACTTGAACATGCCAGCCCTGTAGATTAAAGAGAGGTTTGATTTTGAAATTCTCTAAAGTTTACTGTAATCAACAAAGCCAAATTAGATTGCGGCTGAATAAACTACAAATCCACAAGTAAATCTTACATCAAAAAAACTACTACTACCAATCCAGAATCAGGAACTGAAACTCAGCCTGGGAGCCTACTGAACTTCACCCATATGCAGCCTTCAAATGGAAGCCAACAAACATCCATTACACCTAAAGTTTGAAACATTAGCCAAACAATACTCATTAAAACTTCAAAGTAACTATAATAATATCAATGCATGAAAGAACTTTCAAACTACAACACACAATGTTCATATTATCGCCATGGCCTATGTATTGAGAACCTTCCTAAACAAACATTATCATTTGGGTTTTACTTTATCACCAAGTCTCTCAAGTCAATATCCTGCCAAAATGTTGACAGATATTGACTATGTAGATGATCTAGCTATCATTGCAGACGCCAATGCCAAAGTTCTACATCATCTAGAAAATGCTACCAATGATGTTGAACTCTATATCAATGCCTCTAAAATTGAATTCATAGGCAAGGCTAAATACAAACTGTCTCGTATGAATCAATAAAATCTGTTGAATCTTTTACATACCTAGAAAGTGAAATAAATTCTATTGGAAAGGATGTGAAAATTTGCCTGGGCCGCCTTGAATCAAATGGAATATGATGTGGAAATCTGATTTATGAAGACAACCTCAAGTAAAGATTCTTTAGAGCCACTGTAGAGGCGGGTGTTAATGTATAGTGCTACTGCCTGGACATTAACTAAAACCCTAGAGTCTAAGCTTGATGGAACCTATACCCAGATGCTGAGAGCTGTACTTAACATTTTCTATATTAAGATTACTCAAATACACAAGTTGATATATGTAATACACACTGTTTAATGAATAAAAATATGGCGTCTATTTCAAATAAAAACTATCAACAATAATAATGTTTGAAGTAATAAAAATTTGGGATTAAAAATAAATCTATTAATTCTTTAGAAATTGCTTTAATTACATTTCAGATATGAAACTCAGCTGATATGGACTGAAAAATAATCTAAGTGAAGAGGATGTGCGTTCCTTAAAAAAAGAAAAACAGAAGCTTACTTGTTGCGACACTTTTTGTGCTGAGAATGTAGCTCATCTGGTCTCTATTCTCAGCCACATTAAAATAGTGATAGAGTAGCAAAATGCTTGAAGTGTTGCATCTATGGGAGAGAGGTCGCAGATTGGATAATATGGCTTCCCTCACAAGACTGTGTAAATGTCGTAGCTGTAAATGTCTGAACTGATGGGATTAAAGAATGGAGCTCATCAGAACATTTGCCATGGAAATAGCAATAGAGAAGCAAAATGCTTGCAATGTTGCATCAATGGGAGAGAGGTTGCAGATTGGATAATATGGCTTCCCTCACAAGACTGTGTAAATGTCTGAACTGATGGGATTAAAGAATGGAGCTCATCAGAACATTTGCCATGGAAATAGCAATAGAGAAGCAAAATGCTTGCAATGTTGCATCAATGGGAGAGAGGTTGCAGATTTGATAATATGGCTTCCCTCACAAGACTGTGTAAATGTCGTAGCTATAAATGTCTGAACTAATGGGATTAAAGAATGGAGCTCATCAGAACATTTGCCATAGAAATAGCAATAGAGAAGCAAAATGCTTGCAGTATTGCATCAATGGGAGAGAGGTTGCAGATTGGATAATATGGCTTCCCTCACAAGACTGTGTAAACGTCTGAACTGATGGGATTAAAGAATGGAGCTCATCAGAACATTTGCCATGGAAATAGCAATAGAGAAGCAAAATTCTTGCAGTGTTGCATCAATAGGAGAGAGGTTGCAGATTGGATAATATGGCTTCCCTCACAAGACTGTGTAAATGTTATAGCTGTAAAGGTTTTATCTGATGGGACTAAAAACTGGAGCTCATCTGAACATTTACTATGGAAATAATGACCGAGTAGTGATAGGCTTGTAATGTTAATACTTCCCAGAATAGGAAGCTGTAATAATTTATTTCTTTTACTTCACAATTGACCTTTGGTAAGATCTAAAACTGATCTTTTCAGTTCTAATCTCACAGAAGCTCTGCTTCCCATCAGCCTATACATATTTGAAACTAGTTCTATACATATTTGTGAAAGGGTGTGATATTCTTGAACACTATTCTCTTTTATAAAAGTGAGCATGTGTTTGTATTTGTCATATGCATCACAAGTGTTTATATTTTTATGAATATGTCAGCTCTTTGAGTTGATAGACAATATTTTCAGTTACAGGTGGTGCACTTTAAAAAGAAAATTAAAAAAAAAAAAATTCTAAAAAATAAATAAAATGCTGCAAAAATCATCCTGCATCTTATAGCTTGATGGTTGTACTTACATGGACCTTGAAGTATAGTTTACTTTTTAGTAGATGAACACCTAAAGAATTAATTATGTATTCCTTTGGTAAGAACAGACAGTTTCTTTTTCAAGAATTGCTACATTGAAGAATTGACTCCTACATGGATGCTTCTCCAAATTCTAGTCTTAACCTCTTCAAGTCTTGGGTCAATTGTTATTTATCCTCTGAATCCTCATAATCTTAACTTTTATGTTCATATCACACACGTTATTCATTAACTCTCTACCTTGAGTAGCTCTTTGGCCTCGTATTGGGTGAACATTAGTATAAAAAATAGTTTGAGTCATTTGTCATTTGATAACTCTAGGAATATATATATATATATATATTTTAATATAACAAATTATGATTACAAATCAAAATAATTTTAAACGATAAAAAATCAATTATGCACAAGTTTTTTTTAGTTTGTTTTTGTTCTTAAATTTTAATTTCATGTTATATGTCAGCAAATACATAAAAATTCTGTTTATATTGACAAATGATTTTATCAAATGACCATAAGATTTTGTTCAGTTTTTCAATGTTCTTGGCTTACGACCACTTCACATTGAAACATTGTCTAAGTTCCCCATACGATCACCAAAGATGAGCAATATCAAGCCTGGTCAGTACCTAAATGGGTGACCATTTGGGAATACCAGGTGCCATAAGCTTGGATGTGAGGGTGGTGTAATGGATAATGGCTCAGAATTGTTAATCAAAGAGCCAAGTTTCAATTCTTGTTGGGTTCATTATATTAACTTACACATGAATACTTTTGGGAAAGGTGTGAATCCACTCCTTCTCTCTCAGCTATGGGTTAAGTAATAAAACGTGTATGATTAAACCATTATTATATCAAAAACAATTCTTAGAATCTAAAAATATTTTCTGGCTTTAAATAACCTGCAAAAGGGTTGATAAGCCATAGAAAATTAATTAATTAAACAATGTTCTTGTTCTTATCAGGTTGAATATATATATATATATATATAAGCCCTACAAATGCAACAGACTGTAAGGGTTTTCAGTAAAATTAAATCTACATATGTCATTTACTAGATATTTCACTCTACAGTAGACATGAATGAAAACGACATGCATAGCTAAAATTTGATTCTTAGCATATGATTGAATTTAAACTTAGGACAAATGCAGCAAAAGTGACCACAGCATTTATGCCAGAGGAAGTTAGCAACTGTAATGCTTAAATGTTTCACTCAGGTTTTCAACTCTTGAAAGATGTCACTCAAAAATAATTTAACTGGTAAGTATTCATGATTGCAAACAATTTTTTTTAATTTAATAAGTCTGAATGCTGTATTTTAAGACTCACTTTTTATTTTCAAATATTTGAATTTCATAAATTCACCATAGATACACAAAATGAACTAGTTTTCAACTGTGATAAAGTTTCAGTAATATTTTGATATGCTATCCAACAATCTTTTTTTTATATTCCCTGTTAAAGTTGGGAGGGGATCTTCCACAATACAGAATATGCTATTTAATTTGACTCAAGATATACATTAAAAATTTACAACTTCAGATACACTTTAAAAATTTTGTTTGGCTCTATATAATTATTATATACTGAAACAAATGTGTTGTTCAGTTTTCTTATGTTTTTATTTCTTTAATAGGTTTTAAAACGCACAATGGAAAAAGTCACCTCCACTGAAGCTACTGCAGGTAGTTTTGAAAGTGACTTGGAAGCACTGACCAGTGGATCTGAGGATTGCAGCAAACGCAATTCTCTGGCCTCAACTAAGCGCCTTTTATTCAAGACGGTTGGTAAACAAGATAGCAATGATTTTAGCCAGGACTACCATGGAATTAAATCATATCTGCACAACTTCTATGATGCTCACTTCTACAAAGATCCATCTATCTATGAAGAGGTATGTTTATTTGTTTTCTAGAAGAACTGTTAATTATACCAGATCTACCATGTTTGTTTTCTTGAGGAACTGTTAATCAAGCAAAATATACCATGTTTATTTGTTCTCTTGAGGAAGCCTTAATTATACAACATGTATCCTGTTTGTTTTCTTGAGGAACCCTTAATTATACAAGATTTTTTTTTAATCATTTCAGCCCAAGCAAGGCAATAAAGCCACTAATACACAAGGGGTTATTGAATATAAAAACATATGAGAAAAATAAAGATAATATTTAGGAGAGAGAACAATAAAAGAACAGGAATTTAGAAGACAAATTGCATTTAAATTTTTGAAGGTTAAAGTTGACTGGAAAGCCAGAGGCTGGAAGAGAATTTCACAAAATGAAGTGCAAGAGAAGAAACTGTTATCTTAGAACTTACAGTTACATTTAACCATGTTAACTGTAAAATGATGAGACCTAGCTTCCAATCTAGTACTGATCTTAAATTTGATACTAAAGTTGAGGTACTAAAGAGGAAAACTCATTAAAACAATTGCTATGAAAATATTTATAGAAAAGGCACAGGGAAGCTACATTATGGTGGCAGGAAAGTAACTGAATTAAAAATATCAGGTCAAAACCTATAACATTGCAGATTCTACTTTGGATTTTATCGAGAATATCTATAAAACAAATAAACATGTCTTAATTATGCCAGATATAACATGTTTGTTTTTACAAATGTATCATAGTTCATCCAATAAAGGCATTTTCCTTTAAGTGCTGTTTTAGGAAGTTTGTAATTGTTATATAGAGTTTTTAATGATATATAAGATCTTCCTTAAAATAATGTCTCAGAAAATATCTCCTGGACAAGTACTAGTAGTCTCACTCCATAATACTTTAATATCAAATGTAATTAGTGTGTATATATATATATATGTGGGGGGGGTAGATGTAATCAAATACAGTATATATTACTATCAGTCAGTTATGTACCATGAGTGATACATGCTTAAGCAATCATGTATCTTTCAATACATGACTGACGAAGCAGATTTTTTCCTGCAGTAAATTGCTATTTCTTTTTGCAGTAGACCAGTTGCCATCCAAGGCTTTAGAACCCGGTTTGTCCTGCTATTTACCTATAGCTAGGGTTGGGGGAAGAGGATTCATATCTTTTCCAAGGGTATTAGCATCTAAGTGAATGTAATGGATTCCACTGGAATTTGAACTTGGCTCTCCGATTCCTCAATCTGAGCCGCTATCCATTACTCTACCATGCCTCCTATACTTGTACCTATATATCTACCTTGTATATAATTCTTCTTACAGTCCTCCAAAACATACCAAAACAAGTCATTCTATCTGTTGCATGAGCTGTTGCTTATTGTTGCTGGCCTTATTTTGATGATTGAATGAAGACATTTACTACTAATTCCTTTAGAGAGAAAAAAGAAGAGCAAACAATCCTTCACGTGTGCAAAATGAAGAATAGAATAACTACATCAAGCAAATTCAAATACAATTTAATGTAAATAAAAGAAAACTCTTAAAAGTTAGCAGTCAATTTTACACTATATCACAAACAGGACTGCCTTCTAAAATGATAAAAAAATCAATATATTTTGATTCTGATAAATGTTGTGCCTTGGGGGAGGTCTAAGGAATGCTAATCTACAAAAATAATTTCTAAGAAATGTTTCCATATTTTTTTATGAGTTGAGCAGTCTACTTAAGTAATGTTTAATCATTGATTTCTACTGGTTGTATGAAAGGAATGACTTGAGGTAAAAGAAATGTAGTTCTATAGAAGAATACCATGGATTGAATATGTGACCAGTGAGGAAGTTTTCAGCTTGACCCTCTTCCCAAAATCAGTAATCTGATGTTTGGTCATTGAAATATTAATTTTTGGGTAGTGGGTGAGGCTGAGAGCTTTTCAGCACTACCCCTCATATTGAGCAGGAGACATTCTCTCAGAAATACTGTTAGCACAAGTTGGGTTTACTTATTTATTTTGATATCAGACACAAAGGAAACTGTAGTAACTTCTAGAGGCGATAGTAAAGGCAACTTACATATTGGAGATGACAAAATCAAGCAGGTATGAAAATTTAAATATCTGGGAAGTTTTTTAACAGAAGACAGTAAATACAACGCTAAAATCCAAAGGTAGATTGGAATAGTGAAAGGTACCTTTCAAAAGCTAAGCAAAGTATGAAGACACAAGAAAATTTCATTAGAAACAAAGAAAAGAATTCTAAACTCATATCAGTCCTCCTATATGGGGCATCTCGATGTGGTGTAATTGTTAGCAAGCTTGTCTCGCTAGATCAGTTACAACTGAAATGTGAGTTTGATCCTCACTAGGTGCTCCATACTTTGTCTTTTGCCTCATCTAAGCTACTCTTAGAAAATAACTAGCGCACATTGAGGTGGTGTAATGGTTAGCAAACTTGTCTCGCTAGGACAATTACGACCGAGTAGTGAGTTCGATCCTCACTGAGTGCCCCATACTTTCGGCCTTGTGCCGCATCTGAGCTACACTTGGAAAATCGCTATCAATCCTCCTATATGGCAGTAAATGCTGAACAATTTCCTCACAAGTGAAGAGGAGAGTTGAGGCAAGGAAATGTAGTTCTACAGAAGAATACTGTGAATATTATGGATTGAACATGTGACAAATGAAGAAGTTTTAAGGAAAACGCAAACAAAAAGGATGCTTGTACTTAAAATCAGAAAGAAACAAGTCAATGATGAAAAAAGAATATTTGCAGTTGTCTCCCTTTATCTGCAGTTTAGATTTTTTGTTTTCAAGATGAAAACAAGAAAAGCTAAACTGCCGACAACACTAGTGTTGTCTGCAGTTTAGCTTTTCTTGTTTTCATCTTGAAAACAAAAAATTTAGTTTAGTGACTAAACAGTTCATGTTTTACTTCATAATACTCCCAAGAGGAATGATGCTTGGAATTAGGATAGATAGGCAAAAAGAGAAGCCAAAAAGAAGCACTTTCTTTAACTGAAAAAGTGAAAGTTCTTGTTTAATAATGGAAGAAAAAATATTTGCTCCTGTTGCTAAGTTCTACAGAATAATTTTTTTTTCAATATAATATTTATTTTACATTCTAATATTTTTTTATTTTTATCGTTTTTTTCATTCTGTGTTTTCTTTTCAGTCTAATATTTTTATTTTATTTTTTTTCAGTCTAATATTTTTATTTTATTTTTCCTGTCATCATATGTTTTTATTTTATTTTTTCAATAGTATTTTATTTTTTCAGTTTTATATCTTTTTATTTCATTTTTTCAACTTAATATCATATTTTTTAATCTAATAGCATTTTGTATTAATGCCCTTAATTCAGTGGTGAATATTCAGATAAATCAAACATTTTACAATGATAATTTCAACTATGAATTCAGATAATACCTACATGTCCAGCTGTGGGCTTATTGACCTACCACCTTAACTTTAGTTTTCAATATTATATAAACTCTAAAATATAATGTAGGCTACAAAGGTAAATTAATCTGTTCAAATTATATTTATAACTGTATAATTTGGTATAAGTAAATATTTGTTAAAGAAATAAATTGCTTTCAGGTTTGTATATTTTCAGAAAGAATTTCTCTCTTTTGTGGAAAAATAAAATCAAATAAATTTTAAAAATGTTATGTTCCTAAACAATCTTGAATCTTGATTACATTTGGAAAAACTGATAATTTTTTTTTTCTTTTACTGAAAAGCATTTATGATATTTGAATTAAATTAATATAAATTATGACTATAAAATTGGCCTAATTTTGAAACTTATAAATTTAAAATGTCAAAAGGGAAGTAACTCCTCGGATTGTTAAAACTTGTTTCTATTGGCTTTACAGCAAGGCCATTCATAAAAAAAATATCTTATTATAATTCTACCTTAGTTCCTCAGTTGACACATACATACGTTACACTCTGCCAATACCTCATAGATAATAGACTGTTCTGTTTTGATTGTAAGGAAAGACAAAAACGACATACCAGAGAGGCTGTTTGATTTCAGTGAGAAAAAGAAAGAAAAAAGAAAGAAAACAAAATTCAAAAAGAAAAGCCATTAAATTTTCACAGGTACTACTACTAGTATATATATATATATGAATGCTAATGGTGAGATTAACCGTTTCTATACAGGAAACATTCAGCATTCATTCACTGATCAGTTAGAATTACTGTTGGTTGAAATTTATAAAAATTTTCTCTTGGAATAGTTTATCAGGAAAATAAATTTTTCAAATTCACTATCATCACTCTTTCTAGTATTGATGAGAATTTTCTTCCTAACCTTTGTTTAAAGTAGTGTAAGAAGTCAATATCTTGAGTATAGTATTATTTTCTCTTTTCTTCTATGTGCTATTCATTTAAGTTGTTGCTGCTGTTGGACATCTTCAAGTGATGTGGTTTTTGCTATTTGGTATAAGTTCTTTATGATTTGATAGTGCCAGTATATATAAGACTAGCAGTAGAGCCCGGCGTTGCCCAGGGATGTAACAGTAAGAGATTGATCAAGTATCGACCATCATAAAGACTGAAAAATAAAATTGACAAAGATTATTGTTTAAGGTTGACAGACACGCATGTCTTAATTAGTTTTTTTTTTTGTTTTGTTTTTTATTTTTTTTTTATTTTTTTTTTTTTTTACGAATTGGTCAAACCCAAACTCAAACAAAAACATTGTTTTCAATTGTTATGAGTCTACCGATTGAATAGAATTTTATTATAAACAATTGTCTTGTAAATGGAATTTTTAAAGCATTCTGAATGTAAAAATAAAGAAAAAAGTGTGAAAGACAATAAGAAACACTACCTGCCAAAAAAAAGTGATGTTATGTTGAAATCGGTTGAAAAATGTAGGAAATCCGATCCCATATATAAACGAACACACACACACACACACACACACACACACACACACACACACACACACACACAAAACAACCAACCAACCTGAGTTTTATAATAAGTATAACTCAATATGAGTTGTCCCCTTTTCATTAATGCCTCTTAATCATGTTTTCAAATTGATTTTGTGCAGAAACAATTGTGTTTTTCCAATTTTTGGTGCTGTCAGAACCACCGCAGGGTAATTTTACGTAGTTCTGTGAAGTTTTGTTGAAATCGGTTGAAAAATGTAGGAAATCCGATCCAATATATAAACCTACAGACACACACACACACACAATCTGCGTTTTATAATAAGTAAAATTTGATAAAGGATTGTTTTCTTTGTTTTATTTTTTCTGTTTATTAAGATAAAAATTTGATACTTATTTCTGCTTCCCTCATATGAGTTTTGAAATGTATTTCTTGTTATATAATAAAAAAAAAAAAGAGAATGAGACATTATTGCAAAGTACATTTATACTCTCTTGTCATGATATATGGCACTATATGTCATGGTGGTGAGAAGGTCAAGTTTTCTTCCTTTCCATGACAAGAAAACATTCAGTATTCATTGGGCAAGCTGCCAGTACTACTATTGGTTGAAATTTATAAAAATCTTTCTCTTAAAATTTTTTTTGCTGTTATTGCTCTTTACTTAATTGATAGGGGTTTCCTCCCTATCCTTTTATTTGAAGTAGTGTCAACATCTAGATTATGTTCTTATTTTCTCTTCAAGTTACATGTGATATCTATTTTAGCTGTTGCTAGTCTTCAAGTAATATGGTTTCTGTTATTAGGTACACTTCTTTGTTTGTAATTCTATAACGCCACTCCACAAGGTTTGAAGCAGGAACTGGAACAGACTCCACTAGCCTTAAAACTGATTGACTGTCTCTTTGCAATTGGTGGGTAGATCAAATCAATACTGATATTGCAAAAGTATGGACAGAGGCAAGGGAACTTATTAAAATTTGGTTCCATGTGGCCTACAAAAAGATAGGCTTTATGCTGCTTGATTGAGACCCCTGGTTTAGAGGCATTTTGGGAGTAAATAATGTCAACACAATTTGAAGTTACATATAGTAACTTTTCATTTCTTCTGAGATCTTTGGGTTTTTTTTAACAATTCCATTAATTTTGTTAAACAAGAAAACTCAAATACTGTATTTAATATTAATTAATATTTTTATACAAATGAAATTACTTAGTATTATCAAAGTTAAAAATGGTTTCAGGAATTATCGTTAAACTTTGGTGGATAATTTTATTTTTAAAAATATATATAATACCAGTTTATGCATACTATAAAAAATGGTGACAACTGCCAACTTTTTTTTCTCTATATCTCAATTATAATTATAAACTAGAATTTCGGGAAAAGAGAATTTCACTGATATATACTGAAGAATTTCCAAGTTTTCATCTGAAATTAAGAAAATATGAACTTTATGCAAAATGGTTACAATATATGAGAAAAAAGAAAGCATCAGTTTAATCTATATCCTGGTATTAGTTTGTCGTATATGGGTTCATTTCAGAATTTTGCCCATGTGGTAAGATAATTATTTTATTAGAAACTTTAGGAATAAAACAAACTGACTTGAGGCTTAAAAATAAATATATTTTTATTTATTTTCTTTAAAGTGATGAATGAGTCCTTTGGTATTCGACATAGCAAAAAGTTTGTTAACAAAGCTGGTAATGATAGCTGTCTGAAGAAATGTCCATTTTGGTAGTTGGAAATCAGATCATGATAGGGGTAGTAGTAATGTTAAAAATTAGGTCAGATGTCAATCTGCTGTGTTTTCTCTCAGCTCTAAACAGAGCGGAAATGTAAATAGCAGATGACCTGTTAACTGTTTCTTCACATATCATGCATAGCTGCATTCTTTTGTTCTGTCTTTCCTGGTGGCATTCTGGTCTTCTCTCTCTGGCCTAGAGATGTCAGGTTTTTATACTTTTAAATAGGCTCAAAAATTTGGTGTGAACATGATTTTGATAAACTCAAAATTCTGTTTTTGATTGGACAAATTATTTTATTTTCCAACATTCCTTTCTTTTTCTTTTTTTTTTATAATGAAAGTTATACATGGAGTCTTCCTGATTTTCGGTATTTTTCAGTCACAAATAGGTAAGCTCTGCTCCTGCAAATTTCCAGTGTTTTTGGCCAGGTTTAGTCTTTTTTTTTTCTTCCTCTTTTTATTTGAGAGTTGCCTTCTTGTGGGTTGGGAGAAGTATAGAAAGAGAAGTTTAAAGAGAAAGAAAGAGATAAGGGTCTTAAAGGAAAGCATAACTGCCTTATTTTAATTTTAATTCTTTTTATTAGGTTGGTGCAAAAATAATGTCGTTTTCTCAGTTATGTTACTATATGAGAAAACTACATTATTTTTGTACCAACCTAATATTTTTTGTTTATATATCATTTTTATCAGGACTTGCAAGTTCAAACTGGTACGTTCTTTTTTCCATATATCTAAATTGTCATTATAAACTATAATTTAGGACTTTTTTGAAAGAACAAAGAAAATGTACAAATTCACTTTCATATGTTTAGGTTTAATTAAAATTCTAATTATTGTTTTTTAAAACAAACATTGCCAAGGAGTGATGGTAGTTAGTTAAAATAATAGCACTGTCAAGGGAAAAACATCATTTTGACACACTGTTTTTGTCGGTATAAAGGTTAAAGATTATCCTATTATCCTACTGTAAACATTTATTTATTTCTTTCTTGGTGCTAATTTTAAATACACATTTTTGCTGTTCATTTGTTATTATTTTCCGATATGAAATTTACAGACTTTTTTCCACATATAAGACATATTTTCTTCTATGTGCCATTTCCTTTCAGGACATGGGCAATCATGGCTTTCTACAATTTCCTGTCCTTTGTAGCTCTTAATAAATTCTGTCTTTTTGTTATCTCATAAACCCTGTTCTGCCATTCAATTACTCAAGCTCACTAGGTAGGTTATGTGTTGTTTTCCTCTGTCCCTCTTGCCTTTGTCCTGTGATTATCAAATTTTTCAAGCCTTTTTTCCTCATAATGTGTCTAAGAAACTTCAACTATCTCTTTCTGATGCTGAGTATAAGTGTCCTTTTTGTTTACATTTTATCTAAAATTTTATAATTTTTCACATATTTGGTTGATGATATTCTCAGCATCCTTCTGTAAAACTACATTTCTGTTGCTTCAAATCTCTGTGAGGAGATTTTCCAGCATTTACTGCCATATTGTAGGACTGATATTACATAATAGTTCAGTACTCTTTTCTTTGTTTCTAACAAAATTTTTCTGTTTAAATATTAAAAGCTAATATTTTGAAAATAAAAAATAAAATACAAAAAAAGAACAATGATAAAGTTTCTGTCTATATTTCTAAGAAGAGGTATTGTAATTATTTACACTATTCAGAGTGTGGTCCTCATCTTTGTTACTATATTCACAACATTTTGACTGTTTTATGCTCCAGCCTTCTTCAGATAATTGGAAATTTGAACTGAACCCTTTATTTTGTCCACCAGGGTAGATTGTTCTAGTTCCACATGCTATGCCTCTTCCAGATATCTGAGTATCGGTTATTCTTCTCTAACTCTCCAAGTTTTTGTTCACCTCTGCTGTAACCAGGTATTGAACTCACAAATCTTTGGGTCAAGTCACTGGATTACTTAACCAACACTTTTATCCACTGGGCCATGTAAATAGTGTAAATAAAGATAGTTTTCTAATTTATTTTTAAGATTAATGGCAGTAATGATTTTAGACAAATGATACAGTTTGATTTGCTATCATACTCATAGGTTGAGGCCAAGTTTTCAGCGTTAGCAAAAAGTGAGGGTACTTAAGCCCTCTTGGAATTATCCCATGAATGTTCTGGATTAGAGTGTAGTATCTGCTCACTTTAGCTTAACCCATTAATACCCACTGTAAAATCTGGTGACAATTATAAAAATTATAATGGAAATCCAGTTTTACCTGTCTTACATATTTATAAGTATACCATTCATCAGTGCCTTGAATATTGCTGCCATATATGGTCCAGTGCTCCTGCTGTATATCTAGAGAGTCTTTATAAAACCCAAAAGAATCTGCAATATTATTGGTCTTTACCTGGCATCTTGTCTTCAGTCACTTTCCTACTGCTGTAATGTAGCTTCACTATAGTACCTAGACTTAGTGAATTTAAGTGCAGTACTAGATTGGTAGAGAGGTCTCATCAATTTACACTTGAAGTGGCTAGATGTAACCATAAGTTCTATGTTAATAGTTTCTTTTCTTGCATTTCTTGCTTGTGGAACTCTCTTTTGATTCCACTCTTTCCAGTCAACTTTGATTTTCAAAAACTTAAATGCAATGTCAATTGTTATTTACTGTCTTCCTGATTACTCTTCAGTTGTTTTTGCTCCTTAATAATGCTTCTCTTTTTTCTTATTCTTTCACACTTAGTAACCCCTTGTGTCTTAGTGGCTCTATTGCCTTGCATGATGTAATGATTAAAAAAATGTTTATAAAAATTTGGTATAAATTATAGGTTTTTACCTATAATTTATTAATGCTCATAATCTTATTTTTGGGTTAGGGTGGCATTACTGGCTTGAAGCATAAATTGCAATCAATATTTTCACATGTTTTTTTTTGGGGGGGGGTACTTTTTTATGTCTAGCTCAACACCAGTCTAATTATAAACTTTGAAATTTATGCTCCAGTGAATTTTCAAATATAAATACTTGTTTCTGTTCAATAGCATGTGCTTATGTTGCATTACAGATTTACGTAATTGTGAGTATGAAAAAAAAAATAAACAGTGTCTTTCCTTTTTGTTAAAACTTTTACTGCAAATTTTGTGCTTTCTTCTACATCCACAAGTTGTTTATATATAGAACTAAACAAAGGTTTTCAAATGTTGATTATGCAGGAATCATGTGGGGAAAGACCCTTGTGTGTTTAGATTTTAATACTTTCATAACATGTGAAACTTTATTTTGGCATCTTATTCTATGTGCCATGTTCTTTCAGGCGATAATATTTATTTGTAAAAATACAAAATGTGGCACGGGGAAAAAGGATGGTCTTCTTCTATTTTAATGTTAAACTTAGCTAGCCACAAACACTGATCCAAACATACAATAATATTCCTTACACCAAACAATGCATTCTTACTTAGCATTCTTACTACATCCACCATAATACCTCATTGTCTCCACGAAAGTACTAACTAATCGCCTTATGTATAATTCATTGTCTGTGGGGAGAGAGGAATAAAGCAACAAATTAAAAAATCTAACCCCAATGAATATGTAGGTGATGATAACTCTCCACAATTTCCTGTCCTTTTTAGCCCTTGGTAAAGTTTGTATTCTTGCTATCTCTCCTAATTCCTGTTCTGTGAACTGTTTACACAAGCTGCTTTCCTCTGTCTCTCTTGCTTTCAATATGTCCTGTGAGTGTCAAATTTTCCAAGCCCTCTTTTCTTATTATGTGTCCTAGTAATTTCAACTCTTTCTGATTCTATCTATAAGTATATTTATGTTTCCATTTTCCTTAAAATTTCCTTGTTGCTTACATGTTCCATCCATAGTATTCTCAATGTCCATCTGTAGAATGACATTTCTGTAACCACATCTCTGGCACTGTTTTATCTACATATCTAATGTTAAGATTGTTGCCGCCAATAACATATCCTGGTAGGACTTCTAAACTATAAAAATGTAAGTGAGAAGCTATCAATAAAATATTTCCTCTTGGTTGGAATATTTACTCACACATTTTATAAAAATAAATCTTTCAAAGAACATCAAAATTACTTCTAGTATTGTGTTGTTATTTCATTCAACAGAAATATTCTCTTAGCAATCCAAAGGCATTTAATCTGTTAAAGGTGTTTGAAATGCACCATGAAAGTTTTAAATCAGACTATAATCCTAATTCTAAAGAAATAGTTACTACTAAACTCTTGGAATCTAAATTCAGAAGGAATTTTGAATCTGTTCATTTTCCTCATTATCAACTCATGCCTTTAAGCTTTTTAATGTACAATTTTCTTTATATACTTATATATATGAAGAAATATAGTCTTAAGGTGTGCTATATTTATGGGATAGAGTGCTCAATATCAGAGATAGTGTGTGTAAGTATAAAAGTGAACATTGAAGTCAACACTTAGAGGTGACAGTCTGTTTCATGCTAGATGCATGAAACAGCCTGTCACCTCTAAGTGTTGAATCCAATGTTCACCTTTTATATTAGGTTGGTGCAAAAATAATGTCGTTTTCTCACATAGTAACATATGTGAGAAAACGACATTATTTTTGCACCAACATATATATAATGATTAATATGAATAAAAGTTTGTCACTTAGCTGATTGATGTTACCTTCAGCATCCCAAGTGCAGAGTTTTGTAGGTGGATATGTCAGCAATTTACTTCCTATATTCCTCATATTAAACAACAGGGGTTCAGATGTTCTTCAGGTTGTATAAGAATTTGTTTATTAATTTGAATTTACTAACTAGGCTCTAAATATACTTATGTTCTTACCACATATCTATATACATTTAATAGGAGTAGATAGGTTCACCTATCATCCTGTTCACACACCTCACTGGTCTTTTGAATAGGAGATTTATCCTTTGTTTCTTGCTTGGCTTTGGGTTTCTAGTTCCTCATTCTGTTTCACTCCCAGTAGCCCCTTGTGTCTTAGTGGCATTATTGCCTTGATTGAGGTGAATTGATAAAAAGAAAAAAATTAATGGTAGCCTTACTGTTAACAAGATAAAAAAAAAAGTGGAAGTGACAAAACAACAAACGTCCTGGGTATGACGATAAACTACATCCGCGTCCTGGGTATGGCGATAAACTACATCCGCGCCCTGGGTATGGCGATAAACTACATCCGCGCCCTGGGTATGGCGATAAACTACATCCAACAGCAAGGCCTCAGATAATGTTTTTGGAAAAATAATGTTGTCAGCTATACATTTTTTGTAGGGAATAATGTTGTCAGCTATACGTTTTTTGTAAGAAATAGTGTTGCCAGCTATACGATTTTGAAACAATAATGTTGCCAGCTATACGTTTTTTATTCCATACAAAATAGGCATTTAAAATTCATATAAACTGGATTTGGCATTAAATAACCCACAGTGGTTGATATGCCATAAAACCCAAACAAACAAACAAACAAATGAAAGTAAGACATGGTTGAGATAAGTAAAGAGATTTTATTTGCTATGACTTAGAAAGTTTGATTGTTTACTGGTCCCAGGGTATCGTATATCAGTCATGGGAGACTGAGGGTTTGTTCGAGGTACAAACACAAGGTAATAGTTGAGATAGAGACATGGAGAAAATCAACATGAATATCTAGTCAAGTCAGATAGGCTCATGAGAGAAATATCGAATGAATTATCACAGTGGTCGAGAGTTAGTCTCTGCTGCTGCTGCTGATTTTGTCATTGGTTGAAAGCATTACTGTTGATGAAATTACCTTTATGTCTGCTGATGGCCTAGTTAAGATAGCCTGTTGAGAGAGGGAGGGGAGTCTATCACTAATGCCATCTTGGTTGGATCTGCCTTCATGAGTGAAATTGGCATTGGCTTTATAATCAGTCAGTGGGTGTGTGGAGCCAGACGAAAATAAGATCTGTTTTTGTCATATGAGCTGTGGATGTCGAAGTGAACACTTCTGTTTGAGTTAAAGAGTTCCAACAGGGTATGACACATTAAACTCTTTTTCAGAAATGTTTTAGTTGGATTTGAAGTAGTGCATGGCTAGTAAGATACTTATTAAAAAAAAATTTACTTTTTACAATGTCTCTTTTTAGTGTATTTTTCTTTTCCTTTGTCTTTCTCTTTCACCATTATGATCTATCAATCTATTCAACAGTCTCTTAGAAATCTAAAGGCATCTATTTTTTCATGACAGTTACAATTAAAAGATTTCTCTTGCACTTTTTGCCTATAGAATTCTCTTCCACGCTCTTGCTTTCTTGTCAAGATTGGTCTTCAATAATTTAAATGCAATGTCAATCATTATCTTCTGTTCTTTTATTGTTCTCTCTCCTTAATAATGTTTTTCTTATATTCTTTCACACTCAGTAAACCTCTTGTGTCTTAGTGACACCTTGCATGGAGTGAAATGATTTAAAAAAAAAATATAAATAATTAAAACATTGTAAACTACACAGATAACGCTGTATTGGTGGAAAACTCAGAAAGAAAGCTGAAAAAACGAAACAAGGTTCTAATGGAAAGCAAGAAGAAAGGACTATGATCTGTAATAAGAAAGAATGCATGGTTGTCAGCAAAAGAGACAGCCAAATGTGTGAAAAAAAGTAGAATTGTTTAAAGATATTTTAAATGTACCATGTCACCTGATCATATATCTGATTGTATTCCAAATTCTAAAGAAATAGTTACTACTAAGCATTTAGAATCTGGAGTCAGGAGTTACTAACATGTTTCTTTCAGAATTTGATTTTGCCTCACCTTATTTTTATTTACATTTTATTTCTTTATATGCTTTATTAATATATATATATGTGTGTGTGTGTGGACAAGTGTTTAGAATGTTTGCTTTCTGACTATGCGACCTGGGTCTGAATCTAACCATGGTCAATTTGTCAGGAAAGAGACTTTCTGATATTATTGGTCTGGAGGAGATGCTCGCAGCATATGGCGCCTTTGGAAAGTGTCTGAAAACCCATACCACAGTTGACCCAAGCCTTGTGAGTGAAAATAGATAGACACTACCATTGGGGACTGTCGATAGCTGTGCAAGCACAAAGTCACAAGTCATCAAGACTGAGGGTTTGAGTGTGTTGGCCTTGTTCACTTTGTTGATCATGCTAGAAAACATGCTCTCTCCCAGAAATTGTAACTATGGTCTGCTCAGCATAGTTGCAGTATCAACCACAAGTGAGCTCTGTGGGTGTTAAACAAACACAAATGTGCCTGAGCAAGCATCTGCAACATGGATTGGATATCTGCCATAGTAGACGGGTATCCTTAAATACAAGTGGCCAGTTATATATATATAGTGTTAGTTTGAAATACTGTTTTTGAAGCTGTAATTGCTGGTTTTTCAGTGGTTTGCAGATAAGGAGACATTTAAGGGAAGCAGGTTTTGTGGTAAAGTACTCAATATTGAAGACAGAGATAAAGTGTTAATAGAATTAATATGGAAAAAGTTGTTTTTTTTTTTTTTGTTTTTTTTACGTTTAACTCAAAAATGTGTTACTGGTAATATTTTTTTTTCTTTCAAAAATTAATTTCTAGTAATAATTTTTTTACAAAAATATATTGATGGTATTAAAATTTATTTTTATGCCTTCATATTGTTTTGACCCCAGTTTGGGGGTTGACTATTTACCCATAGCTGGGATCCTAACAGGTGCTACCACCCTGGGTCAAGTTGGACTTGGGAACACCAGAAATTAAGAGGGGGTTCCATACTCCTCAAAACCTCCTGATCAGAGATCTTGCTGTTGGATGTAGTTTATTAGTCTTACCCAGAACGCCTCATTTGTGGGTGGATGGGGGGGGGGGTTCTATACTCCTCTGCAGAGGTGCAGTTGGCATATTCTGAAACCCTAGCTGAAAGAGCCTATAATACACACACACACATTATATATATATATATATATATATATATATATATATATATATATATCTTCTTCTCCCTCCAGCTATAGGTAAATAGCAGGACAGACTGGGTTCTATAGCCTTGGATGGCAACTGGTCTAGGAGAAGGACAACTCTGAATTCAAAACCTGCAGAGGGTCGTTTGGGGACTTTGTGGCACTTAGCCCACCAGGTCTCTGTATTCGGCCCTTCAAAAAGTGTGGCTGGTCCTGCACGAAACCTTCACCACTATAATCAAAACTCATGTGCCGTTGTCGGGCTGTCAGTTTCC
Organism: Acanthosepion lycidas; assembly: GCA_963932145.1. Lineage (NCBI taxonomy): Eukaryota > Metazoa > Mollusca > Cephalopoda > Sepiida > Sepiidae > Acanthosepion > Acanthosepion lycidas. The sequence continues at coordinate 123,212,836 of OZ010580.1, forward strand.
TGGGAACTGATCTGCTTGACCCTCATACGTTGAACTTGATGGGAGAGTCAACTATATATATTTATTTATTTTAGGAAATGTTTAAGCATTATTTTTAAATGGATACTCATATTTGAGTAGATGCTCTGTTTTTATTTACTTATTAAACAATATATTTATTGATTTATATCTACCGGTCTGAATATTCAAGAAATCTTGTGAGAAAAATATGCGCCCTGTGGCAGGATTGAAACCTGTCTCCCCTACAGGAAACCGTCTGACGTGCCTAAGACCAAATAGTGCTTTTGAACATAATTTTTGTTTATCTTCATCTCTAAAATAAAGAGAGATGAAGATAAACAAAAATTATGTAACTGTAGAAATCCTCTTTATTTTAGAGATGAAGATAAAACTCTATTTCTAATGTATAATATAATAAAAATGTCAAAAACAGGACTTATTATATCTCTCCTCATTTGAAAATAGTATTAAGTGCTAGTTAGTTTTGTTGCAGTATTACTTCTAGCTTACTAAAAGCAGTGGCAGCCGAAAATTTCAAATACAAATGATGAACAAATAAATAAAAATTTTTCCTGTTAGAAACAAAGACGGTGTACTCCCACAAATATTCCAATTTTTGTTAAAAGTGAGTATTGTTATATGTGAATGTGTATATGAGTGCTTTGACTGTTGTGGCAAAATTACTTATATACTGAGGAAATCTACTCGGGGAAAGGAAAAGTAGGGAAAAAGGGATATGTTTGAAAGTATGCTGCATTTTATACTAATACCATGTGACCATGAAATAAAGGTCATGTAAACAAAGGGATTGAAATTTTATTTAAACTAGCATAGCAAAAATATTTTTTTTAAAGTAAGGTTCACTCTGTACAAAGCCTGGGGCCACATAAGTTAAAGCATTATATTAGAAGAGACAGTTGGTACTGAGAGGAGAGGAAGATAATGGTTAACTCAAGACTTGAACAGGTTAAGATTGTAGTGATCAGGGAAACAACCTCTTGGGAGTCAGTTCTACAGATCAGTTGTTCGCAGGAAGAAGCTGTTTGAGTGGAACTTACTTCTCACTGATGGGATACAGAGAGAATCTGGGAAATGAAGGTTTGAACAGGCAGAACCAAGAAATGTAGTTCATCCAATCCCTTTCCGTGAAAATAATGATAAAGAAGTGAGAGGCTTGCCACATCCTTCCAGTGAGAGTGAGCTTGGAGGGTAGAAAATAATTTGTCACCCACAAGGACTCGGAAATGCTTTTGGACTCTTTTGAAGTTGGAGAGTACGATCTGGGTAGTTCTCACTCAAATATGAAAACAATACTCCATTTTTGGCCTGAATTGGCTCTTGTAAAGTTAGAGAATAGCATGTGAAGTCAGGTACTTACTGGAATGGTACAGGGAGCTGAGTAGTTTACCTGCACCTTTCGTGATGGCTCATATGTATGAGTTCCACTTGAGGTCAGGTGTGAGTTTAAAGCCCAATAGTCTCTTAAGGCACAGCGCCTCTCTGAGGGAACATATGGATAAATACATTTGCTGAAGATAAGAGTAGATGTTCTCTGCCTCAGATAAAAGTGTCACTTTTGAGCAATTCTGACTAGAATTCTTCTTTCTTTGGCACCCTTCTCTCTCGTAAGATAATGAAATATGTGTGAAGTGTTGGTCTAGTTTGTACTTAAGTTACAGTGCCTGATATGGCTGTACATCCTGATCTTGAAATGGCAGGCTCTGTTGCAGTTGCAACATCTGAAAGGCACATCTGGCACTGAAGGTGCTGCTGTCTGCAGTCTCTTCCCACTAGTTCTCTCTCCTCTTCTCACTGTTCTGAATGCCAGCTTTGACAGAAAGCCTCCTGTTGCTGCTATCTGCTGTGTGCGAGTCCCAGGTTGCTAGATTAATAATGCCTGCTTTCATGTCATATTGGCAAATATCTTTTTAATGAAGAATTGGTCATCCTGCAAACCTGGAGCCAGCATCAAGTTCTCAGTACAGCATAACTTTAGGTATATGGCCATCCTGTAGGTGGCTGATGTGTCCTACCCAGTCTTTGGGAAAGTGAAGCACATATTCTAAGTATTCCCTTCTGTTCCAAAACATTCTAACTAGTTTACTAAGTAGACTCTAAATTTAATATACTTTTATTGTTACCAGATGATTATATGCCATTAAACTCTTTTTCAGGATTGTTTAGTTGGACTGTTGTATTGTGTGATGAATGAAGATACTTACAAAAGAAATTTACACTTATCCAGATTGAAAAGCACCTGAAGAAGGCTGGTGGGCCTAACTGCTGAAACATTGTGGTGATGACAACAAAGATGAGGACAATAGTCCGAATATAAATAATATAAATAAAAACACTTTCTGTGATTATTTTGCTTTTCTTTTTTTCTTGCAGGATGATTCCTTTCAATACTTGCTGCATCCTCAAAACCGACGCCAGAAATGCCCACCAATTTGGTGGAAGATATTCTTGTGGTTAGGTGCCAATTTGTTATTCTTTGGGGTTGTTGGAATTCTCATCGGTTACTTGGTTCCTCAGCGAACAGTCATAATTGATATCAATGACAGCACCAAAATTGCCATGGTAGACAGGGATGCTGAACGCTATAACAAAATGCTGGACATTAGTAAAGTTGTTGGACTGATTGTTTTCTGTTCAGGAGCTGCTATTTTTTCACTAGCTTTGCTCTTTCCAAGTTTTTTCACAAGTTATTGTGAGGATGACATTTGTGATTCAATGGACGAGTCTTTCCATATTAATATCAGTGAAATGGACAAACCACCTCTTAGCCCAATGGAAATGACCATACCAGTGACCGCTCAAACCAAGAATATTCAACCCAATATTCCACCTCCAACAAGTATCTTGCTGTCTGACGATTTGATCCTTATGAAAGACTAAAACAAAAACAAACAAAAAACTAAGGGTGTGATATATATATATATTTTTGTTTATTTGTATTTTTTTTTTTTTTTTTTTTTTTTTTTTTTTAGAGAAACCTGGTCATACTTTGCAATACTACAGTACATAATGATGGATGTAGCAATAATTTTAAAAAAGCAACCAACATTTATAGTTTCTCATTTTGGGCCAATTCTGTGCCAGTTGAATTGGCTCCTTCTTCATAAAAGAAAAACAAAAAAGAAACATAAAAAAACTAGTTTTTTAAATTCAATTTTGGTTAAAGATATGAATATCCTTTTTTTTTTCTTTTTTTTAAGATCATGCCATTACTGCTAATTTGGAGAAATTTGTTGAATGAGATCCAGAACATTTCTTCAGATTAATTTTTTAAATTTCAGGGTTTTTGAATTAAGGCCCAAGTGCCACTCAAGAGAGGTTATTCAGTGAGGCTGTTGTATGGACATAAAAAGATGAAGCAAGTACAGATTATGAGGATATATAGAATAGATAACAGTTGACCATAGACCTTTTAAGTGGTTAAGATTGTAGTAATAAGGGAAACATCCACACAGTAACAGGTCTTGGTAAGAAGCTGTGTCAGTGGAACATCTTTCTTACCAATGGCATATGAAGGAAATGAGGATGATTCAACCCTGTGGATGTGGCATAGTGGGTCTTAGCTGTAAAGATCAAAACTGGTGGAACTAAGGAATATAGTTTGCTTTAGTATTTGTCATGGAAATACCAATAAGATTGCAACGTTTTTAATTTTATACAGTACTTAAGGAATTAATTTAGTATTTATTTATAATTTAAATAATTTACATTTAATTTAATTCTTTATATTACTGCACACACACACACACACACACACACAGTTATTAGTAATAAAATAGTTCATTTAACTTATATAAATCTGAGTTTTATGGGTATGTTTTTTTTAAATTCAATTCTTGGCAGATGTTTTGGTGAATTATAATGAAGCATTTATTTTAAGCTTATTTACAGGTCGTATTTTTTTTTTTTTTTTTGGCTCTATAAAAATAAAAATTATTTTTATGTTGACATAAGACATTTAAAATATTTTCACACACACATGACAAAATGAAAACTTTTCTTTACCAATGCATTTTGTCTTCTGATGGACTTTTTATACACACACACATATACACACAAAGCTTATGGCTAGATCACATTCAAACACAGGTTCCCATACAATCACCAAAGTTAAGCAACATTGAGCCTGGTCAGTACCTAGATTAGTGACCATGTGGGAATACCAAGTGCTGTAAACTTGTATCTGCAGGTGGTGTAATGGATAATGACTCAAAATTGTTAATTTGAGAGCCCAGTTCCAAATCCAGTTGTGTTTGTTTTATTCACTTACACACAAATACCTTTGAGAAAGGTATGAATCCACCTTTTCTCCCTCCAGCTATGGATTAGTAAGACTTGTATCTCTAAACCATTATTATCTCTAAGAATAAAATAAAATTAAGTACAAAATATTTAGATTTCGGCATTAAATAACCCATAGAAGTTGATATGCTACTAAGTAGAAACCACCAACCAAACCCCCCCCCACACACATGTATATATGCATGAAAATAATATGAATTAAATGTATACATTTCATATCAAAGTTTTAATTTTAAATTAATAATTAGCTTTGCTACTCCTTATCTTCAAATTTGTTGTTTTTCTTTTTATATTTTAATCTAGACTTTGAATATCCTCAAAATTATAAGTAGGAATGTGTGTCTGTCTGTGGGTGAGAGAGTATATATATTGTAAAATTTACTATATTCATAGGAGACATTTTCAATATCAGAGATAGACCATTTATAGGTGGAGACAGTGTAGACATAGGAATCAATATTCTATGATGACTGTCAGCTTCACACTTCAGCATGATCTCCAGCTCACTGTGTTTCAGTATTGCTTCCTATGTCCACACTGCCTAGACCTATAAATGCTTTATCTCTTATATTGAGCACCCTTCTCTTATAAATATAGCACATTTTAAACTCTCTCTCACACACACACACATATATATATATATATATATATATATATATATATATATATATATATATAAATAAATAAAGAGAGAAACATATGCAAAATAAACATTAATTATTGAATCTGAAGAAACTTTTTACATCTTAATGATCCTTCATGATACTCTAAAGATTCTTAAATCAACAATGTTTCTATAGAAAAATTCTCTGTTCATCATCATACTAGGTTATGACTAGATTTTTCCAAGCAGCAAAATTGATTTTTGCTAGCTTAAGTATCCTGACCCCTAACACTGCTTATACTTTGCCCTCTTTTCCACTGAGGAAATTTATCAAAGAAAAATAATGCATCATATTTTGATAATTCATTATAATCTTGTCATCAATGTACATTCATACTAAATTGTTTAAATTATTTAATTTATTCTAAGTTTATAAAATCCTTCCATTATAAAACACAAACCCACACATTTTTCAGTTCAAATCAAAGATCTTACTACAGTTTTGAAGAGTGATTCTCAAACAGCAGATGCTTAGCTCCCAACAGAGTAATTTCAGTCATAGGTATAAATTATAATGTTGAAAATTATTCTAGATTACAATTTTCTAGATTTGAGGAGGCCTGAGATTGAAAGAGAAATGTGAATTAATTATGGTTTAGCATATCATTTCATATTATGCATTGATTTCATTAGTTTTATTTATTTTGTAAGTTTTATGATAAAAAAAAACTTAATTGAAATAGTATTGGGGAACTTATTTTAACAAATCTGTTAATATTCATTCTATTTTCTGTTATCATTTAGACTTTTTTCTGAAAAAATTGTCCTAGAAATTTATATCAAACTTAATTTGTCACTTCCTAACAGGACATTACTGCAAAGTTTTTAAGAAATCTCTCATTTTGCATTTTGGCCTCAATGTTTGAACTTTAAATTTTAGGAACAAAATTTTCTCAAGTTTTGCCTGATAAGAATTCTTGGTTCTTTAAAAATTTGAAGTAAAAATTTATTTTTTAATTTCACTTTTAAGGTTGGTATGATATCTTTGGTTTATTTAGTATATCATTAAACACGAATAGAATCAAAAGTCAGTAATAAAAATTAGTGTTGAATCATAGTTATTAGAAAAATAATTCATTTTGTTTTAGTTTCTTCACATCTTATTATACAGTAAAGCATAATTTTAACATCCCTTGATTTAAAGAATATCACATTTAAGTAATATTGGATTTAAGCAATATCACATTTAAGTAATATTGGATTTAAGCAATATCACATTTAAGCAATATCACATTTAAGTAATATTGGATTTAAGCAATATCACATTTAAGTAATATTGGATTTAAGCAATATCACATTTAAGTAATATTGGATTTAAGCAATATCACATTTAAGTAATATTAGACTTAAGGAACAACTCGTGGATCACACAAGCCATAACAATAACAGTTTGTTTCTCTCTTGATTTAAGAAATTAAAAATTGAGAAACTGTAAGTTGTATAACCATGATTTCATTAACTTATATTAGTAAAAAAATCAGCAACACAGAGAGTTATCAAAAAACTCAACTGGTTTTTAAAAACCAATACTGACAACTCAAATATATGCTTTTACTTACATTCCCAGCACGGTAGTAACAAGGTAAAAAAAATAAAACACTTAAAAGTAAAGGAGAAAAAGAGGAATAGATACATGTTTTGACATTTATTGTTATTTGAAGAAAAAAAAAACTTCATTTAACATAGTACCCATCAAAACTGGTTATTATTTACATATGAAATTTTGTAAGCCTTGTTTATGAGTACAAAATAAATTAGATTACATCTACTGTACAACTTCCACAAACCAACATAGATATTTAACACTTACAGGTTAATTACCTCCTTCTGCATACCAAGAGATGGCTAGTCAGAATTAATTTAAACAGATTCCAACATTTTCAAATGAAATTCAGAATTGGCCTTCCTCAATACTGAGAACATGCTTTGGATGTAAAACTGGGCACATTGTTTTATGACCAATACATGTTTTCAGTACTGACGAAAGCTAAATCAGAATTTAATTTGAAGGTGTTGGAATCTGTTTGTATTAAGTCCTATCAGCCATCTCTCTGTAAGCAGAAGGAGTGGTTGGTAGGCTTAAAAGTAATTAACCTGCAAGTGTTATATATTTATATAACATTTGGTCTTGGTGTTCAATTTTAGTCATTGTGTATATATTTTACCCTTGATTGAGTTCTGATGAGAGACGTCAGATAAACTGGCAAACTGTTATTTGTATTTTGACATTACCACTTTACAGTAATATTATTTTTTGTTACCCCCTTTTTTGTGTTATTAATTTTTCTTTAATTTTCTGTAATTAATGTCTGCTCAGCATGGTTGCAGTATAAACTATAGGTGGGCTCTGGGTGTTGAAAAAACACAAATGTGCCTGAGCAGGCGTTTGTATCAGGTTACCTGTCCTAGCAGGTGGGTGTTTTCAGAAATGAGTAGCCAAGTATTATTATAGTTTTTGATTAACTGAGTTGCCAAAGAGTACAAGATGTATTTTTTTTAATGACATAGCTTTGGATTATGAGAGGGTGAAGAAGTCTTTCTGATGTTTGGTCAGGGAAGTGGGCTGGACAGAAAACTTTTCAGTACCTCCCCCACCTCATTAAAAAGTTATATATTTGTTTCTTAAAAGAAAAAAAAGTGCTGTTCCAATACTACATTTTAAATGCAGGTCATTCTGCCTGATTCCTTTTAAAACTTAATTCTTTTAGTAACTGCTGATATGTCTGGATTGTATCGTAGCCAAAATCTGTTTACTTAGTATTTGAGTAAATCATTCAATTATTTTTTTTAGTATTTGAATATCTTGTGACTGCTGTATCTATTAGGCACAAAGTCACTATCAATTAAAAGAATTATTACTAAGAAAAGGTTTTAAATTTTCTATTGATAAACTAATAAAACAATTCGATTTGATTGTTCTGTTTTTAATAGTATATCAACTTGTTTAATGTCAAATTCTATTTAATCACTTCAAAAACTAATATTGGAGCAGTGGACTCTGCCGTGACCACCAATATATCGGTGGTCACGACTCTGCCCACTTACTGCATAAGTAAACTAGAACTATGAGGAGTGCTGAAAAGTTCTCAGCCTACCCTCTTTCAAAAATCTGACCAAATGTCTAAACTTATTTTTAAAAGGGCTTTTTTGGTCAGGCTGAGAACTTTTCAGCAGCTAATCATGTATAATCTTTTTCATTGATGGGGATGATCAAATAAAAGCAATTAAAATGAAAAAAAAATTGATGAAATTTACATTTGTTTTGGGTCAAAGTAATTGTTAGATAAGGTAGATCTTGTAATTAATTTAGAAGAATTAGTCTGTTCGTATTATTTCTAAGGATTAAAAAAAAAAAAGATTTTAGGTAGGTGGGTAATTGAACTTGAATTTTTTTTAAACATTTAAAATATTTGCATTAAATGTGTAATATATGCAATGGCCACCCTTCACTCCCCCTCCCACAAAAAAAAGTTTATTACTAAGAAAAGATTTTATACTTTCCACTCAAAAATTCAAAATAGTTTAAAAACTAATAAGTGTCCCACTTAATGACTTCAAAATAAATATTCAAGGAATGACATCTGTTTACATATATTTGTTCTAAATGGATAATTAAATTGTAACTATCAGGAAATGCTGAAAAGTTCAAAGAAAGGATTTTATATATATATATATATATATATATATATATGTATATATATAATACATACATGAAATGTGTGTGTATTTGATCAGATTTTGAGAAATGGGTTGAACTTTCAGCACACTCTTGTATATTATAAATCATAAAAAGTATGAATTAATTATAAAATATGTCTAAATTATATAATAATTTATTTTTAGATTAATATAGGAAGCAAATTTTCAAACATCCCCTCGATCAAACAAATTTTTTATGTATACAAATTCTATTTAATCACTTCAAAAACTAATATTGGAGCAGTGGATTCTGCTCATATATTTTGGCTTACTGTATAATTAAACTAGAACTATGAGGAGTGCTGAAAAGTTCTCAGCCTACCAGGGAATGAAACTGTTAAAACATTAAAAAGAAAAAAAGAAAAAGTATATGCTGAAAAAAATACGCTTTTAAGATATTAATAATAAAGAAATTTAAGACATTATTAGTTCTCATACAATTGGTGAAGTTAAACAATCTCAAGCTTGGTCGATACCTAAATGGGTGATCACTTGGGAATACCAGGTGCTGTAAGCTTGGATGTGAAGGTGGTGTAATGGATAATGGCTCAGAATTGTAAATCAGAGACCTGAGTTCCAATTTCAGTCAGGTTCATCACATTCACTTATGCACAAATACTATTAGGAAAGGTGTGAATCCACCTCTTCTCTCCCCCAGCTATGGGTTAATTAGTAATTAGTAAATCATTATTATCTCCCAAAAATTCTTGCAATCTAAAAATATTTCCTAGCTTTAAATAACCTGCAATAGGTTAATAAGCTGTAAAAAAAACAAAAACAAATCAAACAAATTAATTATAATTTATAATTTATGTTTAAATTATATAACAATATTGTTTTTAAAGATTTTAACATAGGAAGTATTTTTTTTTTAAAGTATCTCCTTCATCAGACCTTGTTTTGTGATTACAAATTCTTTTTCTTAATTGCTATAATTGAAGATTTATTTTTCTTAAGCATGAACTGAAGTTACTTGTGTATGAACAATTTCTTATGAACACTCTTATCAAGTGATGAAGATCAGAGAATGAAACATGGAAACATTAAAAGCAAAGATAAGAAAATACATGCTAAAAAAACACAGTTGTCTCAAAACACAAAAGATTAGTAAAATGTTTGGAATTTTCATTTTTATTGTACCCTAAACTGTAAATGAAACTGGATGAGAATCCGACTGAATCATAAATATGCAAGTCAGTTTGGAAAAACTTACTTTGACATGTTTCAATGATAAACCGGCATCATGATAAAAAGAAATTTAATTTCATAAGGACAAAATCCAGATTAGCATAACAAAACACAACTCATGTTAAGTGCCTAAAAGATATATTATTGAAAATGTCATATTCTATGGATCCCCTATTACTAATATACAACTGGGCTATTTCAATTTATACTTTTTATGTATTAAATCATTACTCAAAAAATGGGAAATAGCTAAATAAGGGAAAAAAAAAAAAAAAAAAATTGAGTCAAAATTAGTTAAAATATATGAATATATACAGTAAGACCTTAACATCTATAGGATTGTCAGCCATGGTTTCACTTATCTGCAATTGGGTTAATCAGAAAAAAATTTATGTTCAAATGCTTTATTAAACTAAATTAGTACTGGGACAACCTTGAGAAAATACAACATATAAATAAATAAAAACTGAATTAAAATTTATATTTTGAAATGTTGTTATAAAAAGAATTTTATTTCACAGGGTCAAAATCTACATTAGTGTTACTTACGTCAAATGGTTGAACACTTAAAGATGTGTTGAAAATGCTGTGATCAATAAATCCCTTATGACCAGACTATTTAAGTTTACCACATGTTCTTACTAAATTGAATCAGAAACAATGTGGGATATGAAAAACTTGAAGAAATAATAAATAATAACAATAGAAATAAAAATTGAGTTGAATTTAGGTAAAATCTAATTTCTATAATGATACATGTTGACTATGCTGACTCTTCCCCATCCTTGGGTAACAAATTTCTGAAGATATTAGACTCCTGCTCTAGCTTAATGGATATGTTCTAAGCAGTGGCAGTCTCTTGTCTCCCTTCCTGCTAAAGTGGATTTAAACTTTAGGCATTATTTAAGTATATTGAAATTTCTCCTCGGGATAAAATTTTCTATTGTTTGGTGAAGTGCTGTCACTCAGTTTATTGATCAAGATCCTATTTTAACAATACACTTAAGCATTTACTTTGATTTTTATTTTAACGTGAATCATGTTTAGTCTTGATAATGTAGATTTTGTTCTCATGAAATAAAAATCCATTATGATTTTTTTTTAATCAGCCCCAAGTAAGGCACAAAAGCCACTAAGATGCAAGGGGTTACTGAGGGTGAAAGAAAATCTAAGGAAAATCATTATTAAAGAAAGAGGACAATAAAAGAATGAGATTCAAGGAGACAGATGATGGTTGATATTGCAATTAAATTTTTGAAGACCATAGTTAACAAGAAAGTAAGAAGCTGGAAAAGAGTTACACAGGCGAGAAGTGCAAGAGAAGAAACTATTAGCAAAGAACTTATGGTTACATTTAGCAATTTCAAAAGTAAAATGATGAGATTTAGCTGCCAATCTATTAAGATGCTTAAATTCATGAAGTCAAGTACCAAAGAGGAAAGCTCATGAAGAACAATCACCATGAAAATATTTATAAAAAAAAAAAAAAAAGTACAGGGAAGCTATATTACAGCAATGGGGAAATGATTAAAGCCAAGATGCCAGGTCAGGACCAATAACATTGCAGATTATTCTTTGTATTTTATCAAGAATCTCTAGATATATAGCCAAAGCACCAGACCAGTTGTAGCAACAATATTCAATGACAAGACAAATGGTAGACTTATAAACGTGTAAGATCGATTCTGGTGTGAAAAATTGTCTAACATAACACTATGAACCAATTTCCCTAAGAGACTTAGCAGTTGACACCATAATAATTCCAATTCATATCCACGGAAAACTTTAAACCTAGAAGGTGCTAATTTCAACACAGTTTTTTTCAACATTGATGAATGATGGATTGATGATAATCATCCTGAGAAAACATGCTAAATATGAAAAGATATGAAATCAAGTTATTTCGAAAAAATTATATTCATGTGTGTGTGTGTGTGTGTGTGTCACATGCCAAAAATTAAAAAAAATCTGTATATAAAATTATTATGCTTATAGCAAAGAGAACGGCCATAATTAAAAAATGGGAAATAACCATGGTAGTTTAATACAAAAGAAGAGAAAGAAAATAAAAATAAAATAAAAAATATATTGGCTAACCAGTTATCGTTCCTCCCATCAGAACTCAATCAAGGAAAATATTTTTTTGTGCTCAACTGACTAAAAGGAAAGATGAAATAAAAAAGAAATACATTGTTCACAAAAAATTTATTTTCCACTGATCAGTTAGCTTATTTTGAATTTTTTTTTTTTTACTTCTCTCTGCTTTCATATTAAATTACCATAGTTGTTTTCCCCTTTTTTTTTTTATCCTTTCTTTAATTATGTTTATTCTGTTTGCTATAATTACATTTTGTACTTCTAACAAGATCCTCCATTATTAGTCATGTCTCATTAATTACAACAGAAATGAATGGTTGAATGTATATCTAAGCTTACTTTTAGCAATTTTCTCTGAAACTGGCACAAGAATTACCCAGAAAAAAAAAAAAACCCAAAAAAAACAGAAATATTAATTATAAAATTTACATCAATATTATAATTTGTATTTGTAAGCAAAAATTTTTTTTATCATATTACTAATATTTATAAAAAAACAAATTGAAACAAAAATAACAAAAACACCAGTGATGGTGTTAGAAACTCAATCATCATTTTTGAGATTTCTTGCTAATAAAAGCAGTTAAATACCAAAACACTAACATTTGTATATTATTTATAAAAAATTTTAAAAGTTTAAACATTTATACAGAAGCAAATCAATTTTTGAGACATCTTGCGAATAAAGGAATACAATTTTTAACCACATCAGTAACATTTATATATTGTTTATAAAAACAAGTTCAAAGTTTTAAAAATTCAATCATGAATAAATTGTGTAGACATTGAGACAATGTTAACTTCTACATATTCACTTTCATAATAAATCTTTTGGCACTACTTAAATTGACTGGTCCACTTGTAAAAAAAAAAAAAAAATAATAGAATAATTTTGCATTAGCATTCATTAGAATTTCTTTCCACATCACATTTGTCAGAATCAAAAAAATATTGATTTTTTTTTTTTATCATTTTAAAAAGGGGGTCCTATTCATAATATAAATACAGTGTAAAATTGAACCCTGACTTCATAAGGATGTATGTAATTTGTTTTTATTTACATTTGTCAAGTTTGAAACTATGCTTATGTCATTGATAACTGCATACTATTATGAATTGGGGAAAAAGGATATCATCAGTAGTATGCAGTTATCAGTGGTGTAAACATGTTCAAACTTGATATTAGTAAATAAAAACAAAGTACTGATAACTCTTTAAAATTCAGGGTTCGATTTGAGACTGTATTTAGATTTTGAACGGGATACTCCTTTTAAAATGATAAAAAAAAATTATATTTTTTTAATTTTGATAAATTGTCGAGGTTAAAGGAAAGCCTGTTAATCTAAAAAAAAAATTTTTTTTAAATTTCCCTCCATTTTTTTTTTTTTTTTTTTTTTTTTTTACATGCAGACCAGTTAACTTAAGTAGTTCAATCTTTTAATAATATTTCAAAACAACTTTTCTCCAAAAGAAACAAATGTAAACAAATAATCTGCCAACCTTGTCAAAACAACATTTTTTTTTTTTTTTTTTTTTTTTTCCAAATTCCAGGTGATATAATTTTGGTTATAATGATCACTAATGGTGGGTAACTGAACAACAAAATAGAAAAAATTCTATGCAACATGTTTCATCCTTGAAAAGGATTTCATCAGACCAAAATAATGTTCTTATTGATGGAATTATACATATGTAAGAGGATGGAGCAAAATTATAAATGAAAACCTCAGTTATAATTATGCATTGAGAGAAACACTGAACATGTGGGGATGCTAAATTTTAATTTTAAATTTCAAATTCTTGACATCTGAGGTGTCTTGACACACAGCTCAGCTAATAAGATTCAGTTTCTTAATATTTCTGTTTTTATCACACATGTTTTTAAAAAGCTGTTATTGTTGAAGTCATTTCATTATAAGCAAGTGCAAAAATTTAAATATCGAGAAAATGTTTAACAGAGGACAGAAAATATGACACCATAACCTCAAGGTGCATTGGGATAATGAAAGATGCCTTCCAGAAGCTAAGCAAAATATTAAGAAAGAGGAAAACTTTGTTAGAAACAAGTGCTGAACTGATACACCATACCAATCCTCCTATATAGCAGTAAATGCTGGCCAATCTCATCACAGAGGAAGAAGAGACTTGAAGTAACAGAAATATGGTTCTACAGAAGGATGCTGAGAATAGCATGGACTGAACATGTGAGAAACAACAACAGAAAATGGAGACAAAAAGGACTCTTATACTTAGCATCAGAAAGAGTGAGTTAAAATTTATAGGGCAAATAATGAGGAAAGAGGGCTTAGAAAATTTGATACTCAGGTTATATTGAAGTCAAAACTGACAGAGGAAACCTACCTAATAAGCTTGTGTAAATGTTTGGCAGAATAGGGTTTAGAAGAGATAACAAAAAGACAAACTTTACTAAGAGCTACAAAGGACAGGAAAGTCTGGAGAACCATGATTGTCGTTGTTCTGAAGGGATGTGGTGTACAGAAGTTGTTGTTGAGGACCTTTTAAAGGACGAAATATGTTGCATAGAATGTTTTACTTTATCATCCATTTTTTTTTTTTTTTTTTTTTAATCATTTCACCCCAAGCAAGGTGATAATACCACTAAGATGCAAGGGTTACTGGGAGTGAAAGAAAATGAGAAGACTAAGAGAAAGAACCAGAACCTCAATCACAAACAGGAATAAAATGAATAAATCTCTATTTCTGTTCAAAAGACTGGAAAGGAGTGTGAAAAAATGGGTGATAGGCAAACCTATCTACTCCGGTTTTTACCCACCATTAGTCATATATGGTTGATATATCATATTCTCTCAATGAGCACTAAGCGGTAGCAACAATGGATTTGTCTAATGGACTTGCATCCTGAAGAAAATAAAATAAATTTTGTTCTTTATTAAAGGCCAAATGAAGCTCCTTTAACTGTTTACTGAATTTTTTATATATGTATTTTGTGATTTTATTACAAAAGTAGTGAGATTTCTGCAGACAAACTTAGTATATCATTATTTTGGAATATGAATATGGATTAATTGTCTTGTTTTTTTGAACAGATCTTTTTTCTTACATATTAAAAGAATTGATAAAGTTGTTTTCCTTTCTCTTAAATTGAATGTAATTTCTTTTTATGTGATTCGTAAAATGATGAAAAAAATGGGAATATTTTACTTTCACTCTGATTGATAAGTGTCAAATTTAGGTATTCTTTTTGAACAAAATGAAAACAATAATAATAAACCTCTTTTACAATGGAAGAATAGATACTGAAACTTCATTCTTAAAATAAATATTTATTTTATATATATATAATATAGTATTTGAGCAGTGATCCCTTTTTTAGGCAAGTTAAAAGATGACTGACAAGGCACTGAAATTAAGCTTTTTATTTCTTTTTTTCTTGCATTGTTACAATTATTTTCTTTTCTGGACATAAATTGTGTAAAAACTGACCAATGTTCTATATATCTGAGCACTCTCACCATTATCAAGGATGTTTTTTTTTTTTAACTGAATATGTAGATGTTTATATATGTATATCTATAGTGATGGGAATATGTTATTTTTGAAACACAGCATGTTGTGGCTGTGTTCATAGTTGATATTATTGAGTGTTGACTTTTTCTTTTCTATTATTAATACTTCCATTATATATATATATATATATATAAATAAAGACTTTATCATGGCAAATGCCTTGATAAAGTCCTTCAGAGGATGAAACACATCAGCTAAGTTTTCCTTCTATCTTTATTCATATTGTTGTTTTACAGATATATATATGTATATATATATAACATTTCAGATAGAATATATTTACTTTAAAAATCAGGAAGTCAATTAAAATATGTGACCATGGTTTCAACCTGATGGTCTCTTCAGGCGATACTTTTAAAATGACCACTTAGTCATTTTAAAAGTATCACATAAATGATCATTTAAAATGACTAACCACCTAAAGAGACCGTCAGGTTGAAACCATGGTCGCATGTTTTAATTGACCTGCTGATTTTTTTAAGTTAAAAGCTCTACATGTTATTTTTATTTTTACTTATTTTTTTCTCATGTGTATTGAGCACTTTTTAATACTACTGTTTCTTGGTCTGATTCAACTCTGACCATTAACCTTATATATATATATATATATATATATATATATATATATGTGTGTGTGTGTATATTTGAGCAGCAATCCTTCTTTTATACAAGTTTCATTAACAACAACTGACAACACTTTGCAATTATAGATAATCCCTATAGATACTTATCTATAAAAATCTATATATCCAGTTAAACATACTTGATAATGACTAATAGATTAGCTAAAAATGCTCAGATCCCTAGAACATTCGGACAGTTTTTGTACACTATATGTCCAAAAAAGAAAAATACTTGTATGAATACAAGAAAAATTTAATAAAAATCTTAATCATAGTGTCTTGTTAGTTGTCTTCAATAAAACTTGTGTATTTATGTGTGTTTGTAGGATGAAACAAAAGTGGAAATGTTGAGACAAGGTGCAAAAGCTTATAAATTATGAGTTTTTCAAACAATGTGCTGAGTTCTATTTCATTAGGTCAGAATGAAACAAAACTGTGTATAAAGAAAATGTGCTGGGATTTTTGAGGATGATTTAAAATCCAACAACTCCCTCTCTCTCTCTCTCTCTCTCTCTCTCTCTCTCTATATATATATATATATATATATATATATATATATATATATATATGTTGCTCCTCTCTTTCCCAAAAATATGACCTAAAGAAACTGAGCCCAATACATCATCATTTATATTGCAAAATGCATCATTTATAAGCTTTTCCACTTTGTCTCATATATATATATATATATATATATATAAGTGGACACTAGGGTCAACACCAAGTGGCAACAGTAGCAAATACCTAACTTTGGTACATGCAATGTCCCATTAACCATCATATATAAATAATATATATGGCTAAGCCACCACATGACACACATGGCCTGAAGATTGCATTCAAGCATGAAACAGACTGTTGCCATGCTCTATCCTTGATATTGAGCACTTTTACCCATAAATTTAGCAAATCTTAAAACTATATTTTTGATCATATATATATATATATATATATATATATGAGACAATTTACTATGTTTGATCCTCATCAGAGAACAAAAGGTGTTGGTAAAGAAAGATTTTCCTTTTGTCTTTATTCATATTGTCTTTACAGATGTATTTTTAGTTATATTTGAATTTTTGCATATATATATATATAAGGCAAATTAATAAGAAAGTCAAAAAAAACTTTTTGTGACGTATTTCATACTTTAGGGCTTCACCAGGCTAAAATAATGTTTTTGTTGATGGAATTATATATGTGTAGGAAGGAGAGGGGGAATATAAAAATGCATCATAAAATGTTTTTTCCACTATTCTATTAATTTGCCTAACATATAAACATATAAAATTTATATATCATTCTCCCAGACATATTCCTTCATTCATTCATTCATTTATTTATTTTATTGTTAAATATTTCCAGAAATTATAAAATTGATAACAAACTCAACAATCGGAATTTTTATGATTTTTTTAAGCATTTCTAAACTGAATAATTGTATGTTAAATGTGAAACAAATTTTAAACCAAGTCTTAGAGTTGCATGTAAATGATTGTGATTGAAATATTGTTGAAAACAGACATTTTAAAATTTGTATGCCTATTTGTAATATTGTCAAATGCAGTTTCAATGTTATTTCTTTATAAAAATTGCATAATCATGAAATATATTCATATATATGAACAATATATAATTATATAATTTAGTATATCATTGTCAATATTCTTGTGTTATTTCAAACTATTGTTTTTGACTTGGCTGACAACATAAATGTTATTATAGACACAACATTTCAACCAAGTACCTTCTGGTCATCGTTAGGTGTCCATTGATTGACTGATTTGGTATATCTGTTGATTATTGTGATATTTTGTCCCTATTGTCAGTTATTGTTCATTCCTGCTTAATTGGTGCTTCCAAGGATTGAACTCATGACCACTAGATGATAGTAATACATGTCTAACCAACTTCTATGGGGCGTTTCAGAAGTTACCTAGGGATTTAAAAATGTAGTTATTTCAACATTTTTTTTTTATTATTCAGAAATAGTTTTATACAGAAAAAAAATTCAAATACTGGAAATATATTCCTCTTTAATCATGAAAAATTATACAACATAAATATCTTCCACTTTCGACTTTACATAGATGTGTTCTTTTTCGATAATATTATCTATAATAGTGGTTAATAACTCTAGCTGCAGCCCTTGAATTTCTGCACAGATATCATTATAGAGCTGCTGAATTGTCTGTGGTATATTTATGTATACATACTTGTTAAGGTATCCCCAAACAAAATCATTAGGAAGCATCAGATGAGGAGAATGTGGTAGACATAAAATTTTAGAATTTTGCAAAATTATCAGGTGACCAAAAGCTTTGTTAAATTAAAAATAAAATTCCATGATTTTGTTTGTTTAGTTAGGGAAATTATCCATAGGAAAATTCATAAGTTAATCCAATTTCAGAAAATAAATAAGCAAATAAAATATATAAAAAAATCTGACATATTATGACATTTTTACATACCTCGGTGACTTTTGGAACACCCAATATATCCACTGTGTCATAAATCTGAAGGTCATTAGTAGCATGTTTTTCGAGCCATTTATATTCAATGTCAGATATTTATTTTTTATGATGGCAGGTTTGTACTGCTTTTCATAATTTAGTATTTCATACAATAATATGAGTCAATATTCTTGTATTATTATCTAAGATATGTCTACCTACAACCACAACCAGTGTAACTTAAATTCTTTCACACTCACACAAAACTTCCCCAAATCACCATACAGACAACCACCACACTTAGATGAAAATGCTTTCTAGATGCTCAGACACATACACACACGCAAACAAATACACAGTATCAACTGAATCCTGCTTAGACAAACTAGAATTATAATGTACATACAGAGGAATTATACACATGAACGCTGCTTGACAGGATAGACAGACATGAGGTCTGCTTAACCAATGAAAGACAAACAACACAAAACTAATGCTCTCATCTTGGTTTATATAGATGTTATTTTAGAAACAAATATATAGTTAGTTAAACCTAGAGAGCCAGCCTTCCCTGACGATCCGCTTAGGTGAAACCATGGTAGGTTTTTCTGGCTCTCTATGTTTAACTAGGTCTGCTCTACTCATTGTATTGAGCACTTTATTTAGTTATTTTGCATACTCGCATCGGGGTTTTTTTCTTTGGGCCTTGGACTTGCATGTTAGACGATTATTTTCGGCTGATGTACATGTTCTTGGTTCTTCCTTTTTTTATACCTTTTTTTCCCCTTTGGTATTGGCTTGTTTATTTGCAAATCAATACACCGAAGATTTTCCAAGCGAGTATAGTTTCTTATAAGATTTCTATTACTAATATATATATATATATATATATATATATATATATACACACACACACAATTATATAAGAATGTATATTTTATATTGCATATTAAATATACTCACAACTTATATAAATTGCATATCTATATTTCCTGTTCAAGAAATAATTTTGTATTTTTATTACTGTGTTAAGTTTTAAAAATTTAATTTATTCTTAATGATTTTAATTAAAATTTGTATATCAGTATAAACTACAAACACTGTAAACAGCAACTGAAATTTAAAAATTTATTTGTAAGCAAAAGTTTAAAAGTAGGGAGGTGTTTTTTTTTTCTTTTCTTTCTTTAAAGATAAATCATATGAAAGAATATTGAAAATTTGTCAATCTAAAAATGAAAGACCACCATGCCAAGAAAGTGAAAGCTCCACCCACTGACCCTCAAAAGAAATTTTTAATGTCTGTTCATTTGGCCAGATTTGGGGAAGTGTGCTGGGCTGAGAACTTTTTTGCACCACCTCATAGTGCTTACGATATGCATTTGTATAATTTGAATTATATAATTTATATATATCTGGTTCAGAATTATTTTTGTTATTGACATTTTTTGGATTTGATCATGTTCATAATAATTTGGGATGTGTTTATAATTTATAATTATTTTGCTATTGTTAAGATTGAATAAATTGTTTTGGATAGTAGATGCTAAGGAGTTAGTAGGTAGTATTATATATCTGTTTTTTTTAGTTTATTGTCATTGTTGTGGTTATCACTATGCAAAATAATTTATCTTAACAATATCAAAATAATTACAACCACATATAAAACTATTATGGATATGATCAGAACCAAAAATATCCATCATAAAAATAATTCTTAAGTAGGAATATATATATATATATATATATATATATATATATATATATATAATAAACTGTCACAACTATTCCTTACAATATGTATATATATAATATATATATATATATATATATATATATATATATATATATATGTATATATATGTCATTCGCAGATGGTACTGTTTCACAGCTCTTCACGGCACCTAGATGTCTGACAGCCTCAAGCCAAGATCAAAAACCAACCAATTTGGTATTATTCAGAGTTTCTACTCCTAAGCTACATATATATATATATATAGCTACATATATATATATAACTTTTATATACCAAGAACAATGTTATGGAAATCGATGACAAAGTGGAAAAAGATTTCGTGTGTCGTGCTTTGGTCAATGAAGTCCTACAGGATTAAAGTTGTCACATGAGAACTTTTTCCATTTTATCAAAGATTTTCCTAAACGTTATATTATAAATAGTTAGCAGGGTTTCATTGAAAAATGACATCTATTTACGTTAAACATTCCAAAAAGAAAAATTGAGTTTTTGCTGCATATGGTATTTAAAAGAGAAAATATATTGAGGAACATTACATTTTTATGAAAACTGATTATGGGACATGATTTGGAAATCTTTGGAAAATATTAGTTCTTAAGGTTTGAAATAACATTTATTGCATTTTGCAATCAAACCCTTTTGTATAGTCTAAAGTTTAAATGTGATTATAATGTTAACTTTGTTTTTGTGTCATTGCTTTTCAGTCATTTTGTAATGTTAATACATTGGCATGCTTTCTTTTTCTTCATCACTAAAAAGAGCAGACAAATTACCTCCTCTTTGTAACTTGATTTAGTCTGTGTTTGGTAACATACAAATACTTTAGTAAAAAATCTTATATCCAAGCAAAGAACTAGTAATCTGAAAAAGAACCTGAATTTTGAAAAAAAAAAGAAAAAAGTTGAACAGTATGCTAATAACCCAAATCCTCCTAGGTCAGTTTAAACTGACGACTTCTTTTCCCCACATTTTCATGATTTCAGATGAAAACCTGGAAATCTTCAAACATATTTCAGTAAAAATTTTCCCTTTTCAAAATTATAGTTTAGATATATGAAAAACAAATCATCAGTTCAAATATTAGGTTGGTGCAAAAATAATGACGTAATAATGTCGTTTTCTGACGTAACGTCAAAAAACGACATTATTACGTCATTATTTTTGCACCAACCTAATAAAATAATGCCAGAAGGATATAGGCTAAACTGATGCATTCTTTCTTCATATGTTGTGACCATTTTGTTTAAAGATTGTATTTTCTTGACTTCAGATGAAAACTTGGAAATTTTCCAAAACATTCAAGTGAAATTTTCACTTTCAAAAATTATAGTTTATAATTATTGTTTAGATATATGGGGTAAAAAGATGTTAGTTTAAACTGATACTAGTAAGATGATGTTGAACAAATAACTGCACAATAGTGCCTAGGAAGTGAGGATGAAAATTCAGTCTCTGGTGCTGATTATTTACCAAATTGATGAAATAACATCAAGAAACACTTATCATGTTGCTGAAGTTTAGAACAAGGTGTGAAAAATAAAAAAAAAAAATGGCAGAAGAAAAGAATCTTAAGATCTTTGGGTATTATGAAGTTATAATCATCTTGTGATAGAGGTGTTAAGATATTACATTCTGAGTAATAATACTCAGTTGGAAAAGATATGATTGAGAATTATAAATCAATAATCCAGTCTTATGTTTAATCTAACAAAGAAGCTAAATTTTTTATGGTAATTAAAAAATTAGTAAATAAAATGTTCAATAACTTCTTCCTTTGTTTTAGTTAATCTTTTGTGCTAAATAATTTTTGCATTTCTGATATCTCCAGTTACTTCCAGTTCCATTAAAAAGTAAAATGGGCAATGTCTAACCTTCATGCCCACAAAAAAAAACAGTTTGTTTTTGATTTTCCCTTGACACAGTTATTATTTTAACTACCTTCACTCCTCAGCGATATTTATTGTTTTAAAAATGATGATTAGAATTATAATAAGACCTAAACATATGGTAAAAGTGAATTTATACATTTTCTTAGTTCTTAACAATTTACAAAAATATTAAACACTTTATTAGATTGTTTATTTACAAGAATAATTTTATATTTACAATATTCTAAAAACTAATACAATTGTATTAAAACTAATCCAATGAAATATTATTTATAAAGAAATAAATATGAAAACAATTTTTATTCATAAATTTATAAACATTTAATAAATTATAAAAATATGTGAACAAACTATAAAGAAATCCTTATTTACTATTTTATAAAGTTCAAATAATAAAAAGTTCAAATCAGTTGGCATTTAGCTGATGTTTTATCAACCATTCTAATAAACAATCTAATAAATAAATAGTGTTTAATATTTTTGTTGTAAAAAAAAAAACAAATAAAATGTATAAATTCATGTTCATATGTTTAGATTTTATTTGCAGGTGTGAGGGTTACATATTTGCCAGAAAATGTATATAAATCATTTTGAGATAGAAATATCAATTTTTAAGTTTGTAATTTTTTAAAATGAAAGATCCAAATTATTAGCAAAGGTGTGGGATAAATAACATGACCATCTTTTTTTTTATGCCGACTTTTATCCCAGTATATTGATCGCAGCATAAAAAGTGTCTGGCAAAATTAAATAGTCTTTTTATAGAATGTGATTATAAAATAACTGCTCAGAATCTAAAAATAAACATAAACTATAAGTAAGTGATCTGTTGCTAAAAGTGCATTTTTCTGAAATGAGAGAAAACACCTGAAAGCTAAACATTGAAATAAAAATGCGTAATACAATTTTTTTAAATTAAAATTTTTAATTTTAAATTTCATAATTTATATCAGAATGTTGTCTATGTCATCTTAGAGATCAATTTTCTCATTTCAAAAATGGAAAAACATACAAAAAGGGTGTATGGCAACTTACACCCTTTTAGAATCACACTAATAAAGTCTATGATAAGCTTGACAATAATTTGTGGGGAGGGATTAGTTACATAATTAAAATATGTTTTAATGAAATAGAACAGGTGGGATGTCTGCAGAGCCTTTTGTTTAGTTTCTCCTGGTTTCATCTAATGACATAAAAAAATTCATTTGACTCCATGAGAAACACGCAAAATGGTTCAACATATATTCCATGCCTGTTCTATTTAATAAAACATGTTTAAACAAAGGTTTGCTGCCTAAATATACAATGTCAAAATTATCAAAATAATAAGTGATTGCCAACTGAATGTTGCTTAAAATATTTTGCATTCTATTTTGCATTTTACTTGTATATATGACTGATATATATCCAAGCAAACTATATAAGATGGAATATATGAAAACCAGTGGGATGTTTTGTTGTTTTTTTTTTATTAATATTCACCCAATATTAGGCCCAATGGCCACTCAAAGTAGAGGGTTACTGTGTGGAGTTGTATTAGCATAAGAAAGGGCAAGGAGTGAAGTTCTTGGGGCCATGTAGGAAAAGTAACAACTAACTCTAGATTTGAAGAAGTCAAGATTTAATTAGACATTAGTATAGTGTAGAAGTAGACATTAAATTTTTATTCTGTTGTCAATGTTTTGTTCAATAAGAACTTCATCAGAACAACTGAAAAAATTAAGGAAAATCATTACCTTGGTAACCTTGTTATTTAGAAATGCTGTGGTTAATTTGAACATTTTTGAAAATTTAATATTTTAAAAAATCTAAACATTTTAAAAATTTAAATTTTGTTTTGAAAATTTGTTTTAACATTTTCCTATGTACTAATCTTATTGACAGTTTACAGATATTTATTTGTTCAAAAATATTTATTTTTAATTACATTAATTATTAAATTTTGAAAAAAATTTTAAATTAAATACAATGTTTCTAGGTAGCAAGGTTACCACGTTAATGACTTTTCTTTATTTTTTACTGTTCTTATTGAATGAAGTGTTGACAGCAGAATAGAAATTTAAAACATCCCACTGGTTTTTCATAATGGTAGAAATATTTGAAGTAGGTTTCAATAGATTTTATTATGTGAAAATGCACTAATTTTATTTACATTTTACTAAGTGTACCCATAGATAGGGTTCAAGTTGAATCCATATTGGATAGTGTTATTGTCATTTCTTTGCAAAAAAACCCCAAAATAACTATACGAACATTGCATGAGAAAATTAACGTAATTTAATGTTTTTGACATGTTCTTTTGAAATAATTGCTTCATGTTCTCTATAGGATGACTTTCAGGAAAATTTCAGGGAATATAATAATTGCCATAAGGTGGTGCCTTTTTGTGTGGGTGTGTCTTTGTTGAACTGCTATAGGAACTTTGTATTTCAAATGTTTCTTGAGTTTTTAGTGGAGGCAGATTTTTTTTAAGATGGCTGCCATACATATTTGTGAGTAGTTGGTGTTATCAAGAAAGATAACTGTTATTGATGTATTGAATAAAATTAGACTTTTGAAAGATTTACAGAGTGAATTAAATTTTGCATCCTATTGGTAAAGTGTTCCCAAATTTCTTTACTAACTTTGACATTGCCGGAAAATTTTAGTTTCAATTTTCCTCTGATTAAATGTTGTTTATTAATTTTTTTTCTATCAAAAATGAATATTTTTTGTAGGAAGCAATTTACCAAGTAAATCAACCTCTATTTCTTATTCCATTTCATATCAAACTAGTTTGATATCAAAGTTAGTTGTATATTTTTAGAGATTTTTTTTTATATTGTTCAATTGACATTTTTGGGAAAATCTAATTCATCATATATATCTTCCTGTATGCTTTTAGCTATCTGCTTTAAGTGTCAGACTCTGTATATTTTGTTAATAGTGATAACATTACTTTTAAATGTTGAGTGTTATGAAATGTTTACATTTGACTGTCTTAATAGATCAAATGAACAATAAAGAAAATGAACATATTTCTTTTTCAGAGTTTTTCTTTCAGTACTTTAATAGAAAAACTTGAATTGTTTCTGGTTGATTTCAAAACTCCATTTTTTTTTCTAAAACAAACAATATAGGAAAATCTATGACAAAGTGAAAAATATTTTTTGTGTGACGCGTTTTGTCCTTTACAGCTTTATCAGACTAAAGTGATATTTATATTGATGTTATTATACATGCACATGAAAGAGAGAGGACACTTCAATTTTAAATTTAAATTTTTATCAAAAATGGACAAATATGCCTACAATAAGACAGTGTCAAAGGACAGTTTTCTCCATGACACCACTTTTTTAACTACCATCACTCTTCAGCAATGTTTATTGTTTTAAAAAGCGATGATTAAAACCTAAATATGATAAAGCAAATTTAAACATTTTTTTTTCTAGAGAATTTACAACAAAAATATTAAACACTATTTATTTATTAGCTTGTTTACTTAAAAGAATAATTTTGTATTTACAACATTCTAAAAACTAATACAATTAAAACTAATGAAATGCAATAGTTATCATTTACCAATTTATATAAAAATAAATGTGAAAACAATTTTTTATTCATAAATTTATAAACATTTACTAAATTATTAAAATATGTGAACCAACTATAAGGAAATCCTTATTATTTACCATTTTATAAAGTTTGAATCAATTGGCAATTAGCCAATGTTTTGCTCATCATTCCAATAAACATGCACCAATGAAAAGTGCATATAAAAAAAGGAAAATCAAGAAGTATAAACAGTCAATTGCTAATATTTCCTGACAAGTGATTCTTGGAGGGTCTGTCTATGAAGCTCTGGAATCAGAATGCTGGAATCAGCTAAGTGACAAAGCTTTTACTTGTTTTAATTATATATATATATATATGTGAACAGTTATGCTGTGTTACACCAGCCAATCAAGTTATTCTACATGTGCTTACATGTTCATATTAGGTGAATGCTTGCCTAAATTCGATTTTCTAACAAAAGTTTCTGTCGTTACTTCTATTATTTTGTTCACTTCTCCTCTCCCTACATATCTCAATATTCACTTGGCCCATGTCCAGTGATTGTCTGGCAAGTCCTCTGCAGATCATCTTTGATTGGGTCATGATAGATACTCCATTCATCTTGTAGACTCAGCTCAACTAATTCTTGGTATTTACCCTGTTCTCTTTTGTTTGCAAGTGTCATGAATTCCTCCAATTACACTGTCAGTTCATACATAATAAAACTTAATATTATCTAACCAACAAAATTTATAAATAATTTTATTAAAACATAGTATTATAAACATTATCAAACTTATATCAAGCTTATGGTCATCACATTGAAACACTGCTTAACTCTGGTGATCATATAGAAACCAATGTCAAGCCTGGTCAGTACCTAGATCAGTGACTGTGTGGGAATACCAAGGGCTGTAAGCTTGAGTGTGTGGATGGTGTAATGGATAATGGCACAAAATTATTAATTGGAGACCCAAGTTCTAATTCCCGTTGGGTTCATTATATTCACCTACATGCAAATACTTTTGGAATAGGTATGAATCCACCACTTCTTCCCCACACAAATGGCGTTGAGAAAGGCATGAATCCAATTCTCCTTGCTCACCACCAATTATGAGATAAATAGAAGAGTTTACTAGGTTTTCTAGTTTTGGGTGGCAACCAGTCTAAAAGAAGGAAAAATCCTGAAGACAAGGAGAAATTACTCAACTATCATTCCTAAGAAGTCATGGCAATTTACAAATATTGTTTTTTCAAAATTTTTAAATTTAAGAATGCTCACAAATATTCATCAGGTTAACCAAAAAGTCTAGACAAGCTATGAAGGATGCCAAGTAACATAATTCAATATCTAATAAACAAAAGTGAGTAAATGATGTTCTGTTCTGAATTTATCTATCTCTATATATATATATATATATATATATATATATATATATATATATATATATATATATATATTATAAATTAACTAATTTAAAATATGGTTTTTTCGCTACACAGTAATAACCATGTTTCATCTTGCTGTTCTTTATATATATATATATATATATATATATATATATATATATATATATATATCAATAACACTTTTGTTCTTGTATATAAATACTTGTTATAAAATAAAACCCTTGGAATTACATCTTTCATCGATGTGTTTCAAATTTGTCATCATCATCATTGCTATAACTAGGTGTGGTCATATTGTACTTTACAGATATATATATCAATATATTGTATCTGTTTGATATGAAGATTTGTGAGTCGTACTCTGAGTAGTCACATTTGTTGATGCAATCAGTGACTGAGTTCATCCCTCATCCTCAATACTGACTTAGTCACACTGACTGTTATAATTATCCGTAGCTGACTTAACCAGTCTCAGAAGTGATCTCATGTTATTTTATATTTCATAAAATTTTATATATTATGTTGAATCATAAGTAATTGGACAACTGTATCATCCTAACTTTTACTTTAAATATATTATAACAAGTAATGAATTTTGATCTGAAAGTTTCACTGTATAATATTTGATACTTTCTTGGTGACAATAATTGTGACTTGAATCCCTGGTTGGACAGTGTACTTGAACTCACTGGAAACGGGACGAGCAATAGGTGAGAATTACTAAAATAAGAACTAGAAGAGATATTCCTAGAAATGTGCAGTGGTACAAAAACAATTTATCCTCATTGATTAAATAAAGGGTTGAGTTTGAAATTGCCTGTAGGTTATCTGGATT
This sequence comes from Acanthosepion lycidas, assembly GCA_963932145.1. Lineage (NCBI taxonomy): Eukaryota > Metazoa > Mollusca > Cephalopoda > Sepiida > Sepiidae > Acanthosepion > Acanthosepion lycidas. The sequence continues at coordinate 123,240,850 of OZ010580.1, forward strand.
GATATACATCTGATGAAAGTGAACAACAGTCTGTGTGTAAATAATGTTTGATCTATAAGATTAATATTCACCACTAAATTAAGTGCAATGACAGGGAAGGAGATGATGTTGAAAGATAAATATTTCTTGTGTAAATTAAATGCTTTGTTTTATTGTTTCTTACTTTTTCACAATTAGGCTACAAACTTACTGACTTACCTACATGCTGATGAACACAAAGATTATTCAAACATTAGTTTATTGCCTTCTAAAATGTGTCTAAGTGGTATGTATGTATGTATGTATGTATGTATGTATGTGTGTGTGTCTGTGTGTATGTATATATATATATATATATATATATATATATATATAAAACATTATTTTTAGTAGTTATCCATGTTTGAGTAGATACCCCATTTTTTAAAACTATGTGTATTATGTCTACTGGCCTGTGAGATAGAGAAAACCTTATAAAGAAAATGTGCTCTCTGGCAGCATACTTTATTAAGTTTTCTTAAGTGCACAGGCCTGTAGATGTAATATACACTGCCTAAAAAAAAAAAGGACCATCTATTCAAATACAGGTATCCGCTAAACATAATATTTGAAGTGATTAAAATGTCAGATTAAAAATAAATTCATTAATTCATTAAAAAATATATATTTTAATAACATTTATGAAAACTTTTTTTTCAAATGAGACAAGTTTTGTAGCAAAGGGCAATTGCATTATAAGCAAAAATATATGTTTGAACTTTTCATCTACAGAAACCAGGTATTTGCATTATGTATGAATAAATATGATACATCAGTAACTTCCATTTGAGGATTAGACGGGCTATAAAAAAAAAAAAAATAAAAAAAAGATTATTGATTGCCAAGAAGTTGTTCAGTTTTGTTTATTCCATTATTATGTATATTGAGAAGAGTGACCAATGGGACAGCATCTTGTATTATCAACCATACAACATGTCATACTTGTTTTGTTTTTTTCATAATATTTTAAATTTTATAAACCAGCTGTTGAATTTTGTTTTTCAAATTATTATTATTTATTTCATTTTTATCTTTGATTTATTTTATCATTTTTTTTAACTTTTTATTTTTTATTTAAAATTTTTCTTCTTAACCAGCTGTTTAACATTACTTGCCAGTACAAAATGGGACACATTAAAAAAAAAAATCAATTATTTTAATTAACCTAAGGCTACCCTAAATTCAAGCAACTTGAGGCAATTATAATCTCCCAGACAAATAATAAGGCTACCCTAAATTCAAGCAACTTGAGGCAATTATAATCTCCCAGACAAATAATAAGGCTACCCTAAATTCAAGCAACTTGAGGCAATTATAATCTCCCAGACAAATAAGGTTACACTAAATTCAAGAAAATTGAGGAAATTATTATATCCCAAAAGGCTACTTTAAATTCAGTCAACTTAAGACAATTATAATGTCCCAGACAAATAATAATAATAATACATCATAATACATTGATGCAGTTGTAGGTTAGCTGCATTCAATATTAGAGTCATTGTGAACTCCACGATCTTTTTGATGGCTACATAATATGTGCTTTGCCAGGGCTATATAAGGTTTTGAATTCAGAGTTGTTCTTCTAGACTGGTTGCCAACCATGGCTAGAGAGCCCAGTCTGCTCTGCCATTTAACCCATAAATGGAGGGAGAACAGTTGGATTTATACCTTTCCCAAGTTTGTGTGAAAATGGATGTAACGAAGCAAGACAGGAATGCCACTAGCACACAAGGGCTTACAGAGTGAAAGTAAGAGTAAAGGGGAGTGTTTGAGAAAAGGATACAGAGAAGGAAAGTGATCAAGATCAAGGCATCAGAAGATGTCAGCGGACATTACATTTGAATGTTTGAAGATTATAATTATCAGAGAAGCAAGTAATAGGAAGGGAGTTACACTGTCCAGAAGTGTGAGAGAAGATGTTGTAGAAGAGGTGGTTAGATTTAACTGTTTTGACAGTGAAAAGGTGGGACCCAGATGCCAACCTAGTAGCACACTTAAATTCATGCAGTTGGGACACCAGTGAAAATATCCCATCAGAGCAGTTTCCATGAAAATATTTTTAGAAAAGACAGAGGGAAGCCACATCACGTCTGTGAGAAAGTGACTGGAGTCAAGATACCAGGTCAGGACCTATCATATTGCTTATCTGTCTTTGGATTTTGTTGGGAACCTTGAGATGAACAACAGGGCCATCAGAACATATATGGCAACAGTATTCAATGCAAGGATGAATGGTAGATTTGAAGGATGGACTCAGAGGAGAAAAACCTTCTGACACAACACAGAGAACCAACTTTAGCTTGTGGTAGATAAAGCTACTGATTCAATGTAGCTGTTCCACCTCAGGTCAGCGGAAAACATGAGACCAAGATGGTGCAGAGAGACGCTCCTGTGAAGTTGAGCATCAGCCATGCTGATGGGAAGCAGGGAGGTTTCTCTAGGGTGGGTAAATGAGAGCAGTTTTGTTTTGGAGGCATTAAAGTCTACAAGCCATTTCCTGCCACAGTTAAGCACAGATTGTAGGTCCTTTTTGAGACCAACAGCCAGGTTAACTTTGTCACAATGCTAGATTTACTATTGAGACAGGAGTAAATGGTAGTGTCATCTGCATAGATACCTACTTGAGAACTGATGACATCAGGAAGATCGTGGAAGATCAGAAACTGTGTAGGACCCCAGGATAGAGCCTTGAGGAACTGGGGGAGAAACCGTTTAGGATGACCTTCATTTCACGGTTTGACAGGAATGATTGGATTAAATCAAATAATTGTCCTGTAATACCATAATGTTTTATTCAGGGCTTCACCTGGGTGGATAGGTAGATGACACTTGAACAACTTCTGCTATGTTGATTTCATAGGTCAGCTTATGGAGTTACCCTACTTACTTTTCTAAAAAAAACATAGCTAGGGGGCACTCCTTAAGCCTATAAATAAGCAGTGACATTCTCTGTCATTCTCACTTTTTCGTATTTCACTCAGGGATAGTAAGATGTAGGTTAAACAATAAAAATGCTTTCCCCACTGGGGAACACACATGCATGCACACACACATACACTCACACATCTTTCACTTCATTTTCTCTAGGACTTTCTCCTACATCAAACTACACACACACAGACACATTTTTTAGTCTTTAGATTTCATCATTCATATTCATTGTTTTGTCATGTGCAACAATCTTCAGTTGTCTATGTATACCTTTGTTTTGTTAATACAGTCATTATCATTTGTTTCTTTATAGTTTTTTATTACTTCAACATTTTTTATTACCCAGGCTAATATTCTGAATCTGACATTTTTGTTGTGAGATACCAGGAGACATATGTTTTTGACCTAAACACTCCCACAATGAGCTCTTCTCCATACCAACTCCTTGCTCATCTACATATCTTGTTGTGTAGCTGCTAATACAAAGGGGTGGCATTGGAACCATGTGATGAACAAACACATCTCTCACCAAGGGTGGACCAGAATTGACTCTCTGATCCCAAGCATGATTATTAATAGAGACCAGTAACTAAAATTCTACAGTCTAAGCTTGATGGAACCTACACTCAGATGCTGAGAGCTATACTTAACATCTCCTGGTGATACCATCCAACTAAATCACCCATCCTTGATATTTCTACAATCTTAGGGGAACACAGAATGTGTTTGGTAAGACACTGCTGGCAAGGACCTCACAAGTGATCTACTGTTCTGGACACCTAGCCATGGAGCAAGATGAGTTGGTTGACCAGCTATATTATGACAACGAATGCTTCCCTAATAGCTCCCAACCTTGATGCAAGACCATCATGGTTAGCATGATAAACTCATGAAATTAAAAACTGAAGAATTAATTATGAGATGTGCATTTAGCATAATGTTTTTTGGCACGGAATGTGTAATTGGCATGTTCAAATTCTAACCAAGGCCATTGTGTTTGCTTTCATAGAAACACCCTTGAAAAGGTAAGAATTCATTTCTTCTCTCTCCAGCTAGGCTTTAATAGCCAGGTAATTGGGCTCTCTAGCTTTGGTTGGCAGGCAGTCTAAGAGAATGATAACTCTCACTTCAAAACTGAGTAGGTGCAGGGCTGGCAACTCCATCCTGAAAAAAAACTACTTGCTACAGAAACCATTGCAGCAACACCTAATATAGTGAAGCTGTGGCTCTATACTCCACAAGAGAATGTACAGGGTTAATTATTATTTATTAACTATGCTAAAACAGAATACCTTGTAAATGCATAAAAAACACATTATCTGGTGTTTAACTTATGAACATGTAAATGGAATCCTGGAAAGAACTTGTAGTTGAATTTCAATTGTAACAGGGCGCTGATCTTGTTCAAATGTTTAATTCCATCAAATTACAGGATGGTGATTTGGAGGGAATACTTATTGGATAATAATTATTAAAATTCTCAGCAGAGTAGTTTGAATGGTTAAAAAGAAAAAAGAAACAAAAAAAAGTGAAATGTTGTGTTGTAAACTATTAAAACATAATTTTTGAATAATTCCAACAAGAATCAAACACAGAATTAAAGAGACAAGATTCAGTAAAAGTGAGCAAAACCAAGGTTCCCAAGTCTATCCACTTCCTGCTGATAAGAAGAAGACATGATTAATGTGTTGTTAAAATTTTTTAGGTCCCAAGAAATTAAAATTCAGAAGTTTTTTTATATTATGCTATTTCTTCAAAATATGTGTGGTTTTACAAATTATTCTCGACAAAGAAGAATTTTGAAATTAAATTCAAAGGTTTGGTTACATTAAGCCATCTGCCCAAAATGTGTGTGGTCATGAAAAGAATGGTCTAAATTATTCTAGACATCTGTTTTGTGTTAACCTCTAAGACTGTGATTTGTTTATGTTGATCACCCAAAAACACAATTATCTTTACAGAAAGACATCTAGGAAAATTCTAAACAAACAAAAAAAGTACTAAGTTTTCCTAAGATTAAGATGATCAGGTGGGGAAATTAGATATATCAATATTAAATTGGGTAGGGACATTTATATAACTGCAAACTCCCCAGGCCAAGATGCAAAGGGGAAATCAGCCAACAAAGAGTCGTCAGACATAAGAAACACACCTGCATTTTTCGGTGGCCTGAGCAAACACACAGACACATGTATGACAGTCAATTGTTACCATGTTTTATAACAAATTACTGCCAAATTACCAAGTTACCATCCAGCAAGTAGAGAGATTAGGCCTTCAGAAGATAGTAGACATTTTATTCAACAGTTTTTTTTATATTCAAAAAACCTGCTGTTAGAGTTATCAATAATGTTGTGCATTTTAATATTGAAGTTCTTATTCCAGCCTGATTTCAGAGCTGTCCTGGGATACAAAGAGACAAAGTTTACCATATTTGTAAGTTGAGAATTATTCCTTCTCATTACACAACATATAGAGAGGGGTTCATACAAGACTTCACTGTCAATCCCCATATTGTAAGGTATTAGGAAAACTGAATTAATCCTATAGAGACAGCATGACAGCCCCAATCAAGGAGGGAAACAGAGCTGGATGACTCATAAGGTCAGTATTACTTAACAAAGTTAGTGACTTTCAAAAAAAGAAGAGGCAGAGCTGGGAGAGAGTGGTGTGTGAGTTGAGAGCATGATAGGTGTGAGTTACACAATAACTGCAGATATCAGTAATTCTTGACAATACATTTTTTATTGAATAAGGAGTTGTAATCAGAACAACAAAATCATTGTTTCTAATCATAGTTGCAGTTGAAAAACTAGCTATTTTCATACAGGAAATATTCACTCAACTTCAAATTAAAAATAATTAACTTCAGACTGAAATTTCTGTAAACATCAAAAGACAATTCCACTGCTGTATGAGAGGAAAGAAGATTGGCCTCACCAACATCAGCATCACGTAGGGAGATACCCATCAGGCACTGGGAGCAGGCAAATCAAACTTAGCACTACCGAACAGCCATGAACAGTTGCTGAACCAGCCATGGAACAGTACAGAGAAGAGACATGAACAGATTCACTGATTACTGGCTATATGCCCAACTTGTATGACAACTTTTGTTCTTTTCAACAATTTAAAATAAGCAAAACATTTATTGACCTGTTATGTTGTAATGGTTAGCAAGTCAGTCTTACTGATAATTACTACTACAATTAGTGGGTTTGGTTTGGTTTGGTTTGGTTTATGGCATATGGACCCATTGGGTCATTTAAAGCCTAAATTTAATTTTCTTGAGAGCATTAGTAATTTCTTTTACAAAAGTGTATTGCTAGTATTTTTTTTAATGTATTGCTGGTAATCTTTATCATAAAAATATATTTTTATATTTTCATAGTGTTTTGACCCCAGTGTGGGGGTTAATTATTTACCCATAGCTGGGGCCCTAACAGGTACGACCAAACTGGGTCAGGGTAGACCTGGGAAAATTAAGAGGTGGTTCCATGCTCCTCAAAACTGCCCAATCAGAACCTTGCTGTCAGATGTAGTTTATCATCATACCCAGGATGCTACAATTAACACTTCATTCAAACTATCTTTGTGCACATTTTGTTGATTGTACATAATTGGTCACTTATAAACCTTTATATTTAATTTTAATAATTTGCTTTTCATATTAGGTGTAATTTATAAAAATATTAATTGCAGACAACAAAGTATTGATTTTAATTAATAAAAAAGACTAAAAGATTAAAATTTCATATATTTTAATTCTGACAAATCAGCAAACAAACCCTGGACATAGTTGATAAAATGTACATATATTTCAGAACCTATACCTCATACACCATATATAAACTCAATCAATTTTCTTACATGATGTTTGGCCTTTTGAAATACCATTCTTCTATCAATATTGTCCTTATATCCACTCTCAAATTCCTTTTGATATATGCATTTATAGCAGACCAGACAGATTTAATCATATACAACATGATACTATATGGCCAAATTCTTAAAATCTTGTTCCTCAATTCATCCTCAATCAAAATGAGCTGGGAGATTGTCCAGTGTTAGCTCCATAGGACAGTTATATATTAATTGTAATAATTTGCTTTTCATAGAAAACAATTATTTTTAAATTCAAAAGGTAAATCAATGTACCAAAACCAAATTCATTTTAAATATTAATTTCCCTATACTTTAATGATACTAGACATAAGTGAGCTAAGCTCCATATCAGAAGCTTAAGAAGATGGAGGATGAAAATAGTTCTTGAATCACACTTTTTATTTTTTTTAAGTTTTCATAATTTAATAATTGTAATTTCTAAATTATTGTTTGCAGAAAATAAAGTATGAATTATATTTCAGAAAAAAAAACAAAAAACAGCAGATTAAAATTTAATGTCTTTTAATTCCAATATGTTGGCAAACAAACCCTGGATATGGTTGTTAAAATGAACATACATTTCAGGATACTAATCTCATACATCATTATCTATAAACTCAATCAATTTTCTTATACAATATTTGGTCTTTTAAAATTCCATTCAATTGTCTTCTATCAATATTGTCTTAATATTCTCTCTCAGATTCCTCTTGATATATGTCTATATAGCAGACTAGATAGATATAATCAGGTTCAACCTGGGAATATATGTCCTGAGTCTTAAAATTTTGTTGCCCTTAAATTCATCCCCTAAGAGTATACTTCATACACTCTGTATAAACTCAGTCAATTTTCTTACATGATATTCTGCCTTTGAAATCCCATTCAAATAGAGTATCAATTCAATATTAAAGTGTGCTGATGCACTGCCCCTCTTATCCTCAGAGATCCCAATGCATTTTGCTTATATACAGTTTTGTCTTTCATTCTAACCGGAAGAAGCCAAAGTAATTGTTTTATCTCATATAAACATGAATGTAAACAGGTAACTAAAATATGTGCACACACACAGATACACACACACACACACACACACACACACACACACATATATATATATATATATATATATATATATATATATATATACACACATATATATATATATATATATATATATATATATATATATATATATATAATTTATTTATCTTGTGCATTGTTACATTAGAACATGCACATATCCACTACAAAATTGTACATTTTCATTTCAACGTCAAAAAAGGGGAAACCTTTTTTAGACATCTCATCAGATGGGGAATTATGGTGTTACTCCATAGCACCATAATTCCCTCTTTTT
>OZ010580.1:123251543-123324043 GCA_963932145.1 Acanthosepion lycidas
GGAAACTAACATTGTTCAGTAGGAATGCTATTATTGTGCTGTTCACATCTTGAAGCCATTCTGTCTTTTCTGGAAGTAGGGTCATAAAGCAGACATAGATAAACCAATATGAACAGACTGAGATAGATAAAGTTGCTGCAACTTCACATGCACACAAAGGAAAGGGGATGCTGAAAACTTTAAATTTAAGTAATTCTTTTTTTTTAAATATATGTTTTAGGTATATAGTCTTGTCAATTTCATTTAGTTTCGTTTTGTTCATGTTTACATCACTTTTGTTATTAAATATCCCACAGTGTCATAATAGATCTGCCTAGAAAAGTGAAATGTTGTAAGAACCCGGACGTAAATTTACTGTGGGTGATCTAGTGATTAAAGCACTTTCTATACATTATTGTCTTACTTAATTTTTTTTTTACAGTGAGGTTCACCATGTACAAGACCTGAAAGCTTATCAAAGTAGAGGGTTACAGTGTAAGAGGCAGAGTTTATATGGATAGGTGGGGAAGATAACGGTTAACCCTAGACTTGAACAAGTTAAGATTGTAGTGATTGGGTAAACATCCTCTTGGGAGTCAGTTTCACAGAGCAGTGGTTCACTGGAAGAAACTGCTTGAGTAGAACTTACTTCTCATCAATGGAATACAGATGGAGGGTGGTTCACTATAATGTGCATAGCATAACAGGTCTTAGTTATGACGGTTAGAACTGGTGGAACTAAGGAATGTAGTTCGTCTAAGAACTTTCCATGGAAGTAGCAATAGAGCAATGAGAGGCTTGCAACATCTTGCCTATGAGAGAGGGGTTGCAAGGTGGAAAATAATTTGTCACCTATAAGGATGTGGAGATGCTTTTGGATTCTATCAAGACTAGAAAGTGAGGTCAGGGAGTTTCTGCCCAAATATGACAGCAGTATTCTTTTTAGGCTTGATATGGCTCTTGTAAAGGTAAAAGATAGCATGAGGAGTCTGGTACTTACTAGAGTGGTACAAAGAACTGACCATTTTTCCTGCATCGTTAGCAATGGATTATATTTACAAGTTCTACTTGATGTCTGGGTTGAGTTTGAGGCCCAATAGTCACTCAAGGCACAGGGCCTCCCTGAGGGAACATTTTCTCTTTTATTTAGTGTTGTGGCCTGTTAGGGGCCAGAAAAAAAGACACAGAAGGTAGGTTGAACAAGTGTATTGAAATAACAGAACATATATACAAAATAAGAGTGTTATTAGTCAGCAGATAGAAGTGTCCATCCAAACTGTCTGGTTACACTGCGTCCCGACTGCCTGCCTAAGGAAGTCTTGCAGGTTAGTATTTATGAAGGAGGAAGAGTCCATTCTAATGTAGATAGGTCACCATAACAATTAGAGATAAAGAATTTTTAATTAGAATTAAGTTCAGACTCATTATGGTGAGCAACTAATGCATTGAATGTGTTGTTTTGTAAAAGATCCCTTTTTGTATTCATATAATCTTTTATTTAAATTCCTTGAGGTTTCTCTTATGTATTACTCATGGCAATCATTGCAGGTGATAGAATAAATTCCTCCTTCAAGTTTTAGCTTATGCATATTTTATCATATAAAAACAATAAAACAACTACTAATGAGACACACAAATGTTCTAGTCAGGTTGCACTGGCAGCATTTTTATTTGTTTGGTTCTTGACCTATGTATACATGGCATAAAAAAGTATGCATCATTTTTGGCAAATTTGAAGAATGCTAATACAATTGCAAGTTATATTCTCCTCGACCTTTGCTCTTGTTTTAAATTATGCAATGCTAATCTCTTACAATTTTTGATAGCATCCATGAAATTTGCTTTTTTATTCACATAATCAGGGCTGGTGCAAGGTGTGACCCACCAAATCTATTATACAGCCCACCTCTGAATCTATAATATGGGGCCCCCAGTCAACCACATGTCCATTTTCATAAGGTAGTATTCATATAAAATACAAATTTTATGGTAACTTAATTATGTAAATTATCATATGCAATATAGGTGAACAATTCAACTGGAAAAATTGAAAATAAATACAATGTATCTAAATAGAAATTAGAGACATGTCATAAAGATCATTACATCTTAATAAATCAACAATGTTTTGCAGCAATTTTTAATGTTAACATTTTTCTTTTTAAAACGTTGAAGAATTTTAGCACATTCAACAGTATGAATAAAAAACAGTGAATTTTATATTAGCTTTTTTTTTTTTGAAACTTAGTATGAGGAACACAAATTTGTGGATTTGGATGGGGGAAAAAAATGACCCCAGAATGATGTCAAAATCTGTGAAAAATTTTCATCCTTTAATAGTTGTGCTTAGTTTAATTTGTAACGTATATAAATGTAGGAGAAATAAGCAAATATTGATAAGAGAGTTTGCAAAGCACTGCATGGGGCTTACCCCTCCCCCAGTCAGGTGGTTTGGAGCTAGTACAAACAGGCACTGCATATAATTACTACTACAACAGCTGTTTTTGTCGTCCTTGACAATCAGTTTAAACAATAATTAAAAGAGAATGTGAAGGACAAATTCAAAAACAATCTTCTTTAAAATCTAGAAGCTTTTGAAAGGTGAAAATGTTGTCAATATTAATGTATTATAATTCCTGTCCCTTGTAAACAAGGGATTGTCAGTGTTCAGGAATTAATGCAAGTATCACGTAATAAGATTATTATATGTATATATTATATGTATTGCAAATAATTTGACTATAGAAATGTATTCTAAAGTTTTTTAAGAGAGAATGCATAAAAATCAAGGTAAAACGTGTTGTCAATGGTCAGGAGTTCACGTACAGCTTACAGACAGAATAGGGTAATTATATGCATAATATAAATTGATTATTCATAATTTTACTACAGAATTGAACTGAAAATGAAAAAGAAAGTTTTTAATAAATTACGGTAGGTATTATTAACCAAACAAATATATGTATAATGTAAATGTTTTGCTAATAGTTTTACTATAGAAATGCATTGAAAATTAGCAAGAAAGACTTTGTCAGTGTTCAGGAATTAATGCAAACATTACTGGTAGAATGAAGTTATTTTTTGCATAATATAAATGCTTTGAATACCAGGAAAAACAGTGTCAGTGACCAGGAATAAAAACAATTGTTGCTAATATTATAGGATTATTATAAAGGGTGCTCTAATAACTTGGACTGATTTTAAATGTCAATTAAATTTAAGCGTCTAATAATTTTTTTCTTTTACTTTCAGATTTGGCGAACATCTGGGTAAAATTATTTTCACACCTAATTGCCATGACTTAAATACATGATCCAATAGAGAAATAAAATGAATTTTCACCAATAACACAGATTCATTTACTGCTGACTTTGATCCATCTTAATGAGACACCCTTATATATAATCCATCTTAATGAAACACCCTTTACATATAATTAAAAGAGTAGTGATATATATACAGGTATCCCTCGATTAATATGTATTCAATTAATGTGTTTTCAATTAGTGGATTCAAATTTTTACATACTAGTCTGGTAAAACATTTTTCAGTTTAACCATAGCAATTGAAAATTGATTTTTTATAGTTACCGATTTACACATTAGCTGGACTAATCAAGGGATTCCTCTAATACTGCATTGTAGTCAATCACTTAAATTAAGTATTAATTGAATCCTTAGATAAAGGTTATAAAATATGCTACCATGAATTTTATATTATACAGCACTCTTTCTTCTTCTGTGTACCATGTCTTTTCAGAACATAAGTGATCATGGCACTCTATAAATTCCTGTCTCTTGTAGATCTTAGTAAGATTTGTCCCTCCTACTGTTCTGCCATCCATTCACACAAGCTGGACAGGTAGGTGGTGCATTGACTCTCACTATCCCTTTTGCACTTGATATGGCCTGTGAGTGCCAAATTCTCCAAGCCCTTCCTCATTATGTGTCCAAGAAATTTCAGCTGTCTCTTTCTGATTCTGAATATAAGTGTTCTTTTTGCTTCTGTTTTCTATAACACTTTTTCGTTGTTTATGCATATCATCCATGGTATTCTCAGCATCCTTCTGTAGAACCACATTTCTGTTGCCTCAGGTTTTCTCTTCATCTGTGACGAGATTGTCTTGCATTCATTACTATACAAAAGGATTGATATTACATTGCAATTCAGCATTCATTGTTTCTAATGAATTTTTTCTGTTTCTTAGTACTTTGCTTAGCTTTTGGAAAACATTAACTATTCCAATGTGAATTCTGATTTCAACATTGCATTTTCCATCTTCTGTTAAAACACTTCCCAGATATTTAAACTTTTGTACTTCTTTGATTTTTGACCCCTCCATTTCATAGTTCACATCTTAGGCTTTTTTTCTTGCTGACAACCATACATTCTGTCTTCTTACAATTGATGGTTAGTCCTTTGTTCTTGCTATCTTTTACTACCTTGTCAATGAGGTCCTGTAGTTTACCTTCTGTGTCTGCCATCAACATAATATTATCTGTGTAGCTTATATTAAGATTGCACCCACTGATAATTAATCCTGGTAGGGTCTCCAGCTCCTTTAGGATTGCTATACTGTAGAGTTTGAATAAATCTAGTTGTCTTACACTCCTTTTCTATTTTTCTACATTAAAAAAACCTATCAGCATCACTGATAAACTATAAAATATAAGTGTACATCCATATGCATTTGTATTGTTCTCTTTGATATTCTGATCATAAATACAGTATTTCTTGTTCCAGTGTCCTTGAAAACCTGCTTTGTTCTTGTCCTATTTCCAGTTTAATTCTGCTTCACGCTTCATTCATCTGAATTCAGATTATTAGCTTGGTTATATGGCTCATTAAGTTGATTATCTGATGGAGCTCACATTCATTTACACCTGGTTTCTCAGGTACTACTACGAAGATGGATCTAAGATTTTTCGATATTAAGTATTTATATTTCATTGGTGTGATTCTAAAATGGTGTATTATGGTGTATTTGATATATATCCTTTTTGCATGTTTTTCCCTATTTGAATTGAGCAAACTGATCTTTATAAGATGAAAGAAATAAACTGGGCGCTTCACACTTGTAGTCTTGTGCCAAGCTAAACTAAGCTTAGTAACTAATTATTAAATAAATAAACTTAAACATACTTCAATATGGCAGTTCACTAACCAAAATTATGAAAATAAAAAACAAGAAAAATTAAATGATACCTCCCCTGAAAAGCCTAAAATTTGCACAAGGTGAGAGATTCCTCCTGATTAAGAACCCCTGGATAAAACACAAGAAGATATCAAAATGACTCCTCTTACTACATTGGCACAGACTATTACACCCGATTGATGCTCAGACTATCATGTGGACTTGTGGTGAGTACAAAAAAATAATAACTCTCTTTATCCACTCCCTTCAAATTTGGGTGAGCTGAGAAAAAAAGATGGAAATGTGATATTTTCTTTGGATCAATGAAAACCTTGTCCTCACAGATATTGACCAGTGAGCTGAAAAAAATTTGCGAGCCTTTGTGAAATTGTTTTGGACCAATGAAAACCTTGTCTTCACAGAAATTAGCTGTTAAGCCTAGACAAAATTCCTTTTGATATAAAATGAGGAGAAAAATTAATAAGAGAAGAGTGTCTGAAGTCATGTGAAAGGTTTCCTTTCAGTTCCTCATGGCAAGCAACCAGCATTTAAGTTCTTGCCAGTGTAAAATTATTCACCAATTATATTATCAGCTTTTAACGAAGCATGCCGCACTTCAAAGAATTTTTCTTCAACAATTCAAGAAAGCTAAGTATTTCAAACTCTTTCATCTACTTTTGAATGTATGCAACCATATGGTGAGCAACAAACTCTCTTACCTTTGTTTTAAACATTTGTGAATATTATTTTGTGTCAGATCATTTAACCTGTTGTATGAACATTTCCTCTTCATGGCAATTCATTAAAACTACAGACTTTATAAATTTCTGATTTATTTTTCTGAAACAAGCTACTAACACAACATCAATTACTTATCTTGTTTTGTTAAAATTACTTGTGTTGTGTGTTTCTTCATCATTATTATCCTTCATTAATCTTTTTAGTATGGCTAAATCAACTGTTCATTTTAATCCTGAAGCCCTACTCCACTATAGACTCATTGCTTGATATATTGTCCTTTTATTTATACCTGGCACATGGATGTAGCAGTGGATAAAAAAAATGCATGAAAATATTTGATACAAAATTACTTGGTTCTATTTGAAAGTGTGTTACTTAAAGAGTATAAAATTTCTAATAACTTAATAACTGAACATGCTAAAAAGTTGAAACTCTGCAGATTAATAATTTTATGTTTTAAATGTTGTATAAATTGTATCTTTCTCCATAAATTATAAGTTAATTAAATTTTATTTCAAACTGTATCCATTCAGTATGGAGATCATGTCTTATTAATAATTTTTATTAAAAAGTGTTTTTTATTTTGTCTGAAACTGAATATTAATAAAATATGTACTAATAATGTGTCCACTGTAATTTGAATCTGTTTAATTCTAATTTGTTTGTTTCATTAAATCTTAATTTATACAGATTTTTAAAGTTTTTCTTCACACACACTACAATTTTACTCAGTAAGTTTTTAGAATCAGATGTTTTATTAATTATAATTTTGGTCAAGTTACTTATTTTGGCTGTGAACTCAGGTCCAAACAGGAAGCACTTAAGATAGTTTACTATGTTGATCTTGCCAGACCTTGGTGTTCTTGTTTTACTTAACAATCATGAGAAGTTTAAAAATTTCCAGGCAGAAGTCACTAATTTTAACTTAAATTAGCTATGGTTCTTTGGCAATGACAATAAACGTAAGCAAAAATGTTAAATGGTGTCTTCATCTTTATTGTTTTTGTCTTTCTGGTTTGGTTTGTTTGTTTAATGACATATCAATGCCAAAATTTAATTTTTTTTTTTACTACTAAAATCTGTTGCTGGAAATTTTTTTATTATTAAAATCTATTGTTGGAAATTTTTTCTTTTATTATTTAAATCTATTTCTGGTATTTTTATTATGAAAACTGTATTTTTATACTTTCATAGTGTTTTGACCCATTTTGAGGTTCACTATTTGCCCATAGCGGGGACCCTAACAAGTGCTACCAGTCTAGGTCAGGGTGAACCTGGGAACAACAGCAATTAACAGGTGGTTCCAGGCTCCTCAAGACATCCAATCTCCCAATCAGAGGCCTTGCTGGTGGATGTAGTTTATCATCATACCCAGGACAGTGTCTTTCTGCCTCATTTGTTTTTATAGAGTGGGTATTATGTTATCTGTATTACTTTGAGGTTTTCTATTGTATTTCTACTTGTAAAAAATAAAAGCAAGGTTTTTGTTAGAGGTTTTAATGTTACTGTTAATATACTTAAGTGTCCTCATGTTATTTTCTTTGCTTTTTTGGTTATCATACCTGAGTTTTAATCCTACCAAGGTGGTTTTGTTGAGAGGGTGACTTCTTGATGCTATCAGCCAGAGGAGATAATCCCAGGGTGAGGCACCATTGTGAAGTGACTGAAAACCATATCAAGGCTTGACTCATGACTTTTGAGTAAAACAGAGTAGATGAAACTGTTTGGAAGCCGTCAGTGGTTGTGCTTGCACAAGATAACAACTTATCATAACTGAGGTATCAAGCATAT
The DNA here is from genome assembly GCA_963932145.1 of Acanthosepion lycidas. Classification (NCBI taxonomy): domain Eukaryota; kingdom Metazoa; phylum Mollusca; class Cephalopoda; order Sepiida; family Sepiidae; genus Acanthosepion; species Acanthosepion lycidas. Next base: position 123,259,189 of record OZ010580.1, read on the forward strand.
TGGTCTTGTTCAACTACTGATTACACTAGTGCTCTCTCCCAGAAACTGCAGTTCTGCTCAGCATAGATACAGTATGAACTATACATTGCCTCTGGGGGTACTGATGAAACAAAGGTGTCTGAGCAAGTGTCTGCAACAGGGATTTATTAGCTACCTGAGCAGACAAGCAAACTTGAAAACAAGCCATTATATATATATATATATATATATATATATATATATGATAAAAATATAGTTTTAAGCTATGCTATATTTATGGGTAAAAGTGCTAAATATCGGATAGAGCATATGTAAATATAAATGTATACACTGAGATCAATACTAACAATCTGCTTCACGCTTGAATGCAATCTTCAGTCCTGAAGATTGCGTTTAAGCATGGAACAGACAGTCAGTGCTTGGTGTTGACCTCTGTGTTCACTTCTCTCTCTCTCTCAATATATATATATATATATATATATATATATATATATATATATATAGGGTGCAATAAATGAATTGTCATCTAAATTATGCAAAAATGAAAGTAACACTGACATCTCATTTTAATAGGTATATTTACCAAAATGACACAAAAATATTTTGAAATACTAATGAGTACATTTATTCAATAAAATTACCACAGACTCCAGATGACTTTAGAATCTCCTGCAACTCTTCTGGGTGGTCTCCTTGTTTAAGTTGGTGAATGCTGATATGATCCTTGCTTTCAGTTCATCTTTGGTGTTACAAGGAGTTTTGTTGGTCTCTTGCTCAACTGAGTCCCAGAAATTATAAGCAAGGGGTTGTAGTCTGGAGAGTTAGGTGGTCAGATCTAAGGGGTGATGTGGCCATAGAAATTGTCTGATAGCCATGACTGGGTTCTCCTGCTTGTGTGGCATGGTGCAGAGTGCTGTTGCCAGATATAGGGTCTTCCAGCAGCCACTGGACCCACGGCGGCACTACCTTCTTAAGACACTTGATGTAGGCCTCTGTGTTGAGTGTAAGGCCCTGTGGGAAAATGAATGGAGGCATAATATTGCCATCAGTAATGACCACTTCAAATACCATGATGTTGACTGGATATATCATTGAACACTTTCCGAATCCTCTACACTGTCTTCAGATTGACACCCAAACACTCTGAAATTTTCTCATTGAAGCTTCCAGTGCAAATGCCAAGCAGTACAGCATGTCATTTCCAAATTTCTGGCAGAGTGAATTGTGTCATGGTGCTCTTTTCTCACAGAAACTGACCCTACTATACTGTGCAGTCAACAAAATCAAAAACAATCAACATGCCCTGTATATGAATTAGGATCAAATATGGGTCAGAATTCAACAGAATGATAGGATAAAGAACAAATAGAAAACATTTTTAAACCTAACATGTTTTGCTTTTATTAAAGCTTCATCACAGAATTAGATATGGAAAAATTTTCTAGTAATTTCATTTTTGTGTTGTTTGATTTTCATTAGTTAAGCAGACTTCACATGCTCTTGACTTGTCAAGCAGCAGTTGTATGTATAATTTATGAGTTTAAGTCTATTATAATTCTAGTTTGTCTATGTGGGATTCAAATGATAATGTATATATGTATATATGTGTCTAGTAGGCATTATTTATGTTTGGAGGTTGTCCGCATGTTGATTTGGAGATGTTTTTATATCAACACTGGTCATAGTAGTGGTAATTAAATATACATTAGATTCTATAAGAATAGATCTAATAAAGTTTGTGATGTAATATCATGTTTTTGACATGTGTTTATAGTTGGTAAAATTTTTATCTTTCAAAGTATTTTCAGCATAAAGACATGTTCTTTTTTAATTAAGGTAGCATTTGTAAAATCAAAGTTATGGCTAGTCTTGTTCATGTGTATTACAAGTGAGTTTGAAGAATTGTCCTAACATAGGTCTCTCTTGTTTTCATAGATGCAGGATTTTAGATTTCGAGATGTCTTGCCAATGTAAGTGTATCTATATTGCAAGCACTTTATTTGATAAATCCCAGCATCTGAATTGGTGTTGGATCTATTTTCCTTCCTAATTATATCTCCAATTAACTTCAAGGTGGTGGTAAAGACCCTAGTATTGGGATAACTAATTTATTTTAAAATTTTGTAGATAGGCTGGCTTCAATCTGTACAAACAAATATTTTGATTTATGTTAATAATGCTTGCAATAAAAATTTAGTATATCTCATCAGAATCTTGAATGGTCCTCTGTATGGTGGCTGCAACACATTTGATTTGACTAAGTTGCACACCATTTGAAATTCAGTGTTTGGGACGTATATCTTTGAAAATTTCAAGTTGTTTTGTCCTGAAGAAGCTTCTGGAGATGTTGGTCCTTTGTTCTTCAACAGATTACTAGTATTCTGTACATGTGTCTTTAGCAGGAAAGCATTAATGCCACAGGGCTTGGTGTCTGTGTGGATATTTTTGTAATAATTCCCAATGAGAATTAGAGCTGCCAGAGGATCCTTTTGTGATTCTGGAGAAGCCATATTTATATTCCCAGTGAAGGATTCTAGTGAGCCAGATTTATCTTCTATGTCACTAGCAAGGACATATTTCTCAAACAAGAAAACAGTGAGTCATGGGTATTTCCCAACACGAAGACTGCAAGCCAGAAATAATTTCTATTGTGAGCTGCCCTGCTTGATAACTGGCCGACCTGGGCAGAAGTTTTGCCTCGCCCATGTGAACAAACAACTCATGTGTTTTGACTCCAGGCAGTTATCAGATGGACTGGCTGCTTTTTTCAGTCTATGAACTGACATCACTAAGCAGCCATCATGTGACCCACGTAACTTCATTTCAACCAAAGGGGGATAATCACCTTTTGTATCCCTACAAGTGCAAAAACAGTTTGTTATAAAGAAATTATTGAGGTGATTTATACAAAAATTGTATTTTCCGTCCAGTTTCTTATGAAGACAGTTTTCATATGGCAGGGACATAGATTAGACACAGGAAGATTTCTCAATGACTCCTTTTACTAATTCAACTCAAACTTTTACTTGGACTGGTTACTTGATATGTTATCTTTTACATATACATGACGTGCACATAGAATATTAAACAGGAATACACATAAGTATTTAGCAGAAAAATGCTTAGCTCTATTCTAAATGTATTACTTGAAGAGTATCAAATTTCTAATAACTTTATATCTATACATAATGCTTAAAAGCTGAAACTTTGCAGATTAATAATTTGATATATATTTTAAACACTATGTAAATTATTCTCTTTCTCTGTAAATTATAATTAAATTTTATTTAAAGTTGATATACCCTCAGTATCAGTGTTGTATCCTATTAATAATTTTCAATAAAAAGAGGTTTTTATTTTGTTTGAAACTGATTAACAGAATAGGTTCTAATACTGTGTCCACTCTAATTTAAATCTGTGTTTCTTTTGCTATATAATTTATACAGATTTTTGAAGCTTTTCTTCACAATTTAATACACTACACAGTACACAGGTTCAACTCGTTTCCATCATAAATATAGAAAGAAGAAAAAGATGAAGAATTTTTTTTAAATTAACAAGTGATTTGAAGAAGGGATTGGAAAAATGAATGAAGAAATTAAAAAAAAATTAAAAGCTAAGACTTGAAGTCATTTACTGAGTGATAAATGATAATAAAAAAAAATAAAGTAATTAATTTCCTAGTTTGCGGGCGCGGCAAATATAATCCGTTTTAAAATTTAATTTGCATTACTACACATTAAGTGTTTCAGACATTTTATTTTTACACATTCGCATTGATCATATAATTTTAGTTTAGAATTTATTTAATAATAATGAGCGTAAAACCACTTCTTAATGGGTGAATGTCCATTGCATTTTCTATTAAAAAAATCGAAACCCGCATGCGCGCTCCTGTGAAAACATGGCCGTTTCAGCGTTTTAGGGAAGAGAAAAAAAATTCTATATCTTATATAATAATAGACATCAATATTGGATTTTCCAAAAAATTTATACTATCTCAGGATTGTATACTTCATAATTGATTAAATTTGTTGCGCCCGTAAAGTGGGAAATGACAATGAATAAAACAAAATGTATGAAAGATAAATCAAACTAAAAAAAGTATGACAAAAAAAAAAAATCATTGAAACGATATCAATTTTTTTGTATTAGTGACTGGGACAATATCTTTTTTTAGAAATTATTCCATAACGAAAACTGATTTTAAAAAAGAAAGTTATTTACTCCAATGACATGTTATTTTGTTTGGAGATTAAATAGAAAAAGCTACTGAATACGTAAATTGGCTGTGTTATAATTTAGCAATTTTATGACGAAGTAAAGTGGAGAATCGGAGTTAGTGATTTAAGTGAAAGCAAATGTACTCAGTGTGAGCTGTCAGTTTTGAGGAAAAGGAAATTCTCATTTTACGAAACCGTCTTATTCTTTTTTTTAAAGAAAAATTATATCATGCAATTACTTCCAGAAAAAAAAAAAATTAAAACCTATTTTATTAATATCATTCATATCCACTTTCCATGGTAGTTTTATTTGTTTTTAAATACTTACTAGCAATGTAGTGTGCATGCACCTGTTTACCTAAAGAAAAGTAAATAGGAGTTTCGTATTAATTATACAATAAAATATTTGATAATAGATACAAAGTAATAATAGAGCTTTATTTCGGTTAAGTTTAAATAAATTTCAACGTGATTTTAGTGAGTTATACTGCCTTATGCGTAGAAAAAATAAGTACGAAAGTATTTTATATTCAAGGAGAATGTAAACCTGACTCAATATGTAAACACGAGTCACAAAGCATGCGCATCAGATACAAAGCAACTATGGCGGAAGGATCGAGAGATGATATTTTATCCATTTTTCAGGTATTATTTTGGGGTTTTTATAACTTTCTTTCGCAATTCTAAAAATACAATCATATTTTGGAATTATGACTGATCTTATATGAACAAACGTTAAGAGCTTAATGTTTCTTATTTTGCCATAATTATTTGTTAAATCTATTAACAGCTGAGCCGTAGGGAGTAAAAAGGAAAGAGAATTGAATGGTTTTAAAATATTGACTAAGTCTGAGTTGTGCCTGTAGTGTTGGTTATTATTGTTAACATTTAAATCATTCTTCTTCGTAATCTAAATACTTTGTTATATTGTTTAACATCTGAATTTTATTTATTTTTTCCCCTTAAGGGTTGTATTTGAACTTCATGTGTTGATTTATCATAAATATCTATTGCTTTTCAATTTTTCTGTGAAAGTTTTTTTGCATTTTTTTGGGGGGGGGCTGCATTTGTGTTTTTTATTTTCTTCTGTCCACTAATGGCTTCTTCACTTCCGTGTGTTGTTCATTCAGTCTATTTTCCCTTAGAAATCTTATCAGTATGTAATGATTGCCACAGTGAGTAAGATAATCAGTTTCAAAAGCGATCTAAAATGAAAGGAAGCAATTGGGGAAATTTCATGTTACATTTTTATTTATTTTCATTGAAGAATGTCATGAGTCGAGTAAGAAGAATTTTTTAGTTTTATTTATTTCTTAATACGAAGTGAAAGTTTTTCTTCATTAGCCTTTTTAATTTATAACTTTTTTGTTAATGCTGTTTCTTGAAAGTAAAATACTTTTTTTTTTTTTTTTTTTTTTTTTTTTTAAATTTATCCGTCAAGAAATTACCATTTTTTACAAAAGATGCTAAATAATTATTTATTTTGACTAGAAAGTTTTTATAATACCTTTTTATTTTGATTAATGTGTGTATGCTGTTTAAAAACTAATTAAAAGCTAAACAAAAAAATATATTAATTACAGAAATTAGATATATCTTCATCCTCAGGCTGATCCCCACGACACAAAAATCGTCTATGTTAATTAGATAATCATTTAATTAAATGCTAGCTTATATTATCAACTTAAATAAATAAATCAGAGTGAGACTGGAGTGCCACTACTACAAAATTACTTGTGGCAAACTAAAGTAAATGTATATATACACAAGTACACTACACACACTCCAATAACTAATTGCAGCAGTTCTGTCTTAAACCGAGTCCTATGAAACACTTGGTGTTCATTACACGAAATTTCTTTTTTATCACATGTCTTACTCTTATTTACGATTTTAGACAAGTTTGTCATTGATGAATAATAATTAGAAATATTCCTTTCATTAACGTGCTTCATTCAGTAAATTTTTAAAATCTAATAATTAAGTCTAAAGTCGAATTCTAACTTGTTAATGATCTGGAGGAAAAGTCTACCTTATTCCGAGTAAATACGATTCATTCAGAAAATAATTACTAAGGAATAATAAAGAAAACAAATTGTAAATGTGAACGATTCGAAAAACGGAACAAGCCATTTATTTCTCTTTTGCTTTTTGAATTCTAAAAACAAATACTGAAAAAAAAAATCTTGTTTATGCTCCTGTACAATTTCAATTAATTTGCAAGAACGTTCATACACAACTTTATTGTACGTACGATATTCAAAAAATACTGATAATGTGTAGTCATCGATTTATTCGTTACTTGGGCTTTTAACCTTAAAAAAATTGAAATTTGTTTGAAGATGATTATTTTCTGGAATTTTCCTGATTGTTAAAAATTCTTAAAAACTGCCACGAAGAGCACTGGTTTGGGATTTTTTTCTAAGCGCATAGGTTCGTCCCCAACCCAATCTAATTTTATAAATCAGCATATTTTAAATCGGTGTAGTACTGTAAGATTTTATGTTGAGTAGATTGCAGCCTAGTGAGTTTCATTGGCTGCGTTTTGTATCCTATTATTTTTAATTTTTTTTCTTATTAAAATAGCATTGTGAGTATTTTCATTCTACATAATGTAAACTTTTTTCTGGATAAAATTTTGGGAACTTCTCCAAAATGGTACTCATGTCTGGGGAATGTATCCTTTGGAATTGTCTTCCAAATTAGTATATTTATGTAACATTGTGAACTAAATGCATTGATCAGATTGCTAAATTTTTTTCCATAAGTGATCATGAAATTCCTGTAAATGTTGCCTTTTAATATTAATCTTGTTTAGTTGCAATACGTGATCTCTTATGAAGAATTGTTGAAACTAAAATAATAAAATACATTAAAGAATAATAGAAACCAGGATTAATAATTGATCAAATGTGCTGAGAGTTGTAATAATAATAATGATGGCTACACAAAAAACTACACATGTTTGACTGCTTATCCCTATTCTTGTTTTTTTTTTTTTTTTTTTTTAATGAAATTGATAACAACCGACCTAGATGGAGAGGTTCTACTGAAAAGAAAAATTGTCAGGAGGCACAATTTTTCTTTTTAGTAGGACATCTCGGTCTAGACTGGTTTTTATTAATTTCATTGTTTAAGAAACAAATAAACAGAGATAATAACTGAAACATGTGTACCCACTAAAAATATAATAAAGAAATATCCAAATGTTGGACTGTTTTTAATCTTTATTTTATCTTGAAACTAAATATGATGCTTGGAAAGGCTTGTGATAAAACATAGACATTTGTTGCCTATTTAACAATATTTGTTTGAATAATGATCTGCTGCCCCTATTTTATAAAATGTGTATGTTTGGCAAATCTTTTGAACAGGAGTAGAGATTTATCCCTTGTTTCTGGTTACTTCTAAAGTCTTTTCATTCTTTTCATTCTCCTTGTGTCTTCGTGGCATTATCACTTTGCTTGGGTGAATTCACAAAAAAAAAAAAATCATCTTGAAATGTTGCTAATGCCAAGAAATGAGATCTCGACATAGATAATAAGACAGGTTTTTTGTTCTGTAGTCAGAAAATAAAAACTAGTGAGCCACCTATTATTTCTGTTTCGAATATGGAAGTCTTTTGTAAAACTTATTCTGCATGTTTCTGGTGAAAAATAAATTTAAAATGCATTTCCACTCTATTACTCCCCACTAGTATTTTTTTTTTTTTATTGCATTAGAGAAGAAAGTAAAGTATAATATTTCTTTATAAATATGTCCCTTCATGGCGTGGGTGATCATGACTCTCCACAATTTCCTGTCCTTTATAGCTCTTAGTAAAGTTTGTCTTTTTGCTATCTCTCCTAATTCCTGTTTTGCCATACATTTACATAAGCTGGTTCCGTAGGTTATACATTGCTTTCCTTGGTCCTTCTTGCTTTCCATATATCCTGTGAGTGTCAAATTTTCCAAGAGTGTCTTCTGCAAGTTGTGTATCTTGGCTCTTAAATTATTATCACTTACAAAGAATAATATAAATTGTCTTTAATTCCCATAACTGTAATAATGAAAAAGAATTTTTAGAAAAGACTATTGACCTTAAGTGTTGATGACTTTTCTACATTTTGAATGAAAACATTTTTAAATGTACTAATAATACTCAAGATAGTTTAGTCTTTAAATTATTATTAAAACAATACTTGTAGGTGTCATTTTTTTTTTTTTTTTTAATAGAAAAAAACTGGAAGAAAATCATCTTAATAAATTTATATAAAGCCAGTGTGAAATAAATAATTTTTTTTATAGTTTGCATATGTATGAAGAATATATAAATAAGTTGGTGTAATTCAGTGTTTGACAGATGATAAATTTAATATTCAGAAATTGAATTTTTGGAAAACCTTTGTAGAAAAACCTGAAGCCTCTAGAAATTATTTAATTTTCCTTTTAATAAATTCCACCTTAAACTCTTGCTGGTCATGGTTTGCAGCTGTTAAATTCCATAAATGTGTGTTTTATAATCCAAGATCTTTGTTCATACCTTATTTAGAAGGAAGTGATGGCATAAAAATGGTTAATTTCCTAATGCTATTTAGAGATTAACTTTGATGTCATAGAAACTTCAAAAATCAATTTCATGGAATGAAGTTCTGTATATATAATTTTTGTGGAGCAAGTATGTTTTAATGCTGAACTGCTAATCTATTAAAAAGCAATATAAAACAACCCTGCTAATATGAAATAAAATACAAGTTACTGTAAAGATTCTGAGGATATTTTTTTATTGTAATTTTTATATTATTGGCACCATAAAATGCCTATTCATTCTTAAATTATGTCCTTCCATATTTACTTTAAATTTATTGTAATTTCTTCATATTTTAATGCTTATTAATTTATAATAATTTTCAGTTACTTCAAAGCAATGTTCAATCCTGATCATAAAATATTCAAATTTGGTGTAAGGAACTATTAAAAAAAAATTTTTTTTTTTTTTTTTTTTTTTCTTAGATATATTTCAAATTTCTTAAATTTCAAAACATTAATGTAAATACTACGGGAATATAGAATGAAAAGTACTTAATAATCCAACAGATTTATGTGTCAAAATACTAAATCATCAAGCTAAAGAACGTGCTTGGCTTGATTTTTAGTACTTTAGGTTATTCTAATGATTAGTTTGGACTAATTACCTTGGCTTTGTTGTGTGTGTGTGTGTGTCAGCTGTGTACCCTTCATCTTTCCTTTTTTGGAAGGTTGTAGAATCTTGTTTCTGAAAACGGCAAACACTCGGTGGACAGGATTCAGGAGATGGGAACAAAAATAACTTTTTTTTTTTTTTTTTTCTTAGCTCGCCACATAAAATGGTTTAAATCATTTTGTCTCATACAATTTACATGAGAAATGGGTTAGTCTTCTTTTTTTTTTTTTTTTTTTTTTTTTTTAATAATTTGGAAATCTTGGCTTATAAGCTAGCATTAAAAAAAAAATAACTGATTTTTACTTAGATGACTATTTTAACTCTTTCATTATCTTGTGAGACGAGGAAGTGATGGCATTATAAAAATGGTTAATTTTCTAATGGTATTTAGAGATTAACTTTATAATGCCAAGGAAACTTCAAAAAACCATTTCATGGAATGAAGTTCAGTATATTTAATTTGCAACATTTTTGTCTTTGTGCTACACAGACACCAATTGTATATTTTTAACATTAAATTTAATCATATATCTGAACATAGAATCTTAGAAATATTTCCTATAGCAGTTTTGCCTCAGGAATCAGAGTAACTTTATAATAGTCAACCTAATGACAATGTTATTGAGTAGAAATAACTTGGTTCAGTTTTAATATTGGAATTGAATGCTAATATAATTTTTTGCTGGATTCCTAATGCACTTTGAGAGATCATCACAGGCTCAATAACTATATTAATTTTTTTTTTCTAAATGAATTTACCTCAAGCAAGGCAATTATGCCACTAAGACACAAGGGGCTACTGGGAGTGAAAGAGAATGAAAAAACTTTAGAAGCACTTGGAAACAGAATCCTAAACAGGAAACAAGGGATAAAACTCTACTGTTCAAAAGACTGGGGAGGAGTGTGAACAGGACGATAGGCAAACCCATCTAACAAGATCATTGCTGTAAATCATTAAATACCTCAACAAACTGAATCAATTATTCTCTGACTTTTACATTAAAGGGATTTATAATTAATTGCTGAAATTAATCTGTTTGATAAACCTATTTCAGATTTTTTTGTATACATTGAAATAATCTAGTTGAAATTTAAAAACCACATTGTTGCTTGACTTGATCTTTGAATTATATCTTAAAACTGTATTTCAAAGCATATTTTTAAATGAGAATTCTTATATTTAAATAGCTTCAACATTCTTAAACTTTTTAGAAATCCTGTTGAATTAATAGTTTGTTTATCAGAACAGAATTCCTTCAAATTTACTCTTGTTCATTTTCTGGTAAGCACTTAAGATATGTGGCTTTTTTCTCTCTAATTTATACCATATAATCAATGTGTCATTTATTATAGTAAAATGTAAATTTATGGTGAAAAAATGTGCAATGTTATAGTACTTAAAAGTGAAAATTGTTAGAAATAAAAGTTAGGATAATGGTTGAAAATAAAGAAGCTTTAAATATTCTGTTAGATGAATCATTTTTATATGCTTAACCTTTAGCACACTGCATTATTAATATTACTTTCTTTTCCACTGCATTCTTTCTCAATTGCAGTAACCTTATTGTTAACTTCACTTAAAGAGGTTTTCTGTTTCCATAGCAGGATATGACAACTATGAAATTCAAACAAATTCAGTGGTGGGATAAACTTTTTGCACAGAAAATGAAATCAAATACAGTGATAAATTGGTTTGTTTACTTGTGAATACATTTTTTTTTCTTTTTCTAAATAAAATTCTTTTATTACTCTGCTTGAATACAACTGGTTGATGACATGACTTTTTTAAAATGTTGTAATCAAGGAAAGCATGTTAGAAAATATTTTAAATTTTGAACTTAATTAGCTACAGATTAGTATGCTGTATATTTTTGCATTGTTGATTTGCAGAACCTTTCATTTAGCAATTGTTGGCACTGAGTGACTATCTTTCTTCAGTATAACACCTCTGCTATAAAAAAAAAAAATAGTGTTTTTAATACTTCACTTGCTTCAAATTTTTAATTTCTTTTGTAGTTACTAAGGGTTCAGTAACCAAATATTGATGACCTTTAGTGTACGATCAAAAACCAGTTAAAAATAAAACTTTAAGTAAATGAAAACTGTATTGAATCCTCCTGTTTTTAATTCATTGATTAAATATAATTAGGAAAATTAATGACAAAGTATTAAAAAAAAAATTGTGTAATGTGTTTTGTCCTTTTAGGATTTCATCAAACTAATGTTTTTGTCGATGTAATTATATATCCCACTTTGTGATAATAGTTTTGTCAAAAAAGGTGAAATGTAGTAATAACCTATGGATTATCTAGTGATTTACAGTCTCTAATTACAGTGAGCAACTAAAACATTGTTTTGTTAAAAAAAAAAAAAAAAAAATCCCTTTTGTGTTCATATCTTTTACTTCATTTCCACAAGGTTTCTCTTCAGGTGATAGAGTAAATGTAATTGTATTGCAAGACCAGTCATTTTTGTCAATTACCAAATTTTTAACATCAAAAACAGCAAATATCAGACTAGAATTAAAGTTTAGCAAAAGTCTATAAATCTTTTAAGGTGATTTTATTCTTGTCTTTTTTTAATATAAGCAAAATATAAAAAATTGGATTAAACAGTTCTTTTGTCCAGCCTAATTGTTAGTTGTAGTCCAAGAGGGGAAGTAAGGATATCAATTCTAATGATATCTTTGCTAATCTTTTTCTTTCCAATTAAATTTATTGCCTGCTTCACACCATCCTAACAAGGTCAAAGCAGAAGAGGAGACAACACTGACTGGCTTTTAACTAATTGCCAAAGATGATCAACAAATTGTGTAATGCTTAAAGTTTGGGTGTCATGTAATTAAAGATGATTAATCTTATTTTTGTGTGGCTTAATTAAGGTTAAAATATTTCTCATAAAAATTAGCCATCAAAGTTAATATATTACAAATTTCAATTACAAGATTTAATTCCTCTCGTTTGAAGTTAATTTGGTAATTGCACGGAGATTTCTTAAAATATTTTTTAAACTAAAAAAAAAAAAATAGATATGTTTTTGTATAATGAATTGAATAATCAATAAGGATCCATGTTGGTAATTCCTCACTTCTGCAAGAAATTTCTCAGAGTTGTAATTTACTAAAGCTTTAGCTTAGTTTATCATAAGGCCACATATATGAGGTACCAGAGGATCAAACTCAATACTCAGTAGTAATGGCCAACCAGATCAGTATGGTAACCATTGTCCCATCCTAAGGGATTCCTCTTTAGCTTATTTGTAAACACGTTAATTTTAACCGAAAAGTATAGGTTGACAGGTTTCACTTTTTCTCTCCTCACAAGAACATTTTTTGAAAGAAATATCTTTTAAAGTAAATTCTAAAGTTGAGTTCCAATATCAGCCGAGATGTTGATCTTAGCAAAGCATGAATTTTATTACTTCGAATGGAATTTTTCTTTATTTGTATTTAAGGAAATTTTATTTTTGAGTGGGGAATTGAGCTTTAGACTTATGCTTTTATTGCCTATCCCCCTCTCTAATAAGTGAAAACTGATCATACTGTTTGAAATATAATTTGTTTGCAATAAAAAAAAAATAACCTATTTACTTCTAAGTTGTTGGTTGGGAATTTTTTCTGCTGTATTTGTTGATCTTGGTGGGGGGAAAAAAAAAAAACACATGCTAACAGACCTACATGTTTATCAGAGTGATGTGACCAGACTTTCATTGTTTAGAATTTTGTTATACAGAAAATGTTTGTCTACATAAAGTATATATGACAATATTATGAAAAATAAATATCAAAAAATAATTTTTGGTTACAATTCAATTTGGCAGCAATTTTTTTTTTTTTTTTTTTTTTTTTTAATTTCCTCTAATGATAGGAAGCAAGGCATTTGTACATGGGGAGGGGATTCCATATTTTTGGTTGCTCTAAAGAGGTATCAATTACAGTAAGATATTTATTTTAGTGCATTTTTAGACATATAGTGGTAGTGGGTATGATAATCTTTTTTCAAAATTTTTTTTTTATTTTAGATTTTTTTTTTTTTATTAAAAGTTACTCTTCTGTACTTTGAGAGTAGATTACATCAAATACAATTCTGAATAAATATAGTACATAAGTGAATTAGCTTGTAACATTTTGTTAATCCAGTCATAATGAATGTTGCACTCTCAATTAGACTCTATTTTACTCCAGACTTCCAGTAGAATACCTTCTTATTATGATCCATTGGTAAAAATGGTTGATTCCTTGTGCTGCTCCAAAAAGTAACTGACTCTTTGCCATGTTTTATCTTTACATAAAAAATAAAAATAGAGTATTGCCCAATTCTCACTATCCAGAGTTCAAAAATGTATATGCGGCCTTGTGTGGGATAATATATTTTCCACTCTACAGCCCTTTCCCTCATAAAAAAAAAACATGGCAAGCCTGTCACTACTCTATTGCTACTTCCATGGCAAATGTTCCAGCAAGCCCATTCTTTAGTGCCATTAGCTCAGACCTTTACAACCAAGACCCATCTTGATATGTCCACAAAGTTGTATCACCTTCATTCTACTTCAAAAGTTTCTGTCCAAGAATCATTAGTTTGTGGAACAGATTTCTGTGTGGATGCTTCTCCAAACACTATAACCATTTCAAGTCTAGGTTCAATTGTTATCTATCCACCATACCCTCATAATCTTCACTTCCTACATCCATTCCTATCACACACCTCATTCAATAACCCACTAAGTGGATCTTGGGCCTTATATTCTTATATTGAGTTAACTTTAGCATGTGTGTGTGTATGTGTGTACGTACGCACGCACGCACATTTGGTTATATAATATGGCCAACTTCTATCTATCAATTTTTTTAATATTATTTTCTTCCTAAGTACTTTGGAATGTTGATACATTAATTTTCAAGTGTTGTTTTGTGTAATATACACAGAACAATCCTTGAAAATGAATGTAGCAATGTTCAAAAGTGCTTCGGAAGAAAATATAATATAATATAAAATAAAATAAAAACCTATATATAAACAGAACTTGTCCATACTTTTTAACCAAACATGTTGAGAGAATTATTTCTGCCAAAAGACACCTTTTTATGAGTTGTAGATCAGATATGGATAGGAATCCAACAAGGTAATAAAATAAAGAACAAGTAGGAAACATATCTCAATCTAACATGTTTCACCTTTATTGAGACTTTGTCAGAGATTGAGAATAGAAATGAAAAAAAGCAGAGGGACAGAGTACTGGTATGTTATGATTTTTGGTTAGTTCTCATACTCGTATTGCTACTAAGTAAAGTAACATCTTGTTAATTTGTGAATTCTCTTCCACTTTAGAGCCCTTTTCCTACAGACAAAACATTGCAAGCCTTTTGTTGCTTTATTGCTAATTCTATGGAAAGTGCTTAGATGAACTACTTCCTTTAGTTTCACCATTTCTAACCTTCATGGCTACGACCTTCTATGCCACAAACATTATAGTAAACCACAGTCCATTCATATCCTATTTGCAAGATTCAAGTTTCACTCATGTAACTCCTTCCCATAAACCGTTGCTTTGCGGAATTGACTCCCAGAATGTTTCTCTGATCCTAATTTGTTCAGGTCTAGAGTTAACCATTATCTTCCCCCTCATATCCCTATAAACTGTGACTATTATTCTGTAACACTACCTCAAGTGGCTCTTGGGCCTTGTATAGGGTGAACATCAATGAGGTGAAAAAACTACAGCATTGAAATATTAATGTTATGATAAATAATATCATAAAGCTATTAGAATTGCATTGGCAGAATACATAAATATTAATAAATTATTTTGTGCTTTGTTAAATGTCTCTTAATTGAAAGATCAATAGTCGCTATATAAAAAAAACAAGTGCTTTGCAGTACTTGATTATCTAGAAGTGTTTGATCTATATATATATATATATCTATATATATATATATCTATATATATATATATCTATATATATATATATCTATATATATATATATATCTATATATATATATCTATATATATATATATATCTATATATATATATATATCTATATATATATATATATCTATATATATATATATATATATATATATATATATCTATATATATATATATATATATATCTATATATATATATCTATATATATATATATATATCTATATATATATATATATATATATATCTATATATATATATATATATATATCTATATATATATATATATATATCTATATATATATATATATATATCTATATATATATATATATATATCTATATATAAGGGGAAATTACAAGGATGTGCTGAAAAGTTCTCAACCCAACCTATTTATCAACCTCAGTTTGATCAAACTTTTTTTTTTTTTTGTAGACAACTTTTCAGCACCTCATAACTGGGACATTTTCTCATTGCTGTTGTAATGGTTATTGTTTCTTTTTTCTTTTTTTTTTTTTTATAAATATCCATAGGCTTTTGTTACTGTGTTTTCATTTTATTTATATAGATTACTTATTGTATGTCCATATTTAGATTAATATTTTTGTTATTTTAAATTTAGCCTTTTTACTGTTCAGATTTTTACAAAGAGAACTTGTGAATATAGGCTATTTACCTGATTTGATTTACTTCATTATTTTGAAATTTCCTTTGCCTGTTTGACATCAAGAAAACCTGGAATGGTTTCTGTGCTTTCTTTGAACATTCTAAGACCATTTTTTATTTTAAGTATTTGCTAAGCTTAGTTTAGCACAAAGACAAGTGTAGGATCCTCTAATGTCAGATCTGAAAATGTTTAAACTTATTCATAGGTATTTATTATACTAAGCCAAATTTGGCACAAGGCCACATTCTTGGAGTGTTTACTGAAAAAATGCTTAGCAAGACTTGTAGTATTGGTACACAAACAGGTGCTTGAAATAATTATTTCTACAAATTGTCTGTTGAGGCTGGCCTTAGTGCCAGTAATTGTTTCTGTCTTGTAACCACTTGATTATAATGTGAAAGTAACTGAACACTAGAGATTGGAGGGGCTTAGGTAGAGGTTTGTATTTCATGGATTTTTTTTTACTACGTAGTTTTATCTCTTACAATTTTTACTGATATTATATGCTGTAGATAAAAATCAGTTTTTCAGATGGATAGAAATCAGTTTTATTAGTTTGCAATAATGTATTTTGCCCACAAAACAAGGTGGATAGTAGATGATATAAAGCCATAGTGGTACCAAAATGCTTTACTCTGAGAAAATTAATTTTAGGAAATAATTATGAAATTTATTTATATTATAAATTAATTTCCTTAAATGTTTCCAATATAGATGTTGGCTTTGATAGACTAATATTAATAATAATAATAAAAAAAAAAAAATACTAAGTGTATTTTAAAATATACTGATAATTATTGGATTACATTGTGCTTGAGCAAACTGTTCTCTTAAAGAAAAAAAAATGTGTGTATAATTATCTAAGATTTCAACTCGTAGCATATATAGGTAACATCAATGTCAAACTTGTATGGGATGCTCCAAAAGTAATGCATCTCATATTCTGATGGAAACTAGAACAAATACAGAGATCACAACACTGTTGTACAGAACGACCTTTTCAGCTACGAAACACTTTTCCTTCACCACGTCCTGGGTAAGACAATAAACTACATCTAACAGCAAGGCCTCTGTTCAGTAGGTTTTGAGGAGTGCGGAACCACCTCTTAATTGCTGGTGTTCCTAGGTCCACTCTGACCTGGGGTGGTAGCACCTGTTAGGGTCCCAGCTATGGGCAAATAGTTAACACTCACAGACTTGGGTCAAAATACTATGAAAGTGTGAAAATAGGTTTTAATACCAGAAATACTTTGCTAAAAAAAAAAAAAAAAAATTATTACCAGCAATATCTTTTTGGAAAAAAAAATATTACCAGCAATAAAAATTTTGTTAGCATTAAATAACCCATTGAGGTTGATATACCATAAACCAAACCAAGTGAGTAATTTAAAAAGACTTTTTACAAAAATAAAACCATCCAAGATTGTAAATTTCCTAAAAGAAGTTGGGTTGTACTCAAAAATATGAGTAATTGAAAAATGGTTCAAATATGTATGTATACATACACACCTTTTTTACCAAAATATCGCTATGAATCTATTTCAAAATTTTGTTGGCATTAAATGACCCACTGAGGTTGATATGCCATAAAGCAAAACAACCAACTTAATCACCAACATTGGCTATGCATTTTCACCAGCAATGTCACAGTTTTGTCATAAACATTGCTGTTGCCACTAGTGAAATGTACTACCCATTACCTGTGCTCACGTCCATTGTTTAGTCTTTGTAAATGTTCAGCAAGCAATAGATATCAGTAAGGAATTTTTTCTACCTGGAGGAATTTAACAAGACATCTTGGTTTCATATGTGTTTTCATGTTATTACAGATAGCAGCAATATGGCATAAGGTAGAAAAAAGAATTATGGGCTATTGGTGTGAGGGTTTAACCTCTACTGCCATTCTCCTGATATGTACGTCTCGCATCATGAGCTAATATAATATAGGAGGCATTAATTTTTACTTTTTGAGATATATTTGAAGTTATACAATTAGATCAACTGCAGAAGACTGGGTTAGGACTAATGACGTTGCGGCCTTAAAGCCATGCCTGTTCCCAGTCATCTGATAAGGGCTTTATTTGGTCGAAGCACTACTATTGACACATATTTAAGTTGTGTATGTATTGTGTCTATATATATTTAAACAAAACGGACGTCATGTTATACCTTAGGTACCTTTTGACCAACACTTTTTCAAAGGTATACGTTGGTAAATTGGAAAACAATGAAAGATACTCTCAATATAACGAATGAGGAGGGAGAGTTGGAACGTGATTAAAAAAAGATAAATTTTAATTACAATTAAAATTCAAAAGTGGGTGAAAATAGCAAGTTCCACAAGAGTATAAAAAGGAAAAAAAGACACAGTCCCCCCCACAACAAACGTAAGTAACATACAAAATGCTCCTTTTGTCTGCACAGGCTAGGCTGATGAAATTTTATAAATACCACCTCCAGGACTCTGAGATGGTATACCAAGCAACCACTGTGTAATATTGAGAACCAAGTGTCCTCATAATCAATGGCACAAACATGGATGTTGAGCAAATGCTATCCAATCGCCGAATCATGGACTGCCTGAGTAGTTCTTATATAAGAAGCATGGATAAAAAAAGATGGGATCTTTGACACTACAATGGGAAGCTTTGACAGTGCAGGACAGCTGTTTGAGGGTTCCTATAGCCTCATTAAGCTTAATTTTAGGTCTGCCATGGTAAAAATTTTCTATCCCAAGTATAAATCATCACAAAAATAGCAAGTCATTTTGTCACAGCCTATTTTCTCTGAAAAAAAAAAAAAAAATGGATTTTCATACTTTTTTGTGGTAAAACAAGGTAATATATTGAAAAATAACTTTTGTCATCGTCTGAATAAAATATCAAGGAAACTTTTGATCTGAATCCCATGAAACTAGGTATTTTCTGAAAGCAAACAATATGTTCTTTCATTTAAAAATAAAATTGGCTGGTGTATTTGACTCAAAAAAATTTTTCAGGGAGTAAAATGTGAAAAAGTAGTGAAAATTTTGCATTTGTTCTAGTTATAAACAAATATTTTCCACAATAATGGGAAATTTTTTTTTTTTTTTTTTTAAATCAGAAAGCCTAAATCATAATCAAACAATTTCAGCCATAAAATTGAGAGTTTGAAGCAAAATAAAATTCTCAGGGGATCAAAAATAAGGCATAATCTTCAAAAATTTCAATATTTTAATCCGTTATCTGGTGAAATGTCAATCATAATTCCATGGAAGTAGGTATTTTCTGAAAGCAACACAGTATGTTCTTTCATTTAAAAGTAAAATTGGCTGGTGTAAAGGAATTAATTTTTTTCACGGTATAAAATGTAAAAAAAAAAATAAAAAATTTTGCATTTTTTTTTTTATGTTCTGAAAAAAAAATTCAACAATAACAGGAAATTAGCTAGTTTTTTTTTTTTTTTTTTTTTTTTTTTTTTTTTTGATAATCATAAAGCATGAATAAAAATAAAAAAAATATTTCAGTCATAAAATTGTATTTGAAGCCAAAAAAAATCCTAGGGTGTCAAAAAATGCAAGATCTTCAAAATTTGAAAATTTTATCATTTACTATCAGTCATAACCCCATGAAAGTAGGTATATTCTGGAAGAAAACAGTGTTTTCTTTTATTTACAGGTAAAATTGTTTGCTGTAAATAACTCAAAATTTTTTCATGGGGTAAAATGTGAAAAATAGTGAAAATTTTTTAATTTTTTTTTTTTTTTTTTTTTTTTTTTTTCTTGTTCTAAAAAAAAAATTTCCCAATAACAGGAAATTAACCAATTTCTTTTGAAAATCAGAAAGCATAAATCATAATCAAATCTGTCAACTGAATGCCACTTTCCAAGGTTTTTTCTTTCAAGTCTGTGAGACACAAATCATTTTGAGATTGTGACAAAATACAAACACTATCACCAAAAAAAGGTGCTTAACAGCACAAGACATCAAAGGAACAAATGCAGACAATTTAAAAAAAAAAACAAAAAACTTTTTCTTTTTCAAATTGAACGTTTTTTATGACAAATATTATTTTTAGATTTTACAAGAAAAAGACTTCAATGAAGCAGATGATGATCCTGCTTGAATCAAGTCAATGCAGCTTCACATTCAGTTAAGAGGATCCGGATGCAGAGGGTTCATTCAGACAAGAACAAACACCACCTTTGTAAAATTCATTACAAGCTTTACACTTTTTGGAAACTGGGACAACAGACCTATCCATTTCACCTTTAAGGGCATGCTTACTTATTAACAACTTTTATTTTAAACCAGGGTCCCCGATGCTAATATTTTTTTAGGAAATGATGCAAACTCTCCCCACTTTCCTCGCTGAAAAGTCCTACACTTTGATGAATTCTGTCCGAATGAGGAAGGTGAAAATAAAATCATGGAGTTTTACATTGATCAGTTCTGATGGGAAATAGATGGGAAATTTTTCTCCCATTTTCTTACAACAAAATTCCAGGTCATCCAGTTGATGATCACTCAAAAATGTTCGCAGTACCATGATCTGATGGGCCTTTAAATATATTTCAAAAGGTTTTGTCAAATTGTGGTCAACATCAGAATACTGAGGGGACAAGACACTGCAAAGTTTTGTGAAGTTGTAAATGCCAGCCTTATCTTTGGACAAAATAACTTTGCAGTGATTGCCAACAAAAAGCCACCATGGTATGCATGTCTTTTTATGTCCATTTCCTGTAAGATTTGATCAAATAACCATGGGGCAAGTCCAAGGAAGCAATAATATCCTATATGGTTAAATTAGTAGCAAAATATTGCACACACCCTCTTATTTCAGTAACAATCTTATGCTTAAGATGTGATAAAGTATGTTTGTAATTTTCAAATATATATATATATATATATATATAAGGTTGGTGCAAAAATGTCGTTTTCTCACATATGTTACAATGTGAGAAAACGACATTATTTTTTTCACCAACCTTATCTATATATATATATATATATATATATATATATATATATATATATATAGGATTAAAAGAAATTTGACACGAGTTCCCTTACTCCCCAAATAGCAGCTCAGCAATAAGGAAGGGTTCATCAAAAGCCAAATTGTCTTTGATATGGCTCTCAAAGCAATAAAAAACAAACTGTCATCATTTAGCTGGTGGAGATAAACCCCATCCACTTAACAAGTATGTGATGACCATTTTTAGGGCTTGCCATGGCTTATGTTTTTCATCACTGTGTGAGAAAGTCCAGATTGTTTGGTATCAGTTAAAGATGTGAAAAAAAAAAAAAAAAAAAAGTGGCTCCTTGAGACCCCACTTGATATGGAGGATTATTGTTAACAGCAGCAATGAGAAAGTTTGGACTTCTTTGTGTGCGTTTTGAACTGTTAGTGAAAAAAAAAATTAAATAAGTGAGCCATTGTTTTTTTTTTTTTATCTTATAATAGGCCTGTTTTTTTTTTTTTTTTATACCTATCATCCCTTTATTAATTCTAAAATAGCTTGATAAAGATAAACAAAAGTAAGTTAGCTTTTTTTTTTAATATCATAAAAAGTTTTTAAAGTTTTCCTAATTTAGAGAAAAAAAAAAAAAGTAACATTTAATTTTTTTTTTTTTTTTTTTTTTTTTTTTCCTTCTTTTAACATATCCCCAGTTTTATTTTAAAAAATGAATTAATAAATAACTGCACTTTTATTTTGAGGGTCACCAGCCCAGGTGACAAAAACACTAGCAGATGACACTGTTTTTTTTTTTTTTTTTTTTTTTTTTTTTTTTTTTTTCACTATATACTTTTCATATTTCCCATCGCCAGGTCATATAGTAGTTCATTTTATTCAATGATATTTTCACCAATGTAAAGACAAAGGATTGAAGTTTGAAAAAAAATTTGTTTTGAAGTGATTTTAAATAAGAAAAATTGATTTTTCATAGAAAATTGACCATAATTTTTTAATGCTAACCCCCAAGTAACATTTTTCACATCCATATCGAAGATTTATTACCAGTGAATCATTCCATGTGCAAAACATAACCGCCTGGATCCTATAATGTTGCCCGAAAAGGTCCAGATGTTTACTGATTGATCAAATACTTGTTGCACATAATTGTGTTTTCCATGGTCAGTTTCCATTATTTCATCTTGGTGTTGTCATTTTCGGACAGCCAAGTCATCAAGGATTCAGGAAAATAGTTTGGAAAAGGTTTGCATTGAGAACTTTACATTCTATGAGGTGTTTAAAATGTTACTGGCGAATGACATTTTTTGCTGAATATTTCATTTATGCACCATATTGGATTTTCCTATATGACAAAAACAAGGGTTTTAAACAGCCGTAGCAGAGACCTGCAAAATCATAGGTATATACTTTACACAAACTAAGCCAAATAAAAGATAGAAATAACATAAGACTCTACAGGGACGACGTTCTCATAATCTTAAGAAACTGTAGCAAGCAAAACACAGACAAAACTAGAAAAGCAATAATAAAGATTTTAAAAAATAACGGATTCGACATAGATATAAAAACTAACCTAAAAACATATTATAACCGTTAATATTTTTACCACACCTGGCATACATACAATATTCCAACCTCCTCCATTAACTTATGACAGTTCAAATATATTTAATCTTTTGCAACAAATACATTACAGGGAATTGGTGAAACTGGTACAGAATTCCATCTTCAGTTTAATAACCAAGAAAGCTATCAGACAACAACAGTTTCATTCTAACTGTATATTTCCACCAATTGTGCTATGGGATTGATAATGTTAGCTGCATCCTTTTAGTTGCCAACAAAATCACCATAAATCAGAAAATTCATTTTTAAAATAAATCCACACATTCTAGGTTTAAATACAAATTTAGCCATAGTCAATTAATACAGTTTTCACAAAAAAGCCATCTGTGAATGCTCCACAACCCTGATCATGGCTGAAAAAACCCCCCAGAAAGTAGGCGTTAAATAAAATGCTCGCAGACACTGAAACTATCATGTGCATTCAGACATTAATGAATATGAAAATACTACACCCATCAGAGATGGTGGATTGGGAAATCATAAAAAATAACCTTACTTCATCCAGCTAGTTGAAAACTATATAGACTAACTGAAATGATTCCATAACCTCTGTCCTAGGGCTGACCGTCCACTATTTTTCATGGTCTTTGAAAATAAATAAATCTGGCCCTTTTTTTTTTTTTTTTCACAAAAAAAATCCTCATCTTCATTTTATTTTTCATTGAGGCACAGGCATGACTGAAAATTATTTTGATTTTTTTTTTTCCCTTCCTCCTCCTATTTTACTTAATGGCGAATAATATACTATAAATATTATTCTGTCTTTGCATTTCTCTCATTGACCTACTGCCTACATGTATTATCACTTATAGATGGTCCATTTTAATTTCTTTTTTTTTTTTTTTTTTTTTTTTTTCTAACTGTATACATTACATCCATCAGTCTGTGCACTCAAAAACAAAGAAAATGTGCTCTCTGGTCCTGTTCCCTGTTCCTCCTTTTTACAAGAGGCCACACTCTGGTCTGATATGCTTTAGATTGCTCTAGTACAGAGAGTGTCATAGCCTTGCAAAGTTCTATTTACCATTTTAAGTGATGCACATTCCCTCATTCAGATTTTTTTTCAAAGCCCATATCTGCTTGATTTCATGTCCAAAACAAAGCAATTTCTATATAATTAAGAAATTAAAGAATTAAATTTTCTTAAGAGCTCAGATTAGTAGACATAATACACACCGTAACAAAAATGTCAGTTTAAAAATAAATCCATTAATTTTTTTTTTTTTTTTTTACATAATAATGGTCTATATTGATATGTACCTCATCTACTACTCAGGCTTTCATGCGATTATAGGAACCCTTAGGTGGAAATTAATTATCAATTTTCACTTGAAGATTGCCATAACAGCATGAAATTTTCAGTGGTGAAGTTATGTAGCAGGACAAACTGTTTTAATATTTAATAATAAGCTCTGTCGTTTTGCTTTGCATCTCGCATAGCTCCATTAGGTCCTATTTAAATACATACAGGTCTATCAACCTCTGCTCATAACATACTTGTGGAAAATACAAACATAATAGACTCATCCACATGCAAAAAAAAAAGTTTTATATAACTAATGATATTTTACTTCTTTTTATAGATACATTTTGTCAGATAAAATCTTTACATTTGTCTTGATAAAGCCTTTCAAAAGACAAAATGCAGTGAGATATATATATATATATGTGTGTGTATTTAGGTAGCAATCCTTCATTTATACATGTTTCATTACAATTAAGCCTTTTATTTAATTTTTCTTGTGTTTGAACAAGTGTTTTCTTTTCTGAGCATAGTGTAGAAACTGTCCAAATGTTCTTTAATTCTGAATGTTTTTGCCTATACTTTTAGCCATTATCAAGGATAATTTTATTTTTGCTTTTTAATTGGGTGTATGGGTTGTGTGTATACTTCTACAGTTATGGGGATGTTTGATTTTCCGAACACTGTCCATATTCGTGGTTAAAATTATTGAGTGTTGGCTTTTTCTTTTTTTTTTTCTTTTTAAGACATCCATTATTTTTTTTTTTTTTTTTTTTTTTTTTTTTTTACACACATGGTTGAGGTTTTTGTCTGTATTTTCTACTAGTATGTTTTGGACAGAGTCTCGTAAGTTTGTGTGTGTTTAAATTACATTGGTCACACTGCTATATACCTATCCAGATGCCTTACATTACGCTTATCCAACCATAGCTCCATTAGAACCCATTTAAATTTTTTTAATTGTTAGTATTTTGCCTCACCTAAAACTGAATTATCAACAAATTCAGTTTTTCAATATTAAAATTGTCACTGAAAAACTGCTTGAATATCAAGTGTAACAATTTAGTTGAATGGCCAAACAATTTGATAGAGGATTAATAGAGTAGGTGTGAATATGAAATCAGAAAATTGTGAAAATTTTGTGAAACATTAACTTTTTTAGCATTTTGTCAATTGAAAACCGTTTCTCTAATATACAAGTATAAAATGAAGTGATTTTATTTAGAAAAATAATGCTTATGCAAATAAAAATTAGTCAGATATATTTGGTAATTTTTAAAAACAGTCTCCAGAATGAATCTTTAGGGCCAATAATCAAATCTACTGATGTGATTTATGTTTTTTACTACTTCAATGTGGGAGATTTTCATTGGCATACTGACAAGGAATAATCTTTTTTTTTTTTTTTTTTTTTCGCGGCTTCTTCCGTTAAGAGCTATGATTGTATAACACATTACAGTTTGAATAGCCACTGCAGCCATTTTTGCAGAAATACTACAGTTGACTGAAACTTGCACACAAGACTTTCTATGTGCAACCTCAAATAATTCTAATTTTTGGTGGAGGTAGAGTTATTGGAATAGTTTGTGTACATATTTCATTGCACAGAAGATGGATTTTACCCAAACAATTTATACTTGAATTTAAATTGTATTCTGTAAAGCTAGTATCATGACTCATCTTTCCCACTATCATGCTCTTCTGTTCTAAATCACTTGATGCAGCAAACTTAACTAAGTAATCCACCCATTATCACTTTCTTCAGTCTACAAACTTGACTTTCATCAAGGTAGAAATGTATTCAATGTATTGGAATTTTAGTTTTGAACTTTAACAATCTCTGCTGTTTAATCCAACTCCTGATTGATTGTGGTTTCAAAGGTTTAGTGTTATACTTTGAAGGCTTTTCTTTAGCTTTATCATAAGCATTCTTATTTTAATGTGTAACAATTTTCTCTGATCTGTTGAAGCTCATGATGTTCACTACCAAATGATCTCCATCTCCAGAAGTCAATAAGAGCATTAGCACATGCAAGCATAGTACTGGTCATCTTGCTTTTTGATTTACTTGCCACAGAAACAAAAAACATAGCACTTGCTGCATCATAGTGAATGGGTAAATCATCACCCAACACAAATACAAAGTTTTCAAATGTTACTTATAACATTCAATAGTTCCTCTCATATTTATGATTCTCTGCCTTTTCTGAGACAAAAAATAAATTCATTCAGTTTAAGTAAATTAATTTCACTCATCACAGTAACACTTACATAATCATTGAAACAATTCTCTTAATGTATTCTTTTTATTGAACTTTAATATCATCACTAAAGTAGCTTCTACTCTTTTATAGGGCGGGAACAATCAACTCATAATTTGCTGTGTTGTACCTGCTGTTACATAGATGGAAAAAAAAATCATATTTTTACTAATGAGTTCCGTGCTTATCTCTTTTCAATAGTGGGCATGAGGGTTATTTGTAAGGGTGAATTGGTTTTTGGTTAAGTATATACAGAAATAAACAATTATTCAAAACAATAAATGCTACATTTTATACCAAATATGGATATTCATGCCTGAAGATGTATGCTAAATTTTTTATTCATAATGATGAATGCTAAATTTTTTATTCATAATGATGAATGCTAAATTTTTTATTCATAATGATGAATGCTAAATTTTTTATTCATAATGATGAATGCTAAATTTTTTATTCATAATGACTGTTTCTAATCTTTAAATTTTGAAAAACATGGCGCACATTTGGCATAATTCAGTTGTCAAACTGCCAAAAATGAAAATAATGGAAAAATCAATTTTAAAACATTCATAGTCATTTGGCTTTAAAGACAAAAAAAATCCAGATCTAAGAAATCTACATGTAACCCCCTTCTAACTCCTCCTATACAATGATTGATATATATTTGATTACAGGAGTAGTGTTAAGTGCATTGACAAAGGAGGAGGATATGTAAAAAAAATTAATTATATTTGTTGTGGAATAAGCCTGAATATATATATATATATATATATATATATATATATATATACCTAAAATACTATTTTACTTGTATTGTTTTTATTTTGTAGGAAATCACCAGAATAGAGAATTTTAATTTGTGTATTGAAATACTTGAACAACATGATTGGAACCTTCAGGTATGTATGTATTTGAAATCAAGCCAAAATTCTTTCAAATATTTTATCGTAGGGGGGTTGGAAACTCTCAAACAATTGTTTTATGATTCCTTATTACAATTGTAAAGTGTATACATTGTCTGTGTGCTAAACAAGATATTTCTAACTCTGAATCCTCATTCCTAAACAAATAAACACTCACTGTCCACTTTATTAGCTATAATTTCTAGTACTCGTTTGGAACCCTTTTACTTTTAAAATCACTTTAATTTTTCATGGCATCAATACAACAATGTTCTGGAAACACTATTTTGAAATTTGTGTCCGTGCTGTTACTATCGGGTCCTGTAATTCTTCTTGATTTGTTAGCTGCACATCCAGAATTTTGAAACTCCTTATCCACCACATTGCAAAGGTGCTCTATTATGGGATTGAAATCTGGTGACTGTGCAGGCTGCTGTAACACAAAAAACTTCTTGCTGTGTTCAATGTATCAATCTGCCACTATTTTTTATTTGTGGCATGGTGTGTTCTGCTGGAAGTGGCCATTAGAGGATGGGTGCACCATTGACGCATGTGGTCAGTCACAATATCTTGGTAGGCTGTAGCATTTAAATGACTTTTTTTTTTTTTTTTTTTTTTTTGGTAGTTAGGGTCCCAATGTATGCCAAGAAAATATTCCCCCATATCATAATGCCATCAGTAGCAGTCTGGACCATTGATACAAGACAGGATGGCTCCATAGTTTTACGTTGTTTACACCAAATTCTGGCCCTACCATCTGAATATCATAGCAGAAGTTGAGACTCATCAAACCTGGGAATGTTCTTCAAATCTTCTAATTGTTCAATTTTTGTGATCCTCAGTTTCTTGTTTGGCTTGACTATTGTTTACAAGATGGAAGACATTGGCTTGAATAAAACAGTTGACTAAATGGAATTAACACATGTCCAATGCTAATAATTATGGTAGTGAAGAATGAATTCAAAGAAAATCTAAGAATAATGACTAATAATTTAAATAAGATAACCTTACCTAGTAAGGATCTGCCTTCAATAAGTAATTATATTCAACCTAATTACAATTAAGGGTAGGTAAAGTACTAACAATAGTTCAGTGAGGCCTGAAGGGTACTTGTTAAAATACTGTGATGAGATTGCATCATTATTTCAGTTTATTGGGCTTGTTCTGTTTTGTTAACTGTTTTATTTGAGTCATCTTTATCCAGGGCCATATGGTGAATGATGGTCAACCTCTTGTTCTTATCTGACAGGAGTGTGGCACATGGCATGGTCTTCTGTTGCTGTAGCTCATCTGCTTAAAGTTTCAATGTGCTGTGCATTCAGAAATGCTCTTCTGTATACTTTAATTGTAAAGAGTAGTTATTTGAGCTACTGAGGCCTTTCTATTGGTTTGAAACAGTTTAGCCATTCTCTTCTGGCCTGTTCCATCAACAAGATATTTCTGTTCACAAAATTGCCACTCACTGGAATTTTCTTTTTCTGGCCATTTTTCTATAAACCTTAGAGCTGGTTGTACATGAAAAATTGAGTAGTTTTTAAATACTCAAACCAATGACTATGCTGTATTTAGGGTCATTATACTCCCCTTTCTTATTAACCTTGTTAATAGCCATTGATATTAGGTTGGTGCAAAAATAATGACGTAATAATGTCGTTTTTGATGTTAAAAAATACGTCAAAAAACGACATTATTACGTCATTATTTTTACACCAACCTAATATATCTAAGGTGATTGTCCTCATGGTGAATTTATTGTCCTGTGCCTCATTGATTCTATGAGTAATGACAATTAAGATCTCAGCAATGGGTCTAGCAGAGTGAAATCCATATTGCTTGTCCCTAAGGAGGTTGTACCTGTTGATGTTCAACACCCTTCTTGTTGATTATAAACTCGGTTTGCTGGTATCCATTAAATTGCTGCTACATCATTTGCATAAAAGAGCATTTGATCAGAAGTACATAAGTAGCCAGTGAGTGTATAAATGAACTGATGATCTTACCTATAATTTTGTTAATTATCTACTCTTTATTTGTTAAAATTAAAAAAAAAAATTGTTTTGAAACTAATAATTTTAAAAAATATACTTTTGGGAGTATTGGAAGTAATATTAAATAATTATATAGGTATGATGTCTCTCAATCTGCACATTTTATCAATTTTTGACATTGTCTTTTCAAACTAAATTTTGTAGGGTTTTATATATATATATATATATATATATATATATATATAATGTGTGTGTGTTCAATAGAATAAAGATTTATATAATGGGCTTTGTCATTAAAAAGGATGTCATCAGACTATACTGAAGGGTGAAACGTGTTAGAAAATTATCTTTTTTCATTGTCTTTCTGTTACCAACATTGTTTTGACATAAAAATTTATATATTCTCCCAGATTTTCATAGCAAATCTTTAATGCAATGATTATTCTTCATTATAATATTATAATAAATAGTGTGACTTTTTTTCAGTAGATTTCCTTTATTTTCTTTGTATCAAACTCAAGCAAACAAAATTTAACAAGTGAATCCTGCTTAGTTTCAAATTTTAAAATAGGAGGTAACTAGGAAAATGATGCATCCATTATGCTAATGTTCTGATGTTTGGACATCCAGATTAGATTAACTTGCAAATAAACCCATATACTACAGTGATCCTAGACAGAAAATAAATGAAGAAAACTTTGATCCAGCTGATTTGATTTTAGGCAAAAGTGTCTGTCCATATCTAAATAATCCAACCTTTTTTTTTTTAAGTTAGTAGTTGCTATACTAGTAGCATCTAGAACAGTATTTGCAGATTGTAACTTAACCATTCACTGTGACTGATATTTCTTCTGTCATTCTGAAGGTGTTGAGAAAGAGGGTCCCGACCTGTGCAAGTTCCTTCACACACTATTTTTTTTTTTTTTTTTTTTTTTTTTTTTTTTAAATGCCTTGTCCATTCAGGATATAAGTGGTCATGTCTCCACAGATTCCTTTTCTTTATCTGTGTACAGAATGACATCTTGGGAAAGATAGTGGAATGGTTTTCTGTTGACTTCTCCACAGTTTGAAATTCATAGTTGTCATTTTCCTAGACTTGCTGCTACCAATATATGCAGAGTTCAGTCGATCCTGCTAATGAACCAATAGCTGAGAGGCAGATAAATGGGTTCATGTCTTTGCCAAGGACATTAGCATGAAGTGAATTTAACAGACTAGGCCAAAAAGCTGAATTGCACTAACAACACATTCATGCCACTCATATATATATATATATATATATATATATATATGCACGCACATGCACGGTGGATAGCAGCTCGGATGGAGGAAGCGGAGAGCCGAGTTTGAATTCCAGTCAAATCAATTACATTCACATGTGCTAATACCCTTGGGAAAGGTATCAATCCTCCTCTTCTTCTTCCTCCAGCTATGGGTAAATAGCAGGGCAGACTGGGTTCTATAGCATGGGATGGCAACTGGTCTAGGAGGGGGACAACTCTGAATTGGAAACCTTGTGGCATGTAGTGCATCAGGTCTCTGTATTCAGCACTTCAAAAATTGTGGTTGGTTCTGCCCATTCCTTCACCACTATAATCAAATTGTGTGCTGGTGTCTGGGCTCTCTGTTTCTAGGAACTGAGCTGCTTGACCCTCATGCATTGAATATGATGGGAGAGTTATATATATATATATATATAGAGAGAGAGAGATATGTGCAGTTTAACCGAAAAACTGACATTTTTCAGTTTTGTTTTTATATCACTACTGAGTGACCATATCCAAAGAAACACTATTGAAAAAGACTTTCAGATGTTAATAGAATCAAATTTTATCAACATTTATACCATTGTAAGAGAAAAAGATTGAATAAAAATATGTTAAAAACATTTAATTGACTAGTTTTAGGAAATAAATGTGAAATCTATTTGTTTACAAAAGAAATGAAGAAGAAAAAAAAGAAAATACGACATGATGTCTGAAATCTATTTGTTTCAGTTTTCAAAAAAAAAAAGAAACTTTTTGTGGTAAAATTAACAACAAAATAACATGTCAAAATAAAAAATACTTGCCAATTTCGTCTTAATGTTAAATTTTATGAAGTCAGATTTTTTTGCAAGGGTTTTCTAGTAAGCCATTATTACACCAATCACGAAATAAAGTTGTTGTAAACAAGAAAAATGAAGATTTTTTTTTATTATCTAGGGTATGCACCTAAATTAGATATTAAGAATAATTAAAATATTTCTTAATTTCACTTTTAAGATGTGTATATTTCCAGATATGTGAGTGTCTGTTTTCTACAAATAAAATTATGCTTCTATCTAGCGACTACACGTAAAATTAGATATTAAAAAAATAAAGTAAGTTTTAAACTGTGTATATTTTCAAAACTGCAAGTCATTTTTTTAAACCCAAAGTAAAAATTATTCTTTTTTCCACTAGTGTTCGGTGGGTGGGTGTTACTGTTCTGTCTATAAAATTCTTCTAAATAAGGAAAATTAATTGATTTTATTTTTTACAAATATCTTTATGGTTTATCTGGCGAATAATACACTTAAGATTATATTAAAATGATTAAAATAGTTTTTAATTTCAGTTTTAAAAAGTGTATCTAAAAAAGAACAGGTGCTACTCACAGATTTGGAAATCTACACATTCTAAAAATGAAATTAAAAGCTTTTAATTATTTTTAATATCTATTTTTAGGTGTATTTGCTAGATAAAACATAAATTTATTTAGGGGAAAATAACAGTTGGCTGGCGTACCAGAAAATTGCTGGTTGCTTTATATTTTTTGAAGGAATTTGCTTCCTTGTGTCAGAAGTTGTCTTCTAATTCAGTGTACAATTTCAAGAATATTGATAAAGATTGGTCACTTTGATTTTATGAAACAAAGTAATGTGTAAAATTTAGTCTCAAAAAAAAAAAATGGTTTCACATTTTCGGCTGGTTTGAAGCAATACCGTTTTAACTCACTAAAAAAAAAAATTCAATGAATAAAAGCACATACAAATTACATATTTAGAAAGACTACATAATTTTCTTTCCAGCCATTTGAATATTTTTAAGATTTGACAAGAAATACATGAGATATTGCGAGTTGAATGGATTGAGTATTATCAATCTCAAACAAAATCAGTTATCAACCGGAAATGCTATCATTACACAAAAAAATGAATGGTTTCCTTAGAAAGCAAAAATGCTAAATTAAAAACCAAAAATCCGAATTGATAAAGGAAAACAAAACTGGAAACTGATACCGAAACATAAATTGCCAAACTGACCAACTTTATATATATATATATATATATATATATATATATATATATATATATATATTCTCCTTTTTCTTTTCCCATATCATTTCTGTTGAGTTGACTGATTAAATAGGTCAGTGTCTGATCTTTACCCCCTTCTTCCTCATATTAAGTATTATAATAAAAATAAATTTTAAAACTCTCCCTTCCCTCTCTAAACTTGACCGTCTCTCATACCATCCCTCGCTACCTTCTGTGTCAACTTATATAAGCTTAATACTGCCCGTCAAAAGTGTAAATTTTAATTTCATTTTTCGTTTCACCTTTTGAAAGGGATGTCTGAAGATCCAGGGAAAAATAAGTCTCTGTTGAAATAAATTATTTCAATGGAGCCTTAAAGTGGTCTGTTTGTCTTTAAATTAAATTATTCACTCTGAATTAACATTGAGCTCTCAGGATTTCATCCTTCTTGGGATTATCCATACAGATTACCAAGAATTTTGTTACTTTTATATATATATATATATATATATATATATAGTGGCATGAATGTATTGCTAGTGTTCTGAACTGAGGGAGAGATACCACTTTTTAAAACAAAACAATTTTTTTTTTTTCCCCAAAGCTACAAACAAATTTAACAGTTTAACTGAGAAAACATAAATATTGCTTAAAAGTGATATTTGCAATTATTTCTCTTATATATAATGTGATTATCATATTTATTTGAAGTTATATATGCATTGTTTATTATTAAATGAAAATAAGCTTAAATCCTGAAAAAAAATTTTCATTTTTTTCTATCTTTTTCTAAAATTAACAAATTTTTGATAACATTTTATATAGTTAAAAAACAAATGTTAATTTTGGAGGAGCTTCTAAAACACATGGTGTATATAATGTTTATATCTGTACATTATATATGTTCCAAAGATTGTCATAGCAGGGGATGATAGTGGGGACAAAATAGTGTCTATAAAAGGCTTCTATGGTATGCACCTCAAATAGCCTCTGACAACTAAATCCAGCACCAAGGTGGAAAACTGTCACCTACTAACCAACTGCTTTTGGTAGATGGAGCTTGACAGCCCAGGAAGGCATTCCATCTAGAGGAATGAAAATCCTGATTTTAAACCTCCACTGCTTTGCAGTAATATTGAACCACAGAAAAGTCTATGAAAGTAAATCCAGACAGAAAATCTGGTGGAGCCCTGAAGGTGGTTGGCTGTCAACATTGACAACTTTCTGGTAACTTCTGCAGCCAAGCTGGCCCCAAATGTAATGCTCTGTATTCCTTTGGATTGTGTTGGTATGGCTGTGGGGGGGGGTCATGTTGTCTGGGTAGCACATGGCTTTCATATACCATCTCCCAGTCTTTAATTCTTGAACATGGCCAGTGCAGAATCTGTTGTTGACATACAATAAGAAAAAAAAAAAAAAAACTTTGTTAGTCTTTTTTTTTTTTTTTTTTTTTTTTTTGAAACACTTGTTACATATGCACTCTCTCATGCACATGCACAAACTTAGAAAACAAAATCTATTCATACATACACCCATCTTAGAAAGGAACCATCAATATTTCTTTGCATGGATAGCATTAAATGCTAGTTACTAAAATAAGTGACATCTTCTATCTACATGTATTTATTATTGTTTAATTCTTTTGTGTGTCTAAATAAAACCTTTCTCTTTGATCATTTTGTAGGAGGCTGTCCAGAATGCCATCCCACCTGAAGTCTGTTCACCATCTGCTGATATCCTTCCGGGTGGCCCTACCACACAAAATAGTAATGAAGCCAGTCCATCTCTACCATCATCATCACCGTTTGAAAATGCTAGCTTAGCATTAGACTATCCTGTTGAAACAAAGCATTTGCCTCGTATGTTAACGTTCAATGTTGAATATGAGAGCAGGACAATCAGTTTATCTTTACCCGATACAGACACTGTTGGTAAGTGCAATAATGTGGAAAATAAATAAGAAAAAGAAAAAAGGTATTAGAATTTTAAGAAATTTCTGAACTTATTATTTTTGTAGCCATGATTTTAAGCTAAAAATAATTGTTTTGATTAAATACAATTCTGTTTTTGAGTTCCCATATTTAGCATAACACATTAAAAAGTGTTTCAACAATTTTTTTCTTTTTGCTCATAAACTCTGTTTAATGAAACCTTGAAGAAAACAAGATGTAATATTTCAATGTTGTCTTGAAGTTATGGTTAAGCATGATCAGAGGTGGTATATAAAAGGGCACATAATTTTTGGGATGAAGAGTTATTGGGTTGGTGCAAAAATAATGACATAATAATGTCGTTTTTTGACGTATTTTTTTATGTCAAAAACGACATTATTACGTCATTATTTTTGCACCAACCTAACATTATTTACATTTAAGCTAAAGTCCTTTTTGTTACTTTCACAGCATTTTGGGTGTTGCGCCCTTCCGGCCTTCGTCGCATGTCTGTTGTGCCCTCCAGCCTTCTGTTATTACTGCTCAGTTATTGCTAGTTTTCACTGGGTTAGTCTGTATTACACATCCCTGGGATTGACCTTGTAATTACTATGCCTCTAAATTCACAAAACAACAGTAATCTACTAGGCTGATGTCCCAAGACAAATATTGTGAAAATAACAAAGATGAGGACATTAGCGTGAGTGTAAATAGTATAAATAAAGCAACACGTAACTAACCTGATAGTCACAATTCCAAAATATTTGCTTATAAGAAAAGAATAGAGTACTTTAAGAGTACATGATAAAATTTTGAAAAACCATTTGTCATAAATATTTTGTTTTCTTAGGGAACCTACTCCTCAAATTTCCTTTTTAAAATAACAATCATCTTTTTAAAATACTTTGTAACCTGGTAGCCATGATATAAAATAAATAGAATCTCATTTTCTAATCAGTCATTAGTTTAAAATGAAGTTATCTTAGGAGATAATTTTGTCATTCTTTGTAACCTTGTTATAAGCAATATGATTAAATAAACATATGGCATGAATTCAAGTGATTTTTTTTTTTTAAGTTACCTTACAATCTGTTCTACTAAATTTGTTACTGGTCAAGTTTCCTGGATATGTGCCTTTCTTCCTGTATTACTTTGCAAAGAGCATGTAGTTGCTTGTTTTTCTATCCTGTCAAATGGATAACAAGCTCAGAGTCAATCTTTTAAATAAAATAAATGACAAATTCTGTCTGTCTGAAACCCCTCTAACTTGGGCCAAACTTATTCTACATAGACATATACCATTTGGAATCTGGATGATCCCAGGAATGAAAATCTGCCCTTCATCTGGTGCTTGATCACCCAGCATTGGGATTTGTGTCCAAATGAGGAGGGAACAGTTAAAAATTCAAATTTTAAAATAAATGACAAAAATTACTTATTTTAAAAGTTTTTAAATTTATATTGAATTTAAAGTAACACAAAAAAACTTTGTATTTAAAAAAAAATGTTTTACATTCAGTTTAAAATATCTTCAAAATGCCAAGGAATCGGTTAAAGTGAGAAGTTTCATGATGTGAGGTCTTGAAGTTCCACAGTTTGTGATTTGAAGAACTCCATTTTCAGCCTGAATTGGAATTCCATCCTAAATCAGAGTTTTGATCCCGAATCATAGTTAAAGTGAGGTTTTGAAGTTTTATAGAGTGAATTGAGGAATTCAGTTATTTCTACAAAATTATCATTGGTGTTTTCTAAGCTGGATCAGAGGGCTCTTTAGTTTGAGGCTGTGAAGGGCCAACTAGCTTTAAAGTCCACATGGACTGTGGCTTTTAAACTAGTTTAAAATAAATTTGACTATAGATTAAAACCTATTAAAAAAATTAGAATTATACAAAGGTTCTAAAATATAATTGAGTACAGTTTTAGCAATTAACCCTTTTCTTGTTTGAGCTATAAATTAAAATTCCTGTACATTCATTCTTCCACATAATTCTTTGATTCTCAGTGCTTTACCAATCACTTCTTGATAGAATAATATATGTTGCAGTATGACTTCTCTCTCTCTTTCTTTCTCTCTCTTCTGGAAATAGACCTTGTATTACTAAAGATTAGTTAATCATCACAATTCCAAAATTTTTCTTATATCTTTTTAATTACTTACTGGACCATTTAAGTACTATAGTATTTAGTTGTGAAATAAATTATTCTTTGATATTTGTCTCTTATTCTCTGTGGTACCATTAAACCATTCCTGCAGACCTCTATAATATTTTGCTCATTTGCATGCACTGCTGTTACACTTTTCTACATAGGTTCAGAGTGCAACATAGCTGGAGACTAAGTTATTCTTTCTAAATGAGAAAGATATAATAATAGCAGGAAGGAATTGGGGATTTGATGAAGATAGGAGGTAAGAAAGCTAGAGAAAAATGAAAAGAAGGCCTGGTGAAAGGAAAAAATAAATTTAGACACGTATTTCATGAGAGAAGAGATGGTTATGAAAGACAACTAGGCTTGTTGGCTGGATATCAAGAGACGACAAACAAAAAGATTGAAAGGAATGTAGGGATGGAATAAGTGTAAAATGTAGTACATTTATAGCACAATGCCCATGTGCCAATCAATGCTTATTGGTTGAAAGTGCAGTGTGCCAGGCTGTGTTAGCACAAAGAAAAGATGAAGAAAGCCGGATAGCCAAAGTTGTTTGAAAAGTTGAATGGCTGTTTTCAATTACAGGTTTGTTTATAGAAGTTGGGTACAGTTACCTGAGGTGGACTCTCTCATTGACTCTTGGAGGAGGTGTGTGGCCACTTTGTCAATTGCTAAATCTAGTTGCTTATGGGAGGTTTAATGATGATGCTGATAGTTCCTTGCAACACACTTCCCTCCTGGGACAACAGTTTGTGTGATGAATTGCCCTCAGTAGAATTTTTCTCTCTCAAGGTAAATTTTGTCAAGCTTCTAATTGAGGATTTCTTATCAATTGGCTCCTGCCTATCTAGGAACAATTAACTACCCAACAATAGGTTTTCTGCTAACACTAAACAAGAAAAGATTGCTAAAACATTTTTGCTATCAACTTTTTCTCTTTGGTGGGGAGGGTCATGAAACTTTTTTTTTTTTTTTTTTTTTTTTTTTTTTTTGACAAAGATTTGGTAGGCAAAAATCTTATCACTAACCAACTTGAATTACAAAACCTATAGATATTAATACCAGCTCGAAAACATGAAAATTCATACTTACATTGTAAGGGTTTTAGTTAGAAGTTTTTTTTTGTTTTTTTTTTTTTTTAAGTTAAGATACATTAAAATAAAATGCCCATAAAAACAAATCTGAGTAATTAAAACCAACACTCTTTTAGTCAGCTTTCTTGTCTGCCATAAACTAATTTGTTTAAATACAAGTTGGCTTTAGTGTTCAAATCCTGAACAAGATAAAGTACTAATTTAGGGCCTTCATTTTTCTAATTCTTTCTTTGTAAGACACAGGCTATTTTTTCCATTCTTAGCTTATTTATTTAGGGATAAAGGAGAGAATGAGAAATAAGTGAAGGCTGAGAAAAGAACAGAGGTATGAGATTATGGATAATTTTAGTTGTTAACATCCATGGAATTTCCACAAGTTCAACTAGTTTATACTTTGTGTATTGTAGATAGAATGTTAAATGAAATTACCTTGGTTGAAGTTATTTTTTTTAGTGTGAATATATTCATGTAACTAAATGTGGATTTATATAATTATTATTGAACTGGTGTTAAATGACCACAAAACTTTATGCAGTTTTAATGCAGATCTAAAATTAAATAGAAATGGTACATTTCTCTGAGTTTCCAAATTTTATATATATATATATATATATATATATATATATATAAGGAGCAGTTTTTAGTGAATTTATTATTAACAAAGCAAACCATTTTATCCCATAGAAGTCATAAAAAATCTAAAATATCTTCAATTTCTTGATTACCAATTTAAATCATGAAGCTTCTCTTTTGTGTTAATGTTTTTTTGG
The DNA here is from genome assembly GCA_963932145.1 of Acanthosepion lycidas. Taxonomy (NCBI): domain Eukaryota; kingdom Metazoa; phylum Mollusca; class Cephalopoda; order Sepiida; family Sepiidae; genus Acanthosepion; species Acanthosepion lycidas. The sequence continues at coordinate 123,297,364 of OZ010580.1, forward strand.
TTTTAAGTCTAGAATAAAAGTGAAATCTTTCTGCCATTACTGCTTACATGTTTCTTTCTCTTTCCTCCCATTTCTAATGTTCTAATTGATACTCTTTAATCTTATGCTATTCTGTTCATATAGGTGTCTTTCGTTTTTTTTTTTTTTTTTTTTTTTCCACTTTCAAATTGACTGTTCTAGGCAAAAGAGGTCTCTCTTTCTCTCTCTTGTTTATTTTTACTTTTTAGTAGACCTAAGAGTGCTTTTTGGAGGTATTCATTTGTCTGGGTTTTTTTTTATTATAGGAAAAGAAAAAAACTTGTATTCTGTGTTGAGGCTCTGAAGAAGAAAAAAAACTGATTACTACTTGAATTAATAGACTTCTGGCTTTAGTCTTAAACAATTTGGCAATCATTCTTTTTTACCCTGTCCTTTCTTTTCCAAACAAAATTACATTAGCCTTTAACAATAGATATAGGCTCTTTCTCCCCCAAGGTCTTCTAGTAAATTGCTTCTTTAAATAATTGTTGGCTTGCTTGCTTCTATTTCTGCTTCATTTGTAATGGCTTTTAATAAGTTATGTTGAAAGAAAAATTTACTTATATGAATAAAAATATTTTTCAGTAAGCCTTTTAAGATAATAAGCTTTTTAAGTTTGTTATGGTTTCCAAAATTGCTCTTTTATTAAATAATTATTGGATTTTCAAAAAGGAAAAGAACCTATTTTGCCTCAAAATAGCTACAAAGTTTGTTTAATCAGTTTATCTCTAGCAAAACAATAATACCACTAAGACGCAGGGGTTACTGGGAGTAAAAGAGAATAAGAAAACTTTAGAGGAAACCCAATCATAAACTGGAAACAACAGATAAACCTCTACACCTGTTCTTAAGACTGGAGAGGAGTGTGAACAGTCCACTTCTCAACATCTGACCAAACATCAGAATTTATTTTGGACAAATATTGTTTCAGTGTTCTCTTGTATTAAGTTGTTAACCATTCTGGGTTAAAATATTAGGTTGGTGCAAAAATAATGTCGTTTTCTCACATATGTTACTATGTGAGAAAACGACATTATTTTCATTATTTTTTGCACCAACATAATATAAATGAACCTTGCATTTATTGTCTTATTTTTCCATGAAATTTTACAGTTGATCCATGCAAATATTTAAAGCCTGAAATATCAGTATGGACAGGATTTAAAGAGAGCCATTTATTTTGAACCTTATTAAAGCTGTGTTAAAATTTGTATATGAGGGTGTACAGAAATGTTCTTGGCCTGACCAAATGACCAAGCATCAAATTTTTTACTTTTAAATGTCTTGTTTAGATGAAGAACACTTTTCAGCTGCCCTTTGTAGATTTGTAATCATGCAAAATTATTTTACTTATAATAAAATTTATCATTGCAGGCTCTATTAAAGATGAATTAAGTCGGCGTTTGAGTATACCTGTCTCTGACCAGGAATTGAAAGGCTGGAGTTCAAGCAAAGTAGATGACAAGGTTACTTTTCATTCATATATATTTTTTTTTTTTAACTTAAATTTTCTTTTAGTTTCAGAGTTTTATGTGAGACACTTATGTATTCTTTTCAATAAATATATATTTTTCTCTTGATCACTATTTGCTTATGAATATTTTGGCCGGTCAGTTTATAGAAATTCCAAGTAAATTAATCATTAAATAAATAAAATTAAAGAATTATTACATATGTTAATGTGTTAGAAGAATTGATTTTACTCTGGAATTTACTTTATCCAATGATGTACTGTATATTCTGAAATTGAAGGTACTCTCCTCCCTAATAAGTATTAAAATTTACCCTGGTCAAGAGTAGCTTTAATTTTTTTAATTTATTTTTAAATGAAAATTGTGAGTATCCTTGACACTAGGAAATACAATAATTTTGGCATATTGCTTAATAATTACTGAGTTTCTTTTTTTTAAATTGGGAGACTGTCAAGTATTCAAATCTAAAGTAATTATTACTGTTAAAAATATTTCATAGTCTGTTTTTAAAGCCTTTTACAGCATTGTTTATTGTTATATATATATATATATATATATATATATATATATATATAATTTACAAAGTAATTATTTCTATCAATGTACAATAAAGCATTAAAAATAATCTAGAATGTTTTCTTTTTTTCTTTGTCTATGTCTGCTGTACATTTACGATCCTTTGTAATCATATGTTCACAGTGATTTTTTTTTTTTTTTTTTTTTTTTTTCTTTATTTTTTAAGTAAAAATTTCTGATTGCTATGTTTTTCTTTTATCTTGCAGAAGCCCTTAAAAGATTTACACTTGTCAACAGAAACAAAATTAAAGTTGCACAATACAAAAAGTAAATTTGGTCCACCTGTAGTCAAACCCAAATATTCAAATGCAGCTGCTGAAAGGTGAGTGTGTTGACTTTGACTTAAAATATATATTTTCTATGAAATAAGAGATTAGTTGTGGTGTTTATTATTTTATCCAAGATTAAAATACAATTCTTGGACTGTACAGTAATGTTTAATGTGAAATTAACATTTTGGTTAATAAATTCTCATCATCTTTACATTGTGGTGTTACAGAAGCCTTCAACGAAATAGTCATTTCAGGGTATTTTTGTCACTCTAACACTTTGATAGTTTTTATGAGTTTGATTAATCAACTATTTTTGTGGATGTACAGATTGCGTAATAGCTATCAGTTTGAAAAATGGAATCCACAAGCAAATTCTGCTTTGTTCACTTTATGCTATTGCCCTTAGAAAAAGGCATGAATCCATCTTTCTTGAGCTATGGATTAAATAGCAGGGCAAACTGGTCTCTTCTGCCTTGGGTGGTGGCCAGTCTAAGAGAAGGAAATCTTTGAATTCATTCCTGAGGAAGGCTATTTGGAGACTTGTGGCAGGTTGTGCACAATTTCTGTCATTAGTCCTTCCTAGTTCCACACAAACCTTTCTCACTATAATTAAATCATCTATGTGGTTAGTCTAATGGTTCAGTTCCCAACTGATCTGTTGTGCCTTCATGCACTGAAATTAAGTCTACTGTTACCAGTCTGTATTGTTCTTATTAAGGAGTGAAATAGAGCAGTTATATTTAAACCTCAATAAATACAGGGTGTTCTTAAAGTCTAGACACGTAGGCAAAAATGCATATTTTTGAGAAATTAAGTTTTCAACAACATTTTATTGAATTGCAATAACTTCACATTGCAGTCAATTTTAGTATATTCACTCTTTGTGCGTTCAATCAAGTGCGTTGCATCTGTGATTTTCATTGAGTACACCTTCTCCTACTTCAGAAAAAGAAGTCAAGTTCAGTTCTTTTGACAAAACCATGCTTAATCTGTGGAGGTAAAATAAAATATAGTTAATGAGATTTCCTGTGTGTGCAGACTTTATGAACACCCTTTAGATCATTTTAATTTAGAATAGGCGTTAGGTCGGGGAGTATTGGGGGGGGGGAAAGAAAATGAGAAAACTTTAGGAGAAGGGACAAGAAACCTGATCCTAAACAGGAAACAAAAGATAAACCTCTTCTCCTGTTCAAAAGACCTGGGAGGAGAGTGAACTGCACCCTGATATCAAAACTGTATCTGTGACTTTGCTTTTATTTTAGTAAACCTGTCAAGATTTACATGCACATTTTTTTTCCATTGTTTTTATCATTTTCATTTTGCTACAATGTGACATTTAAATTCTTTTGTTCTATAAGTGATTTGCAGTATTTGTAATGGATTCAGCACTTTTTTTTTTTTTTTTTTTTTTTTTTTAATTTGTAATGAAAAAGACTATTAAGAATGAATAATTATTTTGTCACAATATGAAAACATGAAAGACTTTTTTTTTTTTTTTCTTTTTTTTTTTAGTTCCTCTTCCACCTCCCTAAAATGCAGTACCTCGGCTGATGCAAAACTTGCAGGAAATTCTAATTCACAAAAGGTAATTTTAATTTTACCAAACTGTAAATACATAGCTCAGATCACATTTGATCTAATTTCTTTTTTAGTGTATAGAAATGTTGTTAGGCTTCAGTTATAAGTGGAATTATGGTCATATCACATTGTAACACCAGTTCTCATACAATCACTGAAGTTAAGTAACACTGAACCTCGTCAGTAACTAAATGGCTGGCTACTGTCGAATACCAGGTGCTGTAAGCTTGGATATGCGGGTGGGATAAGGGATAAAGGCCCAAAATGAGAAATCAGTGCCAACTATGAATTCCAGTCAGGTTGATATTCACCTACATGCAAATACCCTTGGGGAAAGGTATGAATCCACCTCTTCTCCTCCCAGCTATGGGTTAAATCAGTGTTTCTCAACCTTTTTAAGCAACAGCACACCTAGGAGCAAATGAAAATATTATGGCGCACTTAGCAATTTTTTTTTTTAAAGGGTATACATTTAAATGTTATGAAATAAAACCATAAATTTTAAATTAAACAAAGAATGTTGACTACAATTATACGAAAAAAGGTTAATATTCATTTATTAAAATAAAAGAAAATTTAAAAAAAATCAAAATACTTTTTAAAAACTGAATATTAAAACAAAAAAATCAAAAATAGTGAAAAGAATTATTTGAAAAAGTTTAATACTTCTTCAAATACCAACACTGTACCATTACTACTCCCCCCTCACTACAAACACACACACACACACACACACACACACACACATGTAAGCTGTGACAATATTTTGTGACACACTTAAGAGGCTCACGCAGCACATTAGTGTGCCATGACACAGTGGTTGAGAATCACTGTGTTAAATAGATGCATTAGAAAATCATCATCATCTCCAAAAAGAATTCTTGCAATCTCAAACTTTTGGCTTTAAATAACCTCAAAAGGGTTAAGCAGTTAAAAAAATAAAGCACAGATCAATCAAAAAATTATATTTCATCCTGAATAATAATCATAATACAACTGTAATTCCCATGTATAATACACATTTTTTTTTCTAAAAAATAGTAAGCAAAATTAGGGGTGTGTATTATGCACAGATACAAAAAAAAAATTGCCATTTCATAGGTTGATTTCAGTTGCGAAATAATTACTCACTACAAACCTACAACAATTTGACACTAACATTCAGCGATTGTGACCCTCATAAGGATGTCAAATACAATCATATGTACTTAACAATAATTACAAATGTAAAATAAAATAATTCTAATCATAAAACTAAATTAGAATAATATTATTCTATGCTTAAAACCATTTTTTTTTTTTTATAAGAGTAGGAAAGGCTGGCCATAATGAAATTGGAGAAGTACAATTTATAGGGTTTTATTTCCAAACAAGGGGTACATATGCATGATTAGAAGCATTTTCTCACATTTTCAGCACAATTTTATGGATGAAGGTGTATTATACATGGGAATTATGGTAATCCTTTTGTATTTGAATATTAATTCAATACTCTTATTTTCTTAACTTTGTATTTGTGGGGAGGAGTGCTGAAAAATTCTCAGTCCAATCTACTTATCAAAATCTTACAAATTTTTTTTTTTTTTTTTTTTTTGTCAAGAACTTTTCATCACCTTTGTTTTATATATATATATACACACACACACACACACACACACACACACACACACACACACACACACACACACACACACTTACTATTGTGTGACTATATTAATAGTAATTATTCTTCCTTCCCCCAATTAAAAATACTGCAATGAAACTACAATCATTGTGTTGCTTTGTTTTTTCACTGAGTATCTGAGTTTTTATTTGCTTTTCAAATGTCGAAAATATTTCTTCATGAAAAGAATTATGTTTATTATTGAAATTTAATTTCCAAAACAATTTTATTAAAGATCAGATGACAGTTAGACATTTGTCGTTAGGGGAATATTCCATGTTGATATTTTGTGCATTTTGTTGTTTCTTTTTTATAGGACAAGATGGAAATAGCTGATGAAGATGATGATGATCTGGCTGATGATTATGATGATGATGATATGATTCCCGACAGCATGATTGAAGATGATATATGGACACCTTCAAAGCCTAAATGTGGACCATTAAGTAAGGCAGAACACAAGACCTCTTTCTTTTCTGCTTTCTCTATCAGAATATGAAGAAGAATTTAATTTATTTTGATAGTCGTTGTCTTTTTGAGCTGCTTTTTTTATAATCTTACAAGATAGCTAAGAAATTCTGTATCTACAACTGTCACTAACTTGTTATACAATTGCCTAACTAATGATTTAGATTTCAATTCAAGCACAATATTTAATATTTAAGCTAAAATGCCAGCAAATATCTGATTTTTGTTTAGGGCAATATAGCATTTAAGAAAAAAAAAAAAAGATGCTTGTCAGTTCTAAAGCAAATACTTGGCTTTTTTTATGCATATAAAAACACCTTCAAGATGCTTTCTGCTACAAAATCATTCTGCATGCAACTTCCTAATACTAACTTGTTGAATTTTGAGATTTGACCATTAGCCTGATACTCTCCTTGGAGAACATTGGTAAATTCCTGAGTAACAGAACAAATTAGCAGAGGAGAGTAGCCAGTACAAATTTGCTCTTATGAACAACCATATTCAACTTACAATATATAGGCTGTGTAATTCTTTTTGGTGATTAGACATTGGAATATTGTACTGATAAACTAGTATTAAGAGTTCAACAGGTTAATATAGTCAAAACTGTAGCTCTGTTCCTAGTAGTGTATTATATAATAAAATATTTTCTAAAATAAGTTCTTTTTCAATATTACAATAAGCAATAATGTTCAAAGGAGGATTTCAAGATGAAAACTAGGATTCCTTATGTTGCCCCCCCCCTTAAACTAACTTGGAGGTGGTGAATGTTTTTAAATTCTTAAGTTGATATATACAGTTATCAACTATTGTCTTAATAATTTTCCTTTTTCTTATTACATTCCCTTAAAAATTATTTTCATTTTCTGTTTTATTTACTAGTGCCAGAAGACTTTACGGATGAATGTGAAGCTCAACAACAATTTACGCGTGGTTTTATTGATCGGTGAGTAGTGTAAATTCATTAAGTACTTTTAACATTTTTCCTTAAGGAGACCTGTCTTTCCCCAGTCTTCAGGTAAATTTATATCTTAAGCATCAATTGTTTCCACATGCAACTGTGTCTTCTGTTACTTAAGTTAAAAAATCATGAATTAAATGCTTTCAATAAATTTTAGTTGCATTTCATATTAAATCAAATTGCCTTTTTTGCATTTAATGATATTCTCTTGGTTTTTGGTCTATCATATTTGGAATTACTGTTTAGTAAATTTAGGATAAATAGATTTAAAAAATTAAATTTACAGTGGTTAATAAAAAAAAAAAAAAAAATCATTTACTACTTCTAGCGCAAGATTTACAGTTTTGCTGTGAAGAAGCAACAAGAACAGATATTTTAATAGTCTTTATCTACTAACTCCCTAACAACCACTAGGGGAAATTTGTAGACATTTAAAAAAAAAAAAAAAATGTATAACACAAAAGGGATCTTACACACAAATGTATTAGTTATATATAGAAATAAATTCAAGCACAATTTTGATCTAAAGAATGCCATACTTATTAAAAGAGAAAGTAACTTACTTAGAAGGAAAATTCTTGAGAGTGTTGCTATCAAATCTATGCCCTGGATTTTTTCCAAGATCTCCATTCCTGAAAGAATTACTACTTTCCCAAGCCAACATGCATGACTACAAAAATGTTGAAAAATTGAACAAAAAAAACTGTTGAGTTAAAATAAATAACACACAAATTAATCCTGAACTAAGATAATTTAAATACTAATTTGCATTTTTAAGAAAATTTTCAAAAACATAACTTTTGTTTATTAGACATTGTTTTGTTTATTAGACATTGTTTTGTTTATTAGACATTGTTTTGTTTATTAGACATTGTTTTGTTTATTAGACATTGTTTTGTTTATTAGACATTGTTTTGTTTATTAGACATTGTTTTGTTTATTAGACATTGTTTTGTTTATTAGACATTGTTTTGTTTATTAGACATTGTTTTGTTTATTAGACATTGTTTTGTTTATTAGACATTGTTTTGTTTATTAGACATTGTTTTGTTTATTAGACATTGTTTTGTTTATTAGACATTGTTTTGTTTATTAGACATTGTTTTGTTTATTAGACATTGTTTTGTTTATTAGACATTGTTTTGTTTATTAGACATTGTTTTGTTTATTAGACATTGTTTTGTTTATTAGACATTGTTTTGTTTATTAGACATTGATTGGTGACAATGTCATGTCCACCATAGCTTGCCAAACTTTTCAGCTAACCTGATGTTATTTATGAACATTCCTAAATCTAAAAATTTTGAAAAACCAATAACATTTTTGCTCTTGTATATAAATACTTGTTACCAAGTAAAATCCTTGCACTTGCCTTGATAAAAAGCCCCTCAGAGGATGAAATGCATTAAGATAAATTTTCCTTTTGTCTTTATTCATGTCGTCTTTTTTACAGATATACTGCATCTGAAATGTTTCCATAATATATATCTCTTTTATAGAGATGTACTGAGGGGGAAAAGAGACAAAAATCTTAAAATTTAAATGAATGGATTAATTGAGAGCATTAAGTGTTGCCTTCTAATATTAATGTGAAGTAAGATCCTTTTGCGATTTTTCTTTTTTCTTTTCTACAGATTTGGAGAATGCCATCCAGCATTTTACATTGGTACCCTTGATGATGCTGTGAAGGATTCTTTGATGTTGAGAGCAAAAGAAGTAAGTTTTTTAAATTGTTTTTAATGTACTAATTCACTTGAAATTCCTATATTATGAAAAATGTTTCAAAATAGATTTGAAATTACTTTTTCAATGTGTGTGTCTTTCTTTTTCAGAGAAAACCATTGGCTGTCTACTTACATGATGATAACAATATTGTTACCAATGTATTTTGTTCAAAAATGTTGTGCTCTGAGGAAATAGTCAACTACCTCACTGAAAACTTTTTTGTCTGGGCATGGGATATGACCAATGACAAAAACAAAGCTAGGTAAAATATATCTTTCCTTTTTTAAACTTCTCAATTTTGTCTTTCTGTTAGGTTTCTTTCTCATTTTGAAAATAGCTCAACTCATTTAAAATAAAATGTGAATAGTATGGCTTAGGTCTTGTTTTGTGCTTCTTGAATAAAGACTGTTAAAAAGATTGAATTTTAGAAACATATGTATATGGTTTCTGTAAAATTTCTGAAATGTGAAATGTCAAATCCTATTCTATTAACTCTAGTTTATAAAATTGAAATGTCTTTCATCAAGAAAATTTAACTCTGATAGTCAAACCATTGTAGTAAAGTTTTACTTATTTCTCTTTCTATCAAACTTTGGCTGCTCTAAACAAATGTGATTTGTATTTTGATACTGTAAGTATGTAATTTATATAATTTTATTATTTAAAAAGTGCAATCAGTTTGCTAAAGTAGTTACATATGTAACAAGTTATCTGATATTAATCATTAAATAATTGAAATTTTATTATCAAACAATTCCTTATTAAAAGTATATTTTTAATGCCTGAAGTGTTATAATCAGAAATATAAACAAGTTATTTAAAAAAAAAAGATCTTAATTTTGATTATCATGTTTTCGGTGTGTCACTGCAGAAAATTCTAACATATTTAATAGCATTCTTCTTAGACAGAAAACAAGTGAAGTAATCCAAATATTCCTGCTAACTATAATTTATCTTCTCTGTATATGTCAGAAATTGATTTGAAAATGTGCTTTATAGAGTATTTATTTGAAATAATCTTTATACAGGGTGTGATGGGTAAATTGTTGCCATTTTATATTTTTAATTTTGCGCATTTGCATTGTTTGTTTTTGATTTTGTCAACTGCACAGCATTGCAGGTCCAGTTGGGCATGTCTGTGAGTAAAAGAGCACCATGACGCAATTCACTCCACTAGAAATTTTGAAACGGCATGCTGTACTGCTTGGCATTCATACCGGAAGCTTCAAGATGAACATTTCAGAGTGTTTTGGGGTGGGGGGGGTCAATCTGAGGATGGTGCAGAGGATTCGAAAAAAACATTTGATATATCCAGTCGATATCATAGTGTTTGGTGTGATCACTGATGATGATTGCGATTTCATGCCTCCATTTGTCTTTCCTTGGGGCCTCAGACTCAACATGGAGGAGGCCTACGTCAAGATCTCCGAGGAGGTAGTGCTTCCCTGGGTTAAGTGGGTGGCTGCTGGAAGACCCTACGTCTGGCAACAGGATTCTGCACCATGCCATACAAGCAGGAGAACCCAGTCATAGCTGTCAGAAAATTTCTGCTACCACATCACTCCTTACATCTGGCCATGTAACTCCCCAGACTGAAACCCCCTTGATTATTATGTATGGGGCACAGTTGCATGAGAGATCAACAAACTCCTTGTAACACCAAAGATGAACTGAAGGCAAGAATTATGGCAGCATTTGCCAACTTAAACAAGAGACTATCCAGAAAAGTTGCAGGAGATTCTGAAGTTGTCTGGAGGCCATGGTTGAAACCAATGGCGATTTTATTAAATAAATTTATTCTTTAGTATTTCAAAATATTTTTGTGTAATTTTGGTAAATATATCTATTAAAATGAGATGTCAGTTTTATTTTCATTTTTGCATAATTTAGACGACAATTTATCCCTCGCATCCTGTATAAACTGTTAGTTCATTAAATTTAATCTGGTACTTCAGGAAGGTTTTCTGTCTATTATCTTTATTTAAGCAGAAAGAAAATGTTTAAAAAAAAACTTACTGAGATGATCATAATAAAAATAAAGATCCTATAATGGTTTTAAAATTGTGTAATTCTACATTCAGTTTAAAATTAGAATTTTGTTTTGCTTTGTTTTTGTCTATGAATTTAGCAATTCTAGTTTTACTTAGTATATAATGAAATCTTTCACTCTGCTTTCATTATTATTGATTCCATAAGTATTTGTTTTTTGTACTTTAATATGTTGAAGATACTGAAATTTAGATTAGGTTTAAATCCTTCATTTATTTTGTTTATATTTATAAATCTATGTTAAAAAAACAAAAGTCTAAATCACTTCATAAGTGGTAGGATTTTTTTTTTTTAGTTGGAAATTACTTATTTACATTCTATACTCTTTGTGCTTGTTGAAAAAAAATTCTTTCCTGCTGTTTCAGATTGTTGACAATGGCAACTCGGCATTTTGGTATGATTGCTTCTTCACAGATCAAGAGTTATATACCCAATAAATTACCTTTATTATTGATTATAAGCCGGGCCAGATCCACCAATGAAGTTTCTACTGTGATACAAGGTGAGTACACTTCAGGTTTTATATCCATGGGGGTTGGTGAAAAGTTTGATCATGTTTTGGAAAGTAAGTCAAGCCAAGAACTTCTTAGAACTTATTCGTATAAGTAAATATAATTTAGTATTAAAAATTTCAGCACATTTTGTATTGATGGTAAGTTATATAAAATGAGTTGAGGAAAAGCAGTTTATATTTATTCCTTCTGTACCAATATTATGTGGAAATAAATATTACATTATTAAAAACAAGAAATATTAACAATTATTTGTAATTAATAATGCCAAGACTAGTATTGAAATATTTTTTCTTAGAGTACTTATAAGAAATTCACCATTAATATTGTTTTAATTTCTAGTTTTGTTATTGCTACAAATTACTTAGATATTCTCTCTTTCTTCACTGGTACATCAGAGTCCTTGTACTATTGTGTAGTTTTCACTTAATATTATTTAACTACAAATGTGTATTGTGTTCCATCATCCATTGCAAGTATCGTCTGCTAAAATGGTGGAATAATATAATCTGAGAAACAGATCAATGGAAAACTGATGGCTTAAATAGGGGTGACATAAATCCCTCCCTTTTAAGAAATGTCAGAAGACTCTAATAAAACTAGGTAAGAATTTCCTGAGTTTTTGGCTAGCAAAAAAGAAACTGACATTATTTTTCCTCTTATCATATAGGCATGCAAGTGTTGAAATTGGACTTGTCCTGCTAAAAATTACTATCCATTGGCTGTCTTACCATTTGTCATAGATTAATTCATCTGTAATGAATGAAATAATGGAGAAGACCATACTGATCACATCACCATTCTAGGGCTAGTATTAATCGGTTGTTTTAATATGTTATCTTTTGAGCACTCACACAAATTTAAAACTTTTTTTCTTGCTACTATTAAAAGTAGTACTATTTATTTTCTATTTGAAATTGTGTAATTCTCTTGAATTACTATTTGTTGGGTTAATTATCTTAGTTCATTTATCAAAATTGTAAATTTTTTTTTCTTAAGCAACATTTTGCCATAATCCTTGTCTGTAACTGTCAAAAATGTTGATAGTTTTCAATCCATGATCAAATGATTCCCTGAAAATTTGTCAGTTTTTGTAATAATAATCTAGTATGCTGTGTGAATCCATAAATGTCTTAGATTCATTTGTTTTCTTTGCAAAACAATGTTATTTACATTAGAACAATGAGTGGATTTGTTTTGTTTTTTTAACTTGCTTTTTTGTCTAAGTATAAAACTAGTTATTAGTTGTATTTTATTCTTTGGCACACTCATTTGTAAGCTGAATAAATTTTGTAGTGCAAGCAGATTTGCTTGGCTCAAATTTGAATGTTTTCTATAATCATTGACTAAAATTTAAATTGGACCAAAAGAAATATATCTGACATCTAATATTAAATAATCTTTTGTTAGTTGTAATTAAGTATATTCTTTTAAAGAGCAGAATCTTGTCATGTGACGTGTGATACTTAAAGCAAAAAACAATTATGTATTGATTTCTATAATTCAAAAGTTTAAAAAACTTTATTTTATTTTTAGGTTGTATAAATTTGGACGAACTCATGTCTAGTTTAATAACTGCTTTTGAATTATTCCAAGACCAACAAAGGCAAGATGTTATGGAAGAGGTAAGTCTTCCCTCCCCTCTTTTATGCAAATATATTTCTTAATTTACTTTTATCAATGTGTGTATATAAATGGAAATTAATAAATAGTTCTAAAACAACCAATAATTACATAAGTTCATATATATTCAGTAAATTAATGTTTAAGTAACTTCTCATATCTCTTGACCATCACCAAGGTCTTGTGTAAACACTACTCTTCAAGGGTCAGAAGGTTTGATAAATCTACTGAATTATCACCAATAATTGTAGACCCCCAAAAAAGTTCATTATGTATGAGATAATATTTAAATATTAAGGAGCATTTAAAATGTTTCTCTTTTTTTTTTTTATGTATATATAAATTTGTCACAAAAAATCTTGCAAAGTAAACATTAAATTCATGAACAATTCAAAAAATAGGTATTTAAACCACCATTATGTACATGTATACATGTGGAGGTATGTGTAAAATAAAATTTAGAAAACTTGTATAAGTGTAGACCTGGTTATATGTATATAAATTATATGTAAAAATACTTATGAAAATCATCAGTAATTTCTAATAAATAGTTTGAATATTATAATTGGTTTGTATGTGTCTATTTTCTAAATTATGTGATCATTGGTGAATTTGCAAGAGTTTTTACAAAATTTATATTTTATAAAATATAATTAAAACAAAAATATAATTATATAATGACAAAATTAAAAAAAAATTAACTGCTTCTAAATGTTCTGTTCAGACTCTAGTGTGGTGTCTATTTGAAATTTGGAGTCTGGTTAGGGTTTGTATTATGGTGTATAAAATGATATCTGATATGATTTATCATACCCTCTGATTTTCATGAGCAGTGTTATATAAAACTATGGAATCAGTCAAGAGATATGTCTCTTGAACATTTATTAATTTATTGAATATTGTAACTCTCCTTCTTGAGTACATTTTTTTTTCTTTTAAAAATGTTGCTGGCCTTAAAATACATGAAATTCTAGTAATTTTTACATATTTTAATAGGTGTTGTTGAATTGCATTATTATTATTAAGCTTGTACATAATTAGATATACATAAGTAGTTGTAGCTTCATATGTTGATTGTTTTATTTCCTTACAAATAAGCTATAAAGTACACATAAATTTCTTTGTAAATATATAAATCTCTTCTATAAATCATAAAATGACCTCTAAGGTTGAGATGCCGTTAAACAAAACAATCAATCAATCTATAAATCAATAACCAATTTTCTAGTAGGAGTGTAGGAAATAGTTATAATCTTTATGGAATACTTTTTTGTTCTTTAATGAGTAAAAAATGTTAAAAATGACATTTCTTTTAGGTACCAATATTCAGAAAACTTAAAATGATTATTTGGTTACTTATTTTAGCGCATCATTTTACTTTAGCTATTGCTATATGATACAAACAATGGTCAGTATATTACAAATTAGCTGTAAATAATCACCAGTGCTTTTTTATAACTATTTTATTGCCAACTGAAGCTGTTTTTACATTTACATAAGTAGTGAATTAATCATTCTAAGTAATGCAGCTATCAAAATAAGTGCTGCATAATTTGTCTTTTTCTGTGATTTTTTTTTTTTTTTTTTTTTTTTTAATTACATACCTTTAAATTTTCATCATCCATGCATTTTTTTCATTCATCATTTGATGTCTAAACCACAAAACTTTTCATGCTTGGCTAACTCAACAATCCTTTCAGTTTTCCTATTTCCTCTTTTCTCTTGCTTTCTAATTACACAACATTTGTCCTTCAAATTCTTCTCACTTTTGTCTTAACAATTTCTCTCATTCTTCTCACTTTTGTCTTAACAATTTCTCTCATTCTTCTCACTTTTGTCTTAACAATTTCTCTCATTCTTCTCACTTTTGTCTTAACAATTTCTCTCATTCTTCTCACTTTTGTCTTAACAATTTCTCTCATTCTTCTCACTTTTGTCTTAACAATTTCTCTCATTCTTCTCACTTTTGTCTTAACAATTTCTCTCATTCTTCTCACTTTTGTCTTAACAATTTCTCTCATTCTTCTCACTTTTGTCTTAACAATTTCTCTTTTTATTGTTTAAGTATTTCTGTGCAAAGAAATAATACTTTAAGTGTGTTTATAGATATCTTGTCATTAATTACCACACATATATAATTTTTTTTCCTTTTTTTTGTACTATAGGAGGAACGAGAACGCCGGGAACTGATAAAACGTGAACAGGATGAAGCTTATGAAGCTTCTCTTGTAGCTGATAGGTTAAAGGTAAATATTTCTGTTTGTCCAATACTAGTTTAAAAAAGAAAGACATTGTAAAGCCCATGTAAAGTTATAGGAAGAGAGAAGAATTTCTCAAATCATCAATGATAATGTAAAAAGATATCAAAAAGAGTTTTAGTTATCATTGTACTTTAATCATTCTTTTACAGGATTTAGATTAGAATTCAGTATTTCAGCTATCATGTTGGTATTTAGAATTTTATCAACATTGTCACTCCTTCATTGTCTGTAGACACAATTGACAATGTTGGTCAGTACACAACAGAAAGGAAAAGAAAATACTCTCTTCTAAGGTTTAAAATAATTGAAAATGGTAAGATTTTTATAATGGAATATTTCCCTGGTATAAAACTACAGTGTTTAATTGAAGTCAATGGTTAAAAATGGCTTTGAGTGAGTGAAGCCTGTAGGTCCTCCTTTTGAACCTTGTAGACTGGCAATACAGAAACACAAAGAACTGTACCAAATATCAGAAACCACATCACTTGAAGCCTTTCAATAGCAATAACAGCTAAAATGTATATTACATGTAACTCAAAGAGAGAATAATGACACAAGTAGTGTGGGACGTCAACACTATTACAAAAAAAGTGGGGGAGTTAAGTTTTCTCCCATCAATACTGGAAAGAGCAATAACATCTGGACTTGAGAAAACCTATTTTCCTGAAAAATTGTTTAAAAAGAAAGATTTTATAAGTAGTACTGGCTGCTTAGTGAATGATGAATGTTTCCTTACCATTCACATTTTAAGTGAAAATATATTATAGGTTGATTGTCACTAATCTGGTATCACTGGAACCTGCAGAATTACTGATGAATATGATTAACCTAACAGCTAACCACTTTATCTTTCTTTTAAAATAACCTGTAAATTGGTATATGTTGATTACTAAAGGAAAAAGCTTTTTCAGAAGTTCTATCTTATCAGTTAGACAACATATGATGTTTGCACTTCACACCATGAGAAGCACTTCCTGTATTGACTGGAACCACAACCAGAGCTAAACATCAGCAGATTATGATCCAAATACACAAAAGCTGAGTGGAAATGCCGTACAAGTGTTTGAATGTGCACAAAAACAGTTGATGCAGCAGCTAGCACCATCAAACAGTAATGGTTGCACTAGCTGTGATGACCTGATAAATCTGACATTGCTCTTGTGGAAATTAATACTGAATTACTGATTGGTGTTGGCAAACCTGTAAAACATTCTTAATTACATGTAAATCATTTTTGGTATGTGGAATGTTTAACAAATTTCAGTATCACTAAACTTTTATTAGTATCAAATAACAGTTATTTTGTGACTTCCAAAACATTTTCCTTGTTATTGTTGCTTGGCTGTGTTTGATTTTTTTTTTTTTTTTTTTTTTGTGTGTATGTAGGAGGAGCGCTTACAGCAAGAAATAGAATTTGAAAAAATTGCCCAACAAAAAAGAGAAGAGGAAGAACTTGCCCGATTAGAATCTGAAAGGAATAAAGCAGTAAGTAACAAACGACTATTTGAAGAATCTGTTTGTATTACTTTTCTGCCTCCTTTTATTTATTTTTTCCTCTTTATGCCAGATTCATTCTTTGGATGGATTTTTTTTTTTTTTTTTTTTTTAACTAGATTCTTTAAGTTTTTGTAAATATTTGTTTATATCCAGTTAACTAATCTGATCAAATCTGCTCCAAATCAATTGCTGTTATCCAATTTTAGCAATTTTAAAAAATTTCTATAAAAGAAGTATATTGGTAAAACAAAGAATTAATGGGGGGGAATTCTTTTATATATATAAAATTTAAGAAAAATGTATACTAGTTACAACTGTTAGATTGTGTAAGATACCCCTGTAAAAGAAATAAAATAAAGTTAGATTTAATTATCTGCTTAAATATAAAAAAATAGTTTTTCCATAAGAAAAAAAATCTTTCTCATTTGTTTTTGTGATATAACCTTAAAGATTTGTAACAGATGAAGCAAGACCAGTTTTCTTTATAAACAATATGGTTTGCTATTTTTACAGTACAAAAGGAAATATTACCCATATTAATGTTTGTTTAAAATGCTTGATTTTCCCAATGTCTAAAGATGTTTCTAGTTACAAATGCTTGATTTAACTTCATATGATCTTTAAAACTGCATATCAATTTGAATACTTTATATTGCAAAAATTGGTTGTGGAATAAATTTTCATTTATAAATTTGTATATGACCCTTCTACCACATGCTTTAATAACTTATGTACAATATTTTTCATCTTAGTACAATTTCAAGCAAAAAGCCACACACACCACAAGCAGTTGCTCATCTATTGCTGTAGATTTAACTTTGCCTTTTTTCCCTTGTCACTATAAAAGAATCACTCATATATATATATATATATATATATATATATATATATATATATATATATATATATATATATTAATGAATAGTAGTTGCTAGTTTAATTTCATTGTTATCATTTGTTAAAACAGTATACATTAACTTTTTTCTCTCGAAGGAATTTATTAAATGTATGTAGAAGTTTTTAATGAAAAGACAATTTGTTGTTGTTTTTTTTTTGTGTAGGTTACTAATTTATAACAATAAACACAATGCATGACTTGTATATATTTTAGACATTTCTTTTTATTTGCAGCAAATGCGTGAAAATATAGCCAAGGAGCTTCCTGCTGAGCCAGCCGAGAACATAAAAGGTGTTGTCCAGATACGGCTACACTTGCCTTCTGGAAATATTGTCACCCGAAGATTTTATGGTCAAGAACCATTGCGGTATCTTTTTCAGTTTCTCACTTCTAAAGGTTACCCAACAGATGAATTTAAAGTTTTGTCAAGGTATCCACAGCAAGATGTAAGTATATATTGACTTTTTTTTTTTCTCTCCTCCCTCAAGAAGGAATTTAATACTGGTAATTATGTGCAGAAGTTTTCAATGAAAAAAAAAAAAATGAATTGTAGAAACTTTTGCATCCATCTTATAAAATGTGATAAAATTTAAAGTTCAGCTTGGTAAACTTTCTTACTTACCCTGACCATTAATTTTAAAACAATAAATCGACAGTAACTTGTTTGATAAAATGTGATAAATATGATTTTTTATTATTTTTTTTTCAATAGTTATTTGGCTTTTGTTGTTGACCAGAAGGTTCATTCAGCTTATGACAAAATTAAAGCAGCTTCCTCTTTATCATGAAAGTTCATAATTCTCTTCCAGATACAACTGCACTTTTAACAAATGGTTGCTCTTGATTTTTTTTCCCCAGTTTACCAACTCAGACATAGAGAAATACAGAAATAAATGGTACTGAATTTAAGATAATTTACATCTATATCTGTCTATATTTCTGAGATGAGATATTATGTACACTACTTACATTATTTGGACTATTGTCCTCATCTTTGTTGCCATATTTTATTTATATATCAACCTGATCCCACAGAGGACGGTGAGTGATCTCCACTTTTCTTCATGCCATATTTATCACAACATTTTGGCCATTATACGTTTCAGCCTTCTTCAGGTGGGTTAATGTTGAACTGAACCCTTTATTTTGCTTAGAGTAGACTGTTCTAGTTCCACGTGCCATGTCTAATGGATGTCACTTATCAGTTAACTCAAGTTCTGCACTGCCTTAACCAGGTATTGAACTCACATGTGGGTCCTGTCACTGGATTTAACCAATACCTTTATCCACCGTGCCATGTGTGTATGTATTTCTGCGACTTACAAACTTAATGTCTTCAGCAACCATCTTTTACCAGAGCTCATATTGCAATTTTCGTTGTTATTATTGCTTTACTCTGTCACTCCTTACTGGTTCCCATTTCTATACTTGGTCGTCTCAGAAGATTTTTGTGGCCTAGCATATGTGCTGACTCCTTAAGTTTACAAATTTTCCAATGATGTTCTTTGCCTATGATTTCAACCTGATCCCACAGAGGGTGGGGATCTCCCTTTTCTCTCCATATGTGGTCAGCCAGGCCTGATTTTTCCACTTCCCAGCTTGTTACAGCTTTTTGAGTGGGTGGCCTGTCTCCCCTTTATATTTCTTTCCACAGCTGCACCGGATGGCGTACACACAGTCTTTAGTCATGTTCTCCTCTGGGGAGGGGTTACTCAGGAGAGGTATCTGTGAAGTGTCGTCCAACTTTTGAAGGTTGTCCTGATGTTATATGGACTGCAGATACTTTGTATTTTCTTCGATAACCCCCTCATGTAAGGCAGGCAGACTGTTTTCTGAGTGTTGTTGTCCTCCACTTGTACCTGCCTATGCCGGTTTATTGGGGCTGCTGCCATATACCCAGGGTAGTTACTATGTTGTATGGTACTGCTTATACTGACCAATTCTTTATCTAATGTCTCTGGGTTGCCATTTTGGCTCGGTGTTGTAAGCAGCGTTGTACACTGTATAGATGATGGGATTTGAAATTGAGATACTTCCTCCATTATGAACTATATCGAAGGTCTTACTGAGTTCACATGGTCCAGTAGAACCTGAACATCTTCCTGGTATGGCCAGAGTATGAAGGTGTCATCTACGTACCTTAACCATATAGTTGGCCTTAGAGATATAGATTCTAATGCCATTTCCTCAAAGTATTCCATGTATATATTCACCATTGCTGGTGATAATGGTGAGCCCATTGCTAAACCCCCATCCTGTTGATATATGTGTGATCCCATTCCGAAATGTGTTGCTTGTGTCAACATCTCCATCAGATTATCTATTGGAATACTGGTCCATTCTCCTAGGAATGTGTCAGAGGCCAATCTGTCTCTGACTACTGAGAGTGCCTCCTCTGTGGGTACCTTGGTGAACAAACTCATCATGTCCAAGCTCACCATCTGATTGGATAGGATGGGGAAGGCTGGATCGTATAACAGCTGAAACGTTGTTATAAATATGGCAACAAAGATGAAGACAATAGTCCGAATAATGTAAATAGTGTACATAATTTACATCTGTTGAATATGACAGTGAAAAACTTTCGAGTCATGCTGTAACAATATTTGTCTGTTACAAAATAAATGTGTGGATTAGCATTATCTAGATGAATATTATTTCTTATTAACCAATTCCAGATACTTTTTGTGAATTGCTGCCTTCGGTTGCTCTAATTAGTAGTAGTAGTAGTACTTGTTAAGATCAATCACATGGTTTTCTGGAAGAAATTCATAACAAAAGGCAATCTCACCACAGATGGAGAAAACTAGTCAACAGAAATATGGTTTTCCAGAAGATTACTGAGAATTCTTTGGACAGCAAGTAAAGCAACACATCAAAGTGGCTAACATTACCAAGTTTGTTCAAATGATTTTTAACACTTGGATATTTTGAGTATGTTGACTGTTTTGTATTGTATAACATTCATTATTCTCAAAACTTTGATTGCTATCATCCTCAGCTGGTCTCCCCTACTGTATATCATCATTCAGTGAAAAAAAATCTCCAGCACAAAATTTCTGAACCACTTTTGACACATTTGATTATGCACAGTACCTTCTCCATAAACTGTACAAAATATTTTGTTTAAATTACATTTTTACCTTTGTTAAATTGCATCATATACCAAAAAATATTTTTGTTGTTTTTCATTTTTTTTTTTTTCTTTTTAAACCACACTGGTATGATACAATACAATAATACATTCAAGAATGATCTTTTTGGGCATTTTATTTTACTTTTAATTAACAACAAACACAGAATGAACATATTTTAGCCAATACAATATTCATATTGTTGTTTGGACTTTATTGGTATAATATTATTGCCTACCATTGCCTTAAGTAACAAGTCTTATGAAGTGTTAATTTCTGTAAACATTAGATGTTAATTTTTTATTTATTTTTTTTTTTTCCCCCCTAGGTTACTCTGTTGGATGAGAAGAAATCATTCGAGCATCATAAGCTGTTTCCTCAAGTGACATTATTTGTAGCTGAGCGATAGTAGGCAGAGCATCCAGATGTATAAAGATAACAACTTTTTCAAGGAATGATGAAAAGATTAAATGAAAATAAAAGGCGACAAGAGAGATTGATGTCAATTCTACTGATTTTACTTTCTTGTTTGAACTTAAAAAAAAAAAAAAGAAAAAAAAAAAAATTTTCTTGTTTCACTACAGATACATAGCAACTGATTTATATATATATATATATATATATATATATATATATATATATATATATAAATAAAATAAGTCCAAGTAAAATTATAAGAGATCTGGTTGAAAGGACTAAAAAAGAAAAATAGGAACAATTTTGAAAAGTTGGGTGGGGGGAGGCGGTCATCTTTTTTGAGGACCTAAATCAAGACAGATATAAAGTGTAAAAAAACAAAAAAAAAATCTTTCAAAGAAAGAACATTTCTAGATTATTACAAAATGTATGCAATTCACCAGTTACAAAAACTGGGTGGTTTATGTGTGGGTGTGTTTAATATCTACATGCTGGCATATATTGACTTGTATGCTTTGGCCTGTGCATCTGTGTCAGATGAGAGCATTTATGATGTATGCATGTTGAATGAATGGCCTGAGCCTGTCTGTGTCTGATGTGTTTGCAAAAGCACAAGTGTGTCTGCATGCATATGTGTGAATGAAATTCCCCTCCCCAACACACACACACACACATTCTTGAGTGCAAAAAAAAAAAAAAAAAAATAAACAATGTATGGGACAGGCATGATGATAGCATTTTCTCTTGGCACCAACAATAATTTCCAAAAATTGCAATACAACTTTGTACCATTTATAAATGCATGCAATGATTCTACTGTGCATAAATATGAAGTGTGCATGTGATTATTTATTTATATAATATATATATATATATATATATATATATATATATATATATATATATATATATAAAAAGAGAGAGAGAGAGAGAGATTATATAAACTTAATTCATATGGTACTATTAGATTTTTTTTGTACACATACTGAAAAATTCTATTTGTAAGATTTTTTAAAAAATTTGCGATGGATTGTAAGGAAATCAACTGTGACCAATCTAGCATTATTTTGCTCATGGGGCATAGTAATTGGTTAACAAAGGTCAGCTAGGTTAAAAATCTATATAAGTAATGTTCAGCAACCATAAATAGAGATATTTGTTCTCTTTTTAAGAGGTGCTTGATATATAATTAATTATATATGCAATCATGGTTATGGATCTTTACTTTCTATAGCTATTTCTTCATGGGTATATTACATATTGGTTTAAATTCATTATTTCTATTATTAAACATCTACACTAATGTAGTGCATGTCTATATTGTGGGGGGGTGTTATATTTTTTATGTAGCACACCTTAAATATACATATTTTTCCTCTCTCTTTGCTTTTGGAAGTTTGTTGTATGCATACATCTTATGAAATAGATGTATAAAGGTTACTTTAGCCGAGACCATATTTTCAAGAAAAAAAAAAAAAATATTGGCAAAGTATTATAAGTAATGTAATTATAAAGGTTAACTACTAAGTGGTAATGACCTTATAAAGCTGATTAGCCTATGAAAAGTTACATTCTCACCTATGTACATAACCTGTGTAGATCTGGAAATACACTGAGTATATGATGATAGACATGCCTTCAAGAATGCATTTAAAAAGTATGTACACATGCTCATATATGAGACTAACATTTTAATATATACTTTTTCTTCTAACAACCCTTGTATTTTGCTATATATTTACAATGGTGTTGTTATACTCTTATATACACACACACACACACAAATCTTATATGCATTATTATTTCATCCATATACTGTTTTTTCTTTTTCAGAATTTGAATACACATACATACACTTGTAGTACATTTATTTATATCTTAAATGCGTGTTTGTGTATGGAAAAAATTTTTTTTGTTAGGATGTATTAAGCTAATTTAAACCATATCTGCTCTCATCTGGTTGAAACACACTCAGATTTATATGCATACATACATTCACCTCAGAATGAAATATACAAATAGGTATGTATATTTCTTGGTGCACATATTAACATATACGATGTCTTTGACATTGCTCCCCTTCAAATACATAATGTGGTGTGTATTTACACACACTACACAATGTCTGTGCCTCTTTTTCTTTTTGTTTACTGTTGATTATCTTGTTCAACTCCCCCCCCCTCCAAGCTTCATTTTAAAAAATATTTTCCTTTCTCTACTTCTTCTTTCTACCTCTGTGTTAAAAACTTTTCCTCTTTCTCTTCTACTTTAAATAAATACTATGTGAAGTGGTTTCTCTTTTTTCTTTTTGTTAGCAGCTACATACATCCTATTTTTTTTTTTTTGTCATGGCCATGCAGAGGCATTAAAACAGTTTTTAAACGTGCACTCTTTTTCAAAAGTGTTTCTTTCTTCAGGTGTTTGTTTTATAGCACATTCAACTTTAAGACAAAAACTGGAGCTAGTTAACTGTAATTATTTCTTGAGGTTGTTATTTATTTAAAGTTTTTTTGTTTGTTCAATAAAGTTTGCATTGATAGTATTTGCTATTTAGCAGACTTCTCTGCTTATTTCCTTCAAATTGATTGTGGACAGTGATTTAAAAATTGTTAATGTACAATATATGGCAACATGGATTTCACTGGACTGGTCAAGTTGGTATCTTTTATGCTATAAACCAACATGATATAAGAAAAAAAAAAAAGTTTTTCTTTCTTTCTATACTTTCTCTTTACTCTCCTCCCTTAAATATAGTTTCTCTTTACCTTATTTCTCAGTGCCTCTTTCCAAACACTAAGTTTATCAATCTATTTTTCATTCTCTGTAGAGTATAACAAAACTGACTTCATAAGGATCAACAGTTGACTCTTGATTTACTGTCAATTCAAATTCTTTGAACAATTCACACAGGCGTAATTGTCTTTACAGCCTGAGGCCTTGTTTTTAACTTATTGTCTCACTGGGTTCTTAGGATTTTTCCAACTGTTATCTGTACTTTTTGTGCCACTTGTACGCCTTCATTTTTTTTTTTTTTCATGAAACAAAAATAAAACTACAAACCATGAAGATAATAAAATTAAGTACAACTATTTCAAACAGAAGATTTCTTGTTCCCTTTTAGACTCTGAAAATTGCGTGGTTGTAGATTTCTTACATATAACTTGGACTAAATCTTACATAACATTACTAATGTAAATAAAATGTAGTATTCCTACTGTAGTTGCTGTTGCAAATGTTTTCAAGGGAAGTGCTGAAAAGTTTAGCCAGCTCATGTCCAGAAAATCTGATCAGATGATTTGTGTATGTGAAAGGTGTTCTTAGTGAGGCTTAACTTTTCAGCACTCCTTCATACAATATGGATAATTTAGGTTAACTTCAGCAAAGTCAATCTTCTGTATATTGACAATTTATCATTAGAAAGCTATAATTAAACTGGACTTAAACTGCTTTTTTTTTTTTTTTTTTCAACTGTAAAATTAACCCCCACCCAAACTTTATCTTAAAAACAATTAGAGGAAATCTCTTAATATTCAAGCCAAGAGAAATACTATTCTTTCAGTACCATTTTATTATTTTTTTTTTTGCAGGTGTTTGTTAAACTTTGCAGGAAATTCTCCCTCTGCCATGGCAAACTTTCAGGTTCAAGATCAAATTTAGTCAAACCATTAATGTAATATACACAACCGATTTTTAGTTACTCTATACAGATTTGCCAGAAATTAAGAGATGTATAGTTTCTTCCTGACTGTATTATAAAAATGTGCCAATATGGGTCAAAAGTAAATTACCAAGTCCAAGAACCAGGGCTCATTAAAAATAAAGATTAAATTTAATATTCCCAATAAGCAAAAAATTTTAATCCAGCAAACTGGAAGACATCCCACCCAATAGCTGATTAACATTCCTTTAAGTCATCTTTCCTCACTAATTCTATACACTTCTGAAACTGAGGAATATTAGCTTATTTAAAGTATAATCTGATTTGAGACATTTAAGTTTCAATTATTACAGTACACTTGTAGCCATATTGACAGAACTTTATCTGGGGGAAAAAAAAAAAAAAAAAAATGTAAGCACCTTAAGTTACTCAGTAATCTTAATTTAGGAAAAATTCTGATGTAACAGTTTTAAATCTTGTAGTTTGATATTAAGCTATTCCATTTATTAGTAAATATAGTTGAAAAGGCTATTAATATAGAACTTAAACTTTTCCAATGTCAGCTTTTTTTTTTTTTTAATTTTACAATTCTGAGCAGACTTAATTTGTTTCTTTTGAACAGAAACTGTTTAAGTTCTCAAAGTTGACTTAATAAAAGGCTGACATTTTAATTTCTCGAAATTCCATAAAGCCAAGTGTGATAAGTCCTGAAATTTTAATTTCGATTTTTTTTTTTTTTACTGCAAGATGCATCAATGGTGAACCAAAGGGATTTTTAGCCAAATTTAAAATGTTAGGATTAAAAAAAAAATTTTTAATAATTAATGGATTTCTTTGCTTAGCTTACAAGTGAAGGTGTTGCTTTTAGCAGTAAGAATTGAAATTGCATCCTTGCTTTTGCAAAGTCTCAAGCAATGTCAACATTCCCTGAACAGTTAACTATTTTAGAGAAACCTTAAGAAAAATCTGCCGTATTTGACACACCTGTGTACATGAGAATGCATTTTGGTAAAAAACAAAAAACAAGTATGCAATTTTATTTTAAATCAAAATTTATTTTAAATCAAAATTTCAGCTGGTCCTCAATCAAACAAACCTGAAATAAAGAAAATAGGGAAGTTATTTAGTAAAATAAATTATATTTCTTTTTCAACCAAATAAATATGTGAATAACTTTAATATTTTTGAAGAGAAGGAAAGAAAAATGTGCCACTTACCAAAGCCCATGTCATCATCTGATTCTTCAGATTCTTCTTTCTTTTTCTCTTCTACTTTTTCTAAAAGAAAAAAATGTAACGAATAATCAAATATTAATTAATAAAAACAGGAATTAACTTTTTTTTAAATTAATATTGACCCACCAACCTCCTTGAAATATAAATTTAACTCCCTATTCTTAAATATACAGAGAAATAGAACAATGGATAGAACTCAAAAAAAAAAAAAAAAAAAAATACAAGAGCATCTGCCTGTAGTACAATACCTCCCAAAATCTAAATTGAGTATATAAAGATGCTCATGACTGGGAGGTGAGCTTACTATTATAATAACTTTCTCTACTAGACTGAATTGAATATTCAGAACTGTCTTACTGTGCAAAGTTTTTTTTTTTTTAAAGTATATTAATTATGAATATTTTAGTATCAACCTCAGCTGGTGTGACAAGATATAGGTTTTAACTGAAAACGGCTAATTTTAATAACACCATGTTGGAGAATAAAACACTAGTCATGCCTTAAAAATGCACTAGTTACATTCTCCCCACTTGACAAATCTTAGTCCTGTAAATTTATGAACATAATCAAAAAATCTACTAGACCATGACCAAAATGCAATCGAAAGCCAATACAAATGATATTTGGCTACTGCTGGTTCCTACCGTAGGAAATAAACCAACC
>OZ010580.1:123329043-123341543 GCA_963932145.1 Acanthosepion lycidas
ATATTTAATTTCAAATGCTTTTATGAATATTGCCTGAAAGCAAAAAAAAACTTTTTCAATGTAAAATGAATTTTTAAAACATTCACATTTTATTATTTTTACTTTAAAGTTGTTAAATATTCTAAAGTTAGTTAAAATGGCATTCAGTTTAATCAATGGCCTTATAAGTTGTATAGCTTATAACAATCAGAAGAGTTGAATGGTATATAAAAAAAAAAAAAAAAAAAAAAAAACTAATTCCATAGCTTTTGTGTCCATAAAACGGCTGTAATTCAAATGTACAGAAGACCATCAAGAATACAATAAGTTGCATGAAGCATTGTTCTCCTCTGTTAGGGCCTTTATTTTTGTGAAACACGTGGAGAAGTTAATTTGATTTTTCGATTTCAACTGAGAAGTATTACTATCATCTTATGAAATTTATACAATCTTATTTTTTTATATTATCTCAGTTGACATTGTTTTTTTCATAAATGAAAAATCAAATTAGTAATAAAACGAATGGAAATACAAATAACAGTAAAATGTAATAAATATACATAAAATTATAGTATTTTATGTACACTTCTGTTAGAAGATAAGGTAGCTATAAATTAGATACTTTTCTTATGAAATTTAACCTCACTCAGTTTTATTTTAATTTTTTTAATATATTTCCCATACAGCATTGTAAAAGTAATGGTAAAAGCTTAAAGAAAAAAAAAAAAAGTTTCAACATTGGCAAATTAAAAAAATAAAATTAAACAATCTTGAATGAGTCAGGAGCAAAATTTTAGAAATACTGTGGTCTTCCCTCTTAATGAGAATTTTGATAAAACTTTTTCGAAAGTCACATCATGGTACGGTTTTTTTTTTCAGCAAATTAAGAGGTACGTACAATTGGATAAACAAATAGCAAAAACACTTATCAATAACATTTCACTTTTATTAAAGCTTCATCAGAATGAGATATGGAGATAAAAATTCAGGTATTTTTTGTTTCGATTTTCATTTTTGTTTCATGCATGACTTAAGTAGCATCAGCAATTTTTCAGAACTTCAAATTGATATGCCATCACTTGATCTCAGATCACAATGAACTAGGTTCCTCAATTAGGTCACGTAAAAAAAAAAAAAAAAAAAAAAAAAAAAAAAAAAAAAGCAGTATATCACGATGAAAAAAAGATCCATAAGTCAACGAAAACACAGTTTTGTATCAAGATGTTTATGTTGAAAGACTAAAGTATTTTTTGAAATTTTTTACTCTTTCCTAGCACATAGAAAATTGTTTTTTTTTTATGACAGTGCGAAAAAAAAAAAAAAAAAAAAAAAAAAAAAAAAAAAAAAAAAAGGTTTGTTTTATTTTGTAAAGAAATAATACTGAATGCAGCTATTATAAGTTGTATGACAAAAATGGTGGTAATGTTTTCATACAAGAGAAACATCAATGAAACATCCATTGTCAGTTTATGTAGCAAGCCTCAGGAGGTAGCAAAGTACTATCACCAAACACCGCTGTAACTTGCATGGAATTAAGACAGAACATTGTTCAAGTGGGTTTTGTTTTAAAAGAAATAAAATTTGAAGCTGAATGATAGAGAACTGCATGGGATTTCCATTAATCAGTGCTAGTGACAATCACTTTTATAAGCTATTTCCAAGAACAACTTTTCATGGAGTCTCCACTCTTCCAATTTGTGTGGGCAAGTGAGTTAGAGATCTATTTTAGATAATTCATCCCGATCAAGGCTAATCCAAATATAATTTTACTAGTAAAAGTATCTAGCCTTATACAGTTACATAAAGTTAATATTCTCTATCAATTCAGTTGGACCATAAATCAGAATATTTGTGAAATGAACCTCAAAGTACTGTGGCAATTTGCATCATTAGAAATTCATTTTAATCAAAAAAATTTTTTAATGTCATTTAATGCTAGTCATGCATTTCCAAAGACTTAATGCAAAATTAAGTTATCAGTTATCCCATTACTTGTGTTAACATCCACCTACAACCCTTTCAGGACCCCATTTTCATCTGACCCTAAGATATGCATATACAAATGATAAATCGATAGATTGTATTTGAACGTAATGAAAGTTGTCATTTGCAGACTTCAATAGTGAAATCTGGTACTATTATTATTAGTAATTATTATACTCCTTTTGAGTGCCTATTGCTTAATAAAGTAATAATTTATTACTTTATTAAGCAATAGGCACTCAAAAGGAGTATAATAATTATAATTGATATTCCATATTCACAGCCAACCTTGAGAAATCTTAAAATTAGAAGCATTATGCAGATCGATTTTTCCAATATATTTATTAAAAGCTTGAACCTTGAAATTTATTGAAAAAGTTATTTAATAACATTGTCATCAGCATATGCATTCATTACACATTTCTTTTTAACATTAATTTCTACAGTTTAAATAAAATAGGTACCTCCACTTTTTCGGCATAAATTATCGATACCTAAGTTTAAAATGCATTTTTTAAAATGAAAAAATATGCTTGAATATTTCATTTTAGCTTTACTTGAAAGTTGAATCATTAAATTTATTATTTCCATTAAGTAAACAATTCTGGTATATTTCAGATAGAAACTATATACATTGGAATGTCAAATTTAATTTCAAATTTTTAAATTTTCAAAAAACCCGCCATTTTCTTAATTTTAAGAAATTTGTAAACAAACAAATTTATCGATTTTAAAAATATTTAAAAAAATTTCTGACACGTTATTTTTTAGTAAAATGAGAAAATTTAATGTTAAATTAATCTGATTAAAAAAAAATATTACTTAATTATAGCATAAAAAAAGAAATATACAACGAATTATTAACGATTGGTACCGTAATTTTGATCCGATACTTGATCCATGTGTTGATTGACAAGTGATGACAGCTACTACGGATGACCATAAAAAAAAAAAAAAAAAAAAAAAAAAGGAAGAAGAAGAAGGTAATACTTACTCGGCCAATAAGGCTCGACAGAGACATTTGCGGCTTTCAAGATCGTCTGGAGTTTGTCAGACTGGAGAGAGGAAAAAAAAAAATAAAAAATGTATGAATAGCCAGCTCGAGGGACCGATAATTTAAGATTAAGGCCAAGTACGCAGTCGTCAGTTTTAAGCATTGTTAAAAAAAAGTGATAGATTTATTGATGACATTGTATAATTGAATTACATTATGAACTAGACCCCCCCCCCAAAAAAAAATGTTTCTGGTCAAGGTCGTTCTTGAGGAACGTTTTAAAAAATTAATGCTAGTCTACAATAATTACAAATCCATCAATAAAATACCCTCTGAAAACGTTTTAAACTTTTCAATTCCAACTATACTTCGCTTTAGCATTTCAATGTTTTTACACTGATTTATCTCCCTTATGCTGGACGTAATTGAAGATCCATTGTTTTATTTTGATCGTATTTCTGTGAGCAACGTCATCAAATTTGCAGACGTATAAAAATGAAACTAGATAAAATTTAGTCATTAACTGAAAAGACTCTTCATTTTTATCTGCCTCTAACTGGTACCAAAAAGATAACGTAACTTAAAAGCCCATTGATAAAAAATTTTTGTATGTTAAACTATTTGTCACCGGGTCGTTAGATTAATAATGCGATTATAAACAAGACATTTTCTGTTAATTCACCCCAAATTCTCCCAGAGCGAGGTCCTTCCATTGCACTCGGGTTTTTCGACCTTTGCGATCGCCCAAAAAGGTGGACGACTAGAGTGCGCTATTTCTAAGTGCGGAGTTAGCATTCGCGCTCACCCTGATAAACAATCCAAATACATTTTTCTTATTGTAAAAAAAAAAAAAGGTTTCTTGTAAGTACCTTGAGTATCATCCGCACTTAAGAATTATGAATATAACTCCCTGATTTTTTGGTAATTTTTTATTTTGAGGATTAGAATTGTTGCGAGGTAAACTAAAATTTTGATTTAAAATTTCAAACAAGAGTGCGAAAAATTTAAAAACAAATAGACTTAAAAATTATAATTTTTGGGGGTGATTAATAGAAAATATCCAGAGAGCTAGATTCTGTTAATGACCAAAGGTGTAAGCGGCCGTTACACAGACCACGTGGGAGACTGAACGTAGAAAAGTTGCAGATAATACCCCGGTATTAATTTAAAAAGAAAGAAAAAAATGCATTATTCCTGGTGCAAAAAAAGGTCTATTATAAAAACAGCAATAAAAAAAAAGGTTGGGGATCAGATTGCCAATGTGAGTTGAGTCTCAGGTACAACCTGACCGCCTCAGTCAGAAATCTGAATGCGCTCGGTATGGTGAGAAATTGGCCCCAGGAACATAAATCGAGTAACATATTCAATATTGCTTCAGATAAACAGTGGAGCCAGGCTGTACTCGGGACCCAACTAAAATTGGCAATATCTCCTAAACCGTTGAGTTTACTCATTTTTATTGCTATTTTATTTTTTTGTAATAATCAGATTTTTAACACCAGGAATAATGCAGTTTAATCTAAAGATTATGTCGCGCTGATCATCTCAAGAACAAGAAAATGTCAGCTGAGTAGTTTCTTAGCGTATGTTTTTTAGTCAAAAATAAATTGCCAACAAAATGCGAAAACCAAAAGATTGCTGTCGGCGGACAGCATATTCCAGTGTTAAATCAACCAATTCCCCTCGAGGCCACGACAGTTAGTAGTCGATTGAATTAAGCAAACGAACTTTCGTTATTTTATTTAAAGTAAACATGCAAAATTTGTGGCAAAAGGCACATCTTACTGCCCGTATACAGATACCGCCGCAAAAAAGGCATCCATCAACCACATTTCACTTAAATGCGCAAGCAATTCAAATTTTTTATCACGAGTTATCTCCCTTTTGCAAAAAAAAAAAAAAAAAAAAAAAAAAATTAAAAACGGTAAAATTCACGCTTTACATTACTTTAAAACATACAATTAAACATCCAAAATTTAATTCTATACGTGGATGAAATCGAATAGACCCAGAAATTAACATTTTCGTTTATAGAATTCAAATCACGAACTAATTTCATACGATTTCTGATGTTCAAGTTTTATCTTTAGGAAAGTTGCAAATAATTGTTTTTGATACTATCCCTACTCGTTCAATTTATTTTAATAACATCTGACCATCAAAAGTAGGATTTAAGTAGTCAATTGTAAAATCAGTTTGAAGCCTGGGTTAGAAAATGAGACACTAATGAATGATGTTAAAAATTACTGGTACTCGTCTAGAGAAGGAAATCGCGCCACAAATCGTGACCAAAAATTATTAAATATTTTATTTATGAATTTTTAGAAAAAAAATCTTAATCTAAAGAATTCCCATACACATTTTTTTAAAATCTAGACGTCATATCGTCTAACAAAAATTATATCCAACGTTGTCGAAACTTAAGTTTACTTTATTTCCTTTAACACTAGCACAACTCCATAAAGCACATGGAAAATACATGAAAATAAAACAGGTACTTACTGTAACTGCAACTTGGTCATCAGCGAGAATGAGAGCGGCATAAACGCACGCAAGTTCATTGCTTGAAGACATATTTAAGTTTTTAGATAAAAATTAGATGGATGTACAATTAAAACAGTGTACGTCGCCGATTAAGGCCTTAGCTCAAAGAGAACAGCACACTTTCCAAGTGATGATGGCTGAAAGAGGAAGTTAAAGAGGGCACGTGACTTAAGGTTGCTTGGGTAGCAATAATAATTTGTTTTTTGATATAATAATACTTTTAATATAATATTTAGGTTTCGATATCTGTTTTTATAAAATAAATAAATTTCATAGTCAAACTAAAAAATACATTCATTTAAATTTTAACGTTGTCATAGCACCCGTAGCTTGTAGGTGCGAAGAAGAAGCGTGGGGGGGAAATTCTCGTTTTGTGTAAACAACATCCATGAATTATTTTGTTTTTTATTATTAGAAAAAGCAAAACTATATTTAGTCGAGTTTTATTTACTTTTATTAGTTTGCAGAATGTCTTCTCGAGTTCAAATGTATCTAGAAAAGCATAAAATCACTTCACTTTTTGAGGTAAGCACTTTTTTTCGTCTGCTCACATTTTGAATTTTTAAAATCTTTTCCGCCAAAGAAAACGTTATTTACGTAAAAAAATTAAGTGGAAAAAAGTGAAAAAGCTGTTTGTTTGTTTTTCTTAATCCTTTTTTAAACCAAAAATTGAATGATTAAACTTTTCAAAGTACAAACAAAGAAAGTAATAGTTTGTTTTATTGTTTGAGATCAACTTACTTGTAGAAAATAAGTGTCGTCAAACTCAAACTTTTTAAATAAAAGAAATTGTGTAGGGAAAAGAAAAAGCTAAATTTATTAAATTAAACTGAATATGGAGTGCGGATTATCTTGTTTAAATAAAAAATTATTTAATCTTACATGGTTTCTATTCTAATTGAGGCAAATCGGAAATATAACTTTCAACGAGACCTGAAATCGAACTCGCATCCCACATCTCCGAAACTAGTTTTTATGGGCAACGCTTTCCTAATCATTTCAGCCAGAGAAAATTCAGTGATATTCATTTTGTTTTTGTTTTTTTGTTGCTGAAACTGAGAACTAATCAGAAGACTAAATTTGTCATCTTGGCTGAAAATTTAAAAAAAAAATGCTATGTCATTTGTCTAATCATTTATTTATTTTACTACTGTCATTAATTTTAAAAATAAATCAGAAATTTTCATTTTTTCGTTTTTTTTTTTCCTTTTAAAACTTCTATGCATAAAATCTTAAGTATATAGGTCCATGGTACAGCTTTAAACGAAAGAAATGTGTCTTTAAAATTAAAGCAAGTAGTAAAAATGGATTTGTTGAATCAGCTCACAACAAAGAAAAAGGCAAAAAGGTGTTTAAATAAAAATGTAAGATATTTTTATTTTCATGTTATTTTACAACTAAATTTTTCTTAACATGTGTGAGTGTTAAAGTTCTTCTATTTGTCAGGATACTGTCTTTTCCTTTTAGTTATTTTCCAAGAAAAAAAGAAATAAGAAATAAATGTGATTTCTTCAAGTGTATGTGTGAGAAAGAAGAAGAGAGGGAGAAAGTGTGGAGGAAAGTGTAAGCGTCCCGTAGCTTGGTGAGGAAGATGGGTGAATGTAAAAGGGAATTTCAATCAAGTTGAGCATGGTGACCTGTTGTCGGTTGTCTCTACTTCTGGTTGTCTGTCTAGAAACTTTGCTTAAATACCTTTTAATGGGATCACGAAGTATGTTTTTTTTTATTGTTGGCAGGAATGCGACCTGTTGGTTAAAAAATGTTCAACATTTATTATTGAAGCATTCATCTTTTACCGCTAACAATGTGCAATCCTCTGACTCGGAAGGCATTTGGTGTTTGACTTGGTGTTTATTTCTGTCTTTACTCTACAAATGTTTACAGTGCGATAACAGATCCAAAAAAATATTCATTTAATGAAAGGATCAGATAAAACATATGGAATAAAGAATTTTTAAAACTTTTATATCTTTTAGCATCTAATTTACCTACCCCTGTCAATTTTTTATTTTGTAGCTTCAACTCAAGTAATTACAGATGTGGTGATCACTTACATGTGCCACACCTCCGCATTCTTTAATGTCATTGGTTCATAAATATATGATACTTATTATATGACAATTTTGCCATCGCATGTCATTTGAAATTTTCTCTAAAATCACAGATTGGTCCATTTCCTGACCAATTGCATATTTTAGTATCTTTCTATATTTTTGGCGCCAAGCTCGCTGGAGCCTATGCATCATTATATAAACTCTCTCGCTGTTAGCCAACAGCCAGTAGCAGTTCAATTCTTGGAAAATAAAGCACGGCGCTATATTGACATTTTATTTCTTAATTATTACTCATTCGAGTAATCATACTAATTCTTATTGATATCACTCATGAACATTTCATCTTTCTATACTGATAAAACACTGTGGAACTATTCTTTATTTAGCTAAGGTCTCAATTGAACTTTATAGTTAAATAACATTCAATATTGTACTCAACATTAGCTAAACTTACCCTTTTTATTACGGAAAAAGAGAAGCAACTTTCTTTATGCTATTGTTGATTTCTGTATAACATTGTTAATACAATATTTTATTAATGTTCACTGAGCTTGATTATTTTTCTCTTGTGTATGTTGTACATGATTCATGTGGGGTGTTGTTTTACAAGAACACAGCTTTCCTTTTTGATTATATTCACGGTGACCCTAGCCAACAATACTTACAGCACCACTACACAGACTTGTGTTTCGTTGTTATCAAAACTTCTGTGGGCAAATTTTTTAAGACAATGTCCATTAAGTCTCATCTGTAATTTCTGATTTCACATTGTTTGTTTTCCTGCTCAAAAAAAGTTTTGCAGATTTTTTTTTATCATTTCACTCCAAGCAAGGCAATAAAGCCAGTAAGATGCAAGGAGTGTTAGAGAATATGAGAAAAACTACTATTAAGGAGAGAGGACAATAAAAGATCAGGAATTAAAGAGACAGAAGATGATGATTGATACTGCATTTAAATTTTTGAAGATCAAAGATGACTGGGAAGCAAGAAGCCGGAAAAGAGTTCCACAAGCTAGAAGTGCAATAGAAGAAACTCTTAGCATAAAACTTATGGTTACATCTAGCCATTTCAACTAAAAATGATGAGACCTTGCTGCCAATCTAGTATTGCAGTTAAATTTATTGTGCTCATCCCATGTTACTTTGGGACTAACATGAATAAGAATGAAAACTTTATCAACATTTAATAAAGTTATTTATTTATGTTTAAAAACATGAATACCATGAGTAACATAAACACAATGTTCTTTCCTAATATAGAGAATATGTCAGGCGGACTTATCCATCTGGTGGAGTGAAATAGGGTCAGACAACTTGTATTTTTAAACCCTTGGTTACTGGTACTATGGTAGCAGAGAGAATTCCTTGCTTGTCGCTTCAGAGCAGGTCCGAATCTCCTCTACTGGTGGTCAGCTTTTTCCAAACCCACATGGTTTAATTAACCAATAAGAGACTGCCTCATAGCATGTGACCTATCTCTATATATAGGAGCAGATGAATTTTACAGACCCAATAAATTCATAAAGTCTAGGTACCATAGCGAAATGCTCAAAACAATTACCATGAAAATATTTATAGAAAAGGTGCAGGGAAGCTATGTTATGGAGGTGGCAAAGGGAGTGAAGCTGAGATGTCAGCTCAGGACCAGTAACATTGCAGATTCTTCTTGGAATTTTATCAAGAATCTCTAAATAGGAGTACCAGACTAGATGTGACAGCAATATTCAAAGCAAGGATAAATGGTAGACTTATAAATATGTAAGATAGATTCTGGCAAGAAAAATTGTCTAGCATGACATAGTGAACCAACTTTCTTAGCAGCAGACTTAGCAATTGATTCAATATACTCTTTCTACTTCAATATGAGTAGATAGATTTAGTTATCTTTTTCTTTTCTTTTTTTACGCTATTGTTCCTCCAATACAAGTCCCAAGAGCTACTCAAGGTAGAGGGTTACTGAATGGTGTTGTTTTATGGATGTAAGAATTGTAGATTATGAGAACATATAGAATAGATAACTCTAGGCTTGAGCTATGTATTGGTGAGAGAAGCAATGGAATGTCCTTCATATTCCATTGTAGATGGTTTGTCGCAATGTACATGGCATGATGGGCCTTAATTGTAAAGGTCTAGACTGGTGGAACTATGGAATGTAGCTCATCAGGACATTTTCCATGGAAATAGTGAGCAATAAAGCAATCGGCTTGAGGTATTGTGTCTGTTGGAAAGTGGTTGTAGAGTGGAAAATAATTCATCATCTACAAGGCTGTATAAAGTCTTTTGAACTCTGTCAAGGTTGAAAAGAGAGGTGTTATGAATGCGCGTGTGGATGCAATCTCATAACTACCAAATGAAATGCCTTGAATGAGTTTTGGTTCATGGTCCGTGAATGAATATATGTGTGTGTGTGTGCGGCACATGGAGAAACGGGTGATGTGTTACAGAAAAGAGTAATTAGCTACTCATGATTTGCTTGAAATCACCATTTATTCACAGGAGAACATTACAACATATATTAGGGTATGTACAAATCATGGTCCCAAGTTACTGGGTTGTGTGTCACAACTGTTGGGACAGGAGAATAAAAATCATCCTTATTGTCTAGTAGCCATCTTCCAATCTGCTCCCTTTTTTGCGCGTCTCGCCTCTCAAAGTCGTGTTGATCATGTGACTCGCGTGGTTTTGACAGCGGCAAAAAGGGAGCTACTCTTTGAAACAGGGAAGAGTTATTTCCCTTGGAATATATTTTTTTATCCATCCTAACAAGAGGATTGGACAGCTCCAGCCCAGAAATGGCAGAAATACTCTATTTTTTGTCTGATCTGAGTCTTGTAAAGATAGCATATAGGACAAAGAGTCAGCTACTTTTTGGCATGTCACAGGGAAGTAACCATTTTTCCGGCATCTGATGGATCATATATCTGAGTTCTTCTTGTAATCTAAAGTGAACCTGAGTTTGAATAGTCATTAAAAGTAAGGTGCCACTTTTGAAAGTGCAACCATTCATCATGACTGGTGAGAATTTAGGCTCAGTTTAGAAAATAGTGAATTTTATATAGTGTTTATTTTAGCATGAACAAAACAAATTCATGGATTTGGATGAAAAAAGACTCCCAGAATGATGTCAAAATCTATGAAAATTTTTATCCTGTAATAGTCAATTGTGGTTGGTTTAATTTGTAATATATATAAATATAAGTAGAAAAAATCAAATGTAGATAAAATAGTGAAGGTCACAAAGCACTATCTAGTGCCCTCCAATTGGGCTTGTGCCTCCCAGTTTGGGGGTAGTATGTGCCAGCCCTGATTGATGCGTAAAGAGTAGGAAAATAAGAGCAAGAGCGAAAAAGGGAAATTTGTCAATAGATTTAGTCTCTTATGAATATAAATATGGACAACATTTGTATCCTCTCTATTTAATTATCAGATATAATTTATCCTTCAGCTGTAAGAGTTCTTCATAAAAGTGCATATGTCTCTTCAACCTAGGAAAAAGGAGTGCCAAGATGTTCTTTAACCAAACATCAGAACTTTTTGCAAAGGCCTTCTTAGTCAAGCTGATAACTTTTTTATTGGAATTTAAAATAATAAATCACCAAAATAAGACTAATCAAGCACAGAATAAAACAAGGATGTTGAATGGCTAAAGAAAGAACCAACCACTGCCCACCCCCCGTATGGGTCATATGACCCTGGCTGGATGAGCACCAAATTCAAATACTCATCATCTTTTTCTTCCACCCTATTAATCAGATGACACAAAGCAATGTTGTTCCCTCACCACAAACCCAATCAGTGGTATCAAGTTACAAAGGAATCAAGTAACTTCAACAGATACTACTACTACCTAAGAGCTGAGGGCTGAAAGGAACTTATCCTTCAGCCAAGATTTTTCACAAGATAACAGAATGCCTTTGATCTAAGCTAAGTCCACCGATGCACATTGTCTGAAACCACTTCTATTTTTTTCTATTTGTATATTAAATATATATTTTAAATAGTACAGGTTGTTATGTTTCTATTTCTTTGAAAGTTGTCACCCAGTTCATTTGAGCACTCAAAGATTTACCCTACATAAACTGAGCTGGATTAAAAGACAATAAAACAGATAGACTTTAATATTTCTTTTGACCAAATTTGGGTATCTTCCATTTTAGAGACTAAAAAGCTTTTCACAAACTGTACTACAGAAAAGAGTGACTTACCATTTTGTGATGGTGTTTTGTAAAAGAAAAAAAAGGCCATCTACTGGATGAGGCCAGTATTATATAGGTCAGTAAACATGCAAATCCATTTCAGTCCTGGCCAATGTTAAACATCACGAGTCAAGTTGACTGCTTTAAAAACTACTACATTTTCTGCCATGTTGGTAGTAAATGGGTGATTGTGAGTGGAATGAGCAAACCTTACAGCTTTTTGAGATCTTCTGTTTGTCTATTACACATAACAAATACTGAATTTCTTTCTTTGGATTGTTTTACATGCCCTCATATTTTGAGCAGACATTACTTCCATAGATCAAAAAAAGAATTTGTAAAATGAAAATGAATAATTAAAATGAAAAAATCAGACCTTTACGGATGAAAAGTTTTACATTAAAAATGAAACAAAAACTTCTGTTCAAAATACAACATAACTTATCTTAACTTTATGTTAAAACAATTACAGGGGATGCAAAAGTAGGTATACAGCAATGAAAAACAAAAATGTGTGCACAAAACCACTATTATAATACTGTACGTTTACTTTGCAGCCCCCTCCTCCCTATTTAATTCCTATAAAAATTTTATAGATATATTTATATCAGTTTGACATTGGTTTTCCAAAATCTGGACATGCTTCATTTTAGTTTTATTTTTCATGTTACTTTAAAAAAAGATACAATCTGAAGAGCCCAAGAAGAAAGTGAGCTCATGTAAAGTTCACAAATAAGTTTTATTAGTCATA
>OZ010580.1:123346543-123471543 GCA_963932145.1 Acanthosepion lycidas
AAATGTATTGCTAATTATTTCATTTAATTAAACTGTATTGCTGGTCATTTTGC
This sequence comes from Acanthosepion lycidas, assembly GCA_963932145.1. NCBI lineage: Eukaryota > Metazoa > Mollusca > Cephalopoda > Sepiida > Sepiidae > Acanthosepion > Acanthosepion lycidas. Next base: position 123,346,597 of record OZ010580.1, read on the forward strand.
TATAAATGTATTGTTGGCAATTTTACTATAAAAATCTATTGTTGGTATATTTTTTTATAAAAATGCTTTTTTAAAATACATTTTTATAAATGTATTTTTATACTTTCCTAGTATTTGGATTTCTTTTTGGGTGTTCACTATTTTCTCATAACTAGGACCCCTAACAGGTACTACCACCTCAGAGAACAACAGCAATTAAGAGATGGTTCTATGCTCCTCAAAACTTCTAATTTCCTGATCAGAGGCCTTGTTGTGGGATGTAGTTTATCATCATATGCAGGACTACTAATTGATGGGAGCTCTTATCCCTCTACAAAGGTGTAGTTGGCATATTTAACTGCCCCAGCTGACAGAGTGAGCTAATGAAAGGATTCTGGGGTTCATAATGACTTTATGATCTCAACTGTGGTCAATCTAATAAAATAAATGAATAAATAATAATAATAATTATTATTATTTTTATTTTTATTGCTATTACTACTACTACTACTTGCTTAACATTCTTTTGTTTTTGCTTTGCATTTACAGGAATTGAAAAGTAATATGAGCCTAAGTAAAATGACTCCTGATTTAAGTAAGTATTAAGCCAAAAAAAAATGCAATCATATGCTAACTTATGTCTAACTAATATCTGATTACAGATTTATCGTGTATAAAGGTTTTGTTAACAATGCTGACTCTTGTGGTCCTACCTAGGATTGAACTCAACACCCTTGGCTAACAAATTTCTGACGAGATTAGACTCCCATTCATCAGCTTAATGGGTGTGTTCTAAGCAGTGGCAGTCACTTGTCTCCTTTCCTGCCAGAGTAGATTTAACCTTTAGGCATTATTTAAGTTTACTTAAATTTCTTCTCAGGGAACATTTTTTTAGTATTTGGTGAAGTGCTGTCACTCAGTTTATTGAGCAAGGTCCTGTTTTAACAGGTTTAATCAAAAATTTAAAAATTTACACTTGGCTCAGCACATTAGCTGACATTATATCATGCTTCAGGCATTTGAAAAGTGGCCTCAAAAGCCAAAAACAAAGTGACTGTATAATGGTGTATATAGTTTTCATCATTTTTTTCTTTGACGCTGATAAGAATAATGGAAAATAAAAATTAGATAATCCCCCCCCCCCGACAAACAAGTAGAAAATTCAACTTATCAGAGACTTCATCAGATTGTTCTGTGGAAAAAGCCACAAAATCAAAGTAACAGCTTAGAATTAAATATAGGGCAGTTGATCACTGGCTGAATGATAGATTTGTTGTTTTTATCACTTATCAACCCTTTGTAGGTTATTTAAAGTTCGGACATAATTTAGATGGTAGGAGGTCACTTACACAGTGTTCCCAAGCAGTCCCCCATTTCAGTACTGAATGGGATTGACTGTTTAACTGATGGATAAATGCCTGAAGGGTATTGGTGATAACATAACTGAAACATAAATTAAGCCGCCAAATTGGAAATGGAGGTCTATGAAATTGTATCCGATAGTGGGGAGGTGGATTAGGATTTCAGCAGTAATGATTGGGTCAACTGTGGTAAGAGTATATGGCAAATGACCCAAAACCCCTGATGATTTTTTTCAGTGCATTGAAAAAGCATATTTTGCAAATTATAACTTATACTGTATGTATATTGGTGTAGTGTTAAATTGTGACCTCCCCTAGATTAGTTGTACCATGGCAGATACTCTATTTTATCCTAAGGACACAATGTTACCTCTGCTTTCCCATTAAGAAACTACCATATTCATTCAAATGTAATGTGTGTATTTGTTTATTATGAAAACCTATACAAATAGTTATTAAGTCTTATTATCTCTTTCTACTACATCTTCCTCTCACAACATTTTTAATAGCAAACAAATTGCCAAAATGGACAGAAAGAAAGATTCAATACCAAACCTACAACTCTTAACTCAGAAAAACTATACCAACAGTGGAAACTTATGTTTACCAATTATCTACACACTGTTAACAGCAACAACAAGTTGAAAATAACCAGAAGAACTTTTTCACTTTAATTAATAATATATCAGCGATGCTATTTGAAATAATAAGTGATGCCGATGACTTTAACTCTGCCATGAAGGCTCTCAATGTTGCATACGTCACAATTGACACTGGCTCATTGCACTTAAACAGCAATCAGCTCAAACAATAGACAATTTTATGCAATGCTTGGAAATCCAGGCAAAAACATGCAACTTCCAAGCTGTAATGGCCAAGGCAAACAACAAACAATACATGCGAGATGTGTTTATCCGTGGCATCACCTACCTGTCAATTTGACAATGCTTGCTTGAAAAATCCTCCAAGAAGTGTATGAGATGGTCAGATGACTGGAGCAAGGAGAAAAACAATCTGCATGCTACAAGCAAGATAATATAATTACCGTTCACATAATTTCTTCAGAAGAAAATCGCAGTCTAGCTATGTTACAAAAAGATGCTAGACTTAGAGATTTTCTTCTTCTGTGGAAACTCACGTTATCTATGTCTGGCCCATAATGCTGACTGCAAAAAACATTTAAAAAAAGAACATTGGGTCAAGCTATGTAGATCCTCTGTAACTGCTGCATTATATGATCCTGACCCTCCCAACCTTGCTTGTCTAGAAACAAGACAAAAGACATTACCTTGACCAAGTGCAAAATAAATGGGTACATTATTGATACCATGATAGATTCTGGTAGCATGAAAACTTTTATTAGCATGAGTCCCTTCATCACACTGAAGAAAAAACCAATAGCCCTGACAGACCCTAGCTAAGACACAAAAATTATTGGTGAAGCAATAGTTGATGCCACCCTGAATAATAGGACACGTTCTGGTATGATAGTGGAAGTGATTAAACATCTGTTCATTGATATCAGGTCCATCAAATTTCAAAGTTACTTTGTCATACTATTTTGGGATGTCCTAAATTATTATTTATCATCCAGGAACTGAGAATACTGTTGCCAATACTTTTTCTCACATCTCTGCCCTCACTCACACATTGCCAGACCTTTGTGATTTGCATATTCAATTATATCACCCTGTCATTACACACCTTTTACACTTTACCAGAGCAAGAAACCTCCCATTCTTTTTAGACCAAATAAAGTGTAACCAACTCCAGCACATGCTGTCAATATGTGAAACCAAAAATTCATAACCATTGTAAGGGGGGCACTCATAAAACAATAATACCATTCCAATGATTAAATATCGATTTTAAAGGACCCTTACCATCATCTGTAAATGCTAGCAAATACCTACTTACTATAATCAACAAATTCTCCTTTTTTCTGTTTGCTTTTCCTTGCAAAGATATGACTAGCAGAACTATTGCCTGAACCAACTATTTTCAATTTTTTGTATGCTTGCTATGATACACATTGATAGAGCTGCTGACTCAGAGAAAACCAAAAACTACTTGCATAAAAAAGGCATGGCTACATTGAAAACAAGTAGATACCACCCAGAAAGCAATGGACAAGTTGAAAAACTTAATGGCACCCTATAGAAGGCTATTAATTTTTGTAACATGAAACTATCCTATTGGAAAAATGCCCTATGTGATGCAATCCATTCAATTAAATCCTTACTCTGCACAACAATTAATGTAACTCCCCTTGACATATGATTATTTAAATACAGCCACAAATCCACATCTGGAACCTCAATTCCTTCTTGGGCAAAACCAGGACCGATATATGTCAGAAACCAAATCAAATTAAGTATGCATGATCCTCCCATTACTCCTGCTACACTTCTGGAAATCAATCCTCACTATGCTTCTACCTTCTGGCATTTTAGTTCCACATACCATTAAACATGGCCTGTGGAACTAAAACAGTCTACCCCAGTGAGCGAAATAGAGGGTTCAGTTTGACATTCCAACCACCTGAAGAAGGCTGGAGCATACAACGGCTGAAATGTAATAAATATGACGACAAAGATGAGGACAATAGTCAGAATAATGTTAATAGTTTTTTTCATGTTTCAATGCAATCTTTAGGCAGTTTGATTTGATTTGGTTTAAAAAGTAAAAGTATTAGATTTATTTTGGTGAATTATTGTAAATATGTTACAAATTTCTGCATTGAATTATTGGTTTAATGGATTTCAGCTCAATACTTTAACTACAGAGTTATTTTGTGGAAATAAGCCATTGCAAGTTAATAATATATGAATTTAATTTAACATTTTATATATGGAATTATTTCAGCTATCCATGGTCAAAGCACAGAAATTGTTAGTAAGTCAACTTTATTAACTTCCTGGGCAAAAAAATCAGGTAAGAAGATCCATTGATAAAAATGATTAAATAAATATATTGGTTCTTCAAGTACACAATTTTATTATCTTTTGAACTATCTAATAATTGATTTTCTTTGAGCAAGAAGAGTTGATATTAAAACTAAACTAACAACATCATTTATGATTCTATGGGTGATTGTGATTGTCAGGAGGTCACCAGTGTGGTAAGGTTTGGAATGCCAGGAGGGTTCTTGATATTTATTTATCAGAACTTTGGGAATAAAATGAACAGATTCAAGTATATATAATATATAATTTAATTTATTTGCTTTAGAGTGAGACCTTTGGTATTCGGTGTAGCAAAAAGTTTTTCATAAGGCAGATATTGGTAGTAGCTTGGAGATGGTCCAGTAGTGTAATTTTGAAGTCAGACCATGTTAGGGGTAGTAGTAATATTAGAATTAGGTCAGTGTCAATCTACTGTGTGTATCTTGGTCCTAAGCAAGGCAGAAATATTATTTGCAGATGAGCTCTTAACCACTTCTTTATGTATCATGCATGACTGGTTTCACTGCAGTAACATCTTTTGTTGTCATTCCTGCCATCCCTCCTTCTAGCTCAGAGGTGTCAGCCTGCAAGATTCTGTTGTAAACATTGTTTTTGGCTAACATCAAAGGTCTCTTTGTACCAATTTTTTTTGATTGGCAAAAATTATTTTATTTTCTGGTGTTCTTTCTTTTTCATTTTTTTCATAATTGAAGTTATGCATGAAGCCACCCTGATATTTGTTAGTTTTCAGTCATAAATTGTTAGGTACTGTTCCTACAAACTTTCTATGTTTTTCAGCTAGGTTCAATCTTTTCTTCTTCCTCTTTTTATTTGCAGGTTGCCTTCTTGTTAGTTGAAAAAGTATAAAAAGAGAGGTTTAGAGTGAAAGAAAGAGATAATGATTCCTTTTATTTTTGTTTATATATTTTATTTTTATCACTGATACTCTGCTGTTATATTTTATTCATAGTTCATTAATGAGTGAGTGAATTATGCACCCTTAGATTTATAGAGCTTATCCTCATCAATTATAGTTGTTTCTTATTTTTCTTCTACTTTTAATAAGGAAAAATTAAGTAAAATAACCATATTTCTATCTATATATCCTATTCTAGAATCTATATTTGGCAATCTTTAACTTTTGTGCAAAAACTGTGTCAAAAGAAGATTTTTCCTTTGACACCATTATTATTTTAACTATCTTCATTCCCTCAGCAATGTTTGTTGTTTTTAAAAGTGATGATTAGAATTTTAATAAAACCAAAACATATTAAATTGAATGTATACATTTTCTTTGTTCTTTGAGAATTTACAACAAAAATACTAAAACTTTTTAGTATCTGTCTATATTTCTGAGATGAGGTATTATGTACATTATTTACATTATTCGGACTATTGTCCTCATCTTTGTCGCCATATTTATATTTAAAACATTTTATTTATTAGATTGTTTATTTACCAGAATAATTTTATATTTTCAACATTCTAAAAATGTGAACCAACTAATACAATGCAATGTTTATCATTTAGCAATTTATGATGAAATAAATCTGAAAATAATCTTTTTTATTCATGAATTTATAAAAAATGTCTGTGAACAAGAAAATTTAAATAAACAGATGACAAATAACTGTAATAATAATTTTGAGAAAATACATTTTCCAGACATTTCTTTCATGCTGCAATGTTTTTATAAAATTATGAATAAAAAACTTATTTTCATAGGTGTTTATAAAATGGTAAATAATAAATATTGCATTGTAGATTGTTTACATATTTTGATAATTTGAAAAAAAATTTGAATAAAAAGATTTTTTTTCACATTTATTTCTTTATAAAATGGTAAATAATAAATCTTTCTAAAAGGTATTAGGTTGGTGCAAAAATAATGTCGTTTTCTCACATATGTTACTATGTGAGAAAACGACATTATTTTTGCACCAAACTAATAAATAATTTATATCACATTGTACTTGGTTCACATATTTTTATAGTCTTGTAAATAAACTTTTCAAAGGAAGTGAAGCTAGTACAAAATAATAGGAGAAAACCATCCTTTTGTCACACTTTTTTTGTGGACATGAAAGTTAAAATTTGCCTTATATTTCCTACCATATAACATGTGTCAGTATATAAAACATACACATATAAATATTTGCAAGAAAACTAATAATGTATTGATGATTAATCAAGACTTTTTATGACAGTGTGTGAAAAAATTCTTAGCCCGACCAGTAAGAGAATCCAAAACAAATTTTAGTGTCTGATCATTTGGTCAGATTTGGAGAAATTGGTTAAGCAGAAAAAGTTGCAGTACATTCTGAAATTTGTTAGTATTTTAATTTGTAATCAAAATTTAATCCTTTTTAATCATATGTATTTCATTCTGGGATCATCATGAGATTAGAGTTTCAAACAGAGGCATTTAGGTGTTAGTCCATTATTGATGAACCAATGACTGGGTATAAGATGGGATCATTTTAAAAAATTTTCTTGAAAAAAGTGTGCTTAATACTTAATTTTTATAGTTAAGACTTAATTTTAATTTTAAATACTCAAAGCATTTAGCTATATATACAAACAAAAACTGTATTTTAGGATGAAAGAAAAAATGCTGTACTGATAGAAATTCTTTTAAAAATTGGATTACTAAAATAGTTGGCTTGCTTTTCAAATTGCTTTTGTCATTTCAAAAATCAGATGAATTCCGTGCAGTCAGTGCTCCTGTCAGTAAGGACAAATCCTATGTGAAACCATGGCAACAAAAGGAAAAACCCAAAGCTTCACTGCATCCGAAGAAGCCTACGGAAGCCGATTCTATGGACTTTACTGAAGCAGTAAAACCAAAGACGCCCCAGGGTAAGTTGTATAAAATGAATACATGTAACTCAATGAGGACTTATATGAATTATTATAAACTTGCTAAAAGAAATAAAAAATAAAAGAATTAGAATGGCGGTTAAAACTGAAAAAGAAAGCAACTGTGGCAAAAGAATTTAATATTCAGCATTTTTATACATCAAGTAAATATCTTGAAACATTAACTGGCAACAAAGGGAGATTGGAAAATATAGTTTAGTTTTTATAGTTGAGACCAGCATTAATTACAATCCAATTTTAGGATGAAGGAAAAAAATTTGGAGTTACAATTGGTTAAGCAGAAAAAGTTGCAATACATCCTGAAATTTATTTTATTCTGTTGTATATTTTACTTAGTGAAACAACAATTTTTGTAACTCTTTGAAGGTTTCTCTCTATATTTCTGAGATGAGCTATTTTAATTATTTATATTGTTCAAACTGTTGTCCTCATTTTTATTATCATATTCACAATGTTTCAGCTGTTGTATGCTCTGGCCTTCTTCAGGTGATTGGAATTTCAAACTGAACCCTTTATTTTGTTCACTGGGGCAGATTGTTCTAGTTCCACGTGTCATGCCTCTTTCGTTTCTCCCTTTAACTCAACTCTCCAAGTTTTTGCTACTAGGTATTGAGGTACTACTACTTAATACCTGGCTACTACTAGGTAGTAGCCAGATATTGAACTCACAACTCTTTGGATCCAAATCACTGGATTCAATCAATGCTTTTATTCACTAGGCCATGTGTCCATGAGGGCATCAGTGTATGAATGTTTTGGACTTATAAACCTAATGTCTCAGTATCATTTTTTTACCAGAGCTCATATTGCAAATTTTGTTATTATTATTTTTCTCTAGCACTCTGGATTGCTGGTTCCCATATTGTATTCATTTCTATACTTGGCCAGCTTAGGAGATTTTTGTGGCCTAGCATACGTGTTGATTCCTCAAGTTTTTGTATTTTCCAATGATGTTCTTTGTCTATTATTTCAACCTTCTCTCACAAGGGACGGTGATATCCCTTTTTCCTCCATCTGTGGCCAGCTACGCCTGATTTTTCTATTTCCCCTTGTGTTATGGCTTTATAATGTTCTTACAGTCTTACCTTAAGGGGGCTACCTGTTTCTCCTTTATATTTCTTACCACAGCTGCACAGGATAGCGTACATGCAGTCCTTAGTCATGTTCCCCTCGATGGGGAGGGTCTTACTCAGAAGAGATGTCTGCAAAGTGTCAAACCATTGTTGGCTTGCAGTATATGGATCAGGAATGCGAGTTTGTTGTCATTTTCTCTCTCCATTGTGAACTGTATTGATGATCTTATTGAGTTCACATGGTCCAGTAGTAGCTGGACCTCTTCCTACCTCAGCCATAGGGTTGGTTTTAGTGATGTGGATTCTAATGCAATTTCTTTAAAGTATTCCATGTATATGCTTGCTGTTGCTAGTGATAATGGCGACCATATTGCTGTTAATATATGTCTGATCCCATTCTGAAATGTGTTGTTTGTGTACAGAAAGTCAGCATCATCAGGTTATCTATTGGTATTCTGGTCTATTCTCCTAGGGATGAGTCCTAGTCTGTCCCTGATTACTGATAGTGCCTCCCCAATGGGTACCTTGGTGAACAAACTCACCACGTCCAGGCTCATCATCTGGTTGGATTGGAGCATCTTTGATTATTTCCACAAAGTGGGTGGAGTTTCAGACATATGAATGTGACTTTCCTATTAATAGGTCAATTACATCTACAAGAAAGTGACCCAGAGAGTGGCACACAAAGCCTTGGTAGCTAACATTTGGCCTTTGATAAAAAAAATTTGATGAAAAGTTCTTACTTAATCAAATGGAAATATCTGAAGATGTCACCTGGAAAAATTTATTTAGATAATTAGAATTAGTATAATTTTAGTTGAAAGTCACCAAACAGTATCCACTGATTAACAAGAATATTATGGCATTGTAGTTGGTTTCTATTTTAGGTGTGTGCCTGTTCTCATCTAAACACTTAAAGAAGAAGCATACAAAATCTTGGGTTTCTATTACAAACCATTTGTTCTCTTTTTTTTAATATATGAACTGTAGAGAAACAAAGTTTTTAATCTCTTGAATATGTTCATTTTCTTTTTGGTCCAGAAGTTAAGTTAAATAGTATTAATATATCATTTTAATATATCATATTAATGGTTGAGCTTAAGTCAGTATATTCAAATTTTTCACAATTTACTTTCTTTATGAATTTGGATTCTTGATTATTATATATTCTGATATGTCCCGGAAAGGGATATATTTGAATGAAGTAGCTAAGTGGTTTTGGCTACTATAACCAAGTAAAATACAGTAGCAGTAATCAACTGGTACTCATCGTAGTTGCAGGTAAGAAGTAAGTGTAGATCAATGGCGTAGTCCAATGGGCATCGTTATAGACTTAGCTCTCAGACTAAGGCTCTGACTCTCCTACACGTCCATCGGTATTTATGATGGACACCAGCCAATCATATTCCATTGAGGGGGAACACAGGTGTACGCATATTCCATTATATCATATTCAAAAACAATAATGAAATTACATTTCTACTACAAATCTATGTTCAACTTTGAGTCTTGGCTTCATTTCTATAAGGCATCAGGATTAAAAAACTTATAACAAGCAAGCAGTATCAAATTTTATATTAAATTGTTTTTTATTTATTAAACTTTGCTAGAAAACAAATTGTATTCAGTGAATATATTAACATAAATAATATGTTGCCATTGGTAAAAGATTAAGGACACATTTATTCCAGAAAAGTTTAGAACTACAAAAGTCTCAGTCAGAAATGTTAAATTTGTAAAAGTCTTATGTTAGAAAGAAAGACTTATACAAAACAACAAGAGGTTCACATTTTACATACCTACTGCCAATAACTTTAAGTTTGTGTAAAAATGCTTTTCCAAGTCATAAATTAAATAAAGTTTTTTTTTTTTACATGAAACTTGTCCTAAATAGAATCATTTCTCCACCAAATCTATATTAGCTCTTGGAAGTTTATATACAGATCCAATGAAACTTTAAAATTTAATTCAGAATTGCATGTGATTTTCTTTGGACTAATTTCATGTTTATTTTTCACAATGTTTTAACCATCGCCTGTGGCCTTCCTCAATTGTTTGTTCTTTTCTAGAATGTTGGAAAAAAACAAATAAACAACAAAGGCAGAGAATTTAGCCCAAACAAAATCACATTAGATAATTAAAACACTGAGTCAAACAAAATTCAGATGATAATTGTTAACTGATTTTGTCTTAAATTCTGAAAATGATATTTTCTTTTAACATAAAATTTTATGATAAAAACTGTCTTTTAGCCTCTTGTAGATAAATCAGTGTTTAATTGTTTGTTTGTCTAACAGAATTTTTATTGTGTTATGTTTGATTTCTTGTAATATTTGAATTCAGTATTTTGTTCGTCTCAATTCTTGTAAAGCAAAAGGAAAACTAAATGCTGAAAATTTATTTTTAATTTCTGTACTTTTTGTTGAAAATGTTTTTGCTTCTTATCTATAGTCATTCGTTTCTGTATTTGTGATATAAATTGAAAATGAACCAATTCTAAATATCTTCAAGCAATATAATGTAGAATTACTTAACCTTGTTAAACTGTCTTGGCTACAGTAAAAGATAATGTAACTGATTTTGAGATATTAAAGAAATATGTAAATCCATATCAACTGACACAACTCAAAATTGTTAGTTGGAAGTCGAGATGGTGTGTAACTACAAGTGTCTAGAGCAGTGGTTCCAAAACATTTTTTTTTCTCTGGGTTGCATTTTCAAAATGAAAATTTGCTCACACCTCACCAAATTTTATGTGATAAAAAGTATATTTAAAAATAAAAAAAACAGAGAGAGGGTTAAAGGGAGATAACTGAGGATTCAAAGTTAGAATGTTATCATTGATAACTCTCTCCTTCAATTTGCAGACACTAGTTACTATATTCTTAATACTTGGTATAAGGCAAAAATATTACAATGATATAATCAGTCAATAATTATTTATAACTATTTATACTCGGACTCATGCATGCAATTACAAGTAATCTATAATAATATATTAAATTTTGAAATCATATTTATTTTTGGCATATGAATTTTTGGAAACTGTTTTTAAATCTTTGATTGTCTTTCAATCATTCCACCTCACCTGTTATCCTCTTCTGCCACACCTGTGAGGCATGCAGCACCATTTGGGAACCACTGGTCTAGAGTGCATAGATATGTTTGAGAATAGAAACTTCCTTTTTCCTTATATTGTAACCATTTTGCTTAAAGTTAATATTTTCTTAATTTCAGTGAAATTTTTACAGTTTAAAATCATAGTTTATCATTACAATTTAGATGTATGGAAAAAAAGAAAGCATCTATTTAAACTAATACCAGGAGGATATGAGTTAATTATCCATAGAAAAAAAAGGTTAAATATTTTATTGCTTTAAAATTATGAATGTGTGCCTGATTGACTGAAATGAGAAAATGACCAGCTTTATTTTCAGTTTCCCCCACTCCCCGTTTTATGAAAAAGACTTCAGCAAGAACTTCAGCCCTCATCTATCCACGTCATGCTTCATTGGATGATTTCCTGCAAACGAATAAAACAACTGCAGGTTTTTTTTAGTTTTTTTTATATACTTATTTATTATTCTTATATCCACTTACCTTTCATGATAAAAGTCATCAGTTGCTATCCTGCTCACTTGAAATATGTCTAACTTGTCCTAACCAATCTTATAGCTAAAAAATTCCCCTAGTATATTTCTATACTTACTAAATTAGTTCTCATCATTGCTTACTAATACATTGAAACCTAACATCTTGATCATTTTTGTTATATTGCAATTTTCTTCCAGTATCTCTGTTTGCATGTAACTAAGTGCATCTGCATGCATTTATTTATACATATATAGGTACATATAATTTCTTACATATGCTGCCATAAAAACAATATTTGTGCCACCAAGAAAGCTTTAGATGATGACCTTGAGTTATCTATATGACTTTGGAGTTAGCTTTAATTTTAAGAATTAATGCTTTATTACCACTGACCCAAAGCTCTCCTCATGGTACTTTATAATATCAACAGAGTTTGTTAATTTTTCTGTCACACTGTGAAAATGCCAAATTAAAAAGAAACTGTGTATTATATATTTCATTTTTGGATTCATAACTTTCCAGTCAGTTTTTCCGAGTCCAATGAATTTGAATTAACTGACCACATGATAATAATGAGATGATAACTTAGCTGAAAGGGAAAAGAATAAAATATATATATATATATATATATATATATATATATATATAATATCCAGGTATGGTATAAGAACAAATGGAGTATGTAGCATTTAATTTTTAAAAAGGGGTCAATCCAGAATAGAGCTTAATATTAAACATGTTAAAAATCACTACACAATAGCTTTAGTGTTTCAGCAGTCAAATTGTGTCTCCTCAGGCAATGGTTATTAATTGGTGAGTTATTTACCATCGTCTGAGGAGGCACAATTCTAGTGCAGAAGCATGAAAGCTACTGTGTAGTGATTTTTAACATGTACACCGGTTTTTAACATGTTTTTGTTTTAATCTCATATAATAAATAATATATATATATATATATACACACACAATATACATATACACTATAGAGCTACCGTCTGGATTTTGAATAATTGCCTAGAAATTGATGATTGTGTGTCTTTTTCAAAACTAATTTACTAGCACAGTTTGGGCCAGAGGGACTTTGTCTTTCTGAAGTGTTTTATCATCTATTCCAAAGTAATAATGAAATTAACACTTTATTGTATAAACTTTCCTTAAAGTTTTAGCTTTTTTTGTTTAATCTACCTTGCTCGCTAATGATAACTTTAGGGCTGGTTGATTTTAAATTTTATGGTAACCCCTCACTAAAACCTAAGAAGGTATAAAACTTCCTAATTATAAAATCCAGATGGTGGTCCTAAACCTTTGGTCTATAGTGTTTGTATATATATATATATATATATATGTATGTATGCATGACGGTTGATGAAAAATTATTGATTGCCCAAGAAGCCTTTCTCTTTAAAAATTTGGTCATTTGATCAGATTTTGGGAAGTAGTTCAAGCCAAGAACTTTTCAGCATACCTTCTTATGTGTATGTTTTTTATGTATGTGTGAGTGTTTGTGTATCTATCTATCTATCTATCTATCTATCTATCTATCTATCTATCTATATATATATTATATATATATATATAATATATATATATATAGAGAGAGAGAGAGATAGTGAATAAATAAATAGAATGTTCAATGATAATTCATTGTACTTTTTATGGAGACAAGCCATCAAACAAATTATTTATTCACTATTAATGCTCTATTTCTTAATATTGAGCATTGTATTTACAGAATTTGCTCACCTGAAACACTATATCCTCCAGTAATTTATGGCTGACAGGTTTTGTTAAGTGTAAAGAATCTTTGTTGTTACCTATATATATATATATATATATATATATATATATATATATATATATATATATATGTATATATATATATATATATAATTTATTGTTATTATGGTTACCATAATTTCTGTTTAAATGATACATAATAGAAATCATTCAATAAATATATATGTTCATTGTATTTGAGCAACAAATTTTCATTTAAATTTGTTTTATTGAATGAAAGAAACATTTTGTGTCCAATATATTTTTAAATATTTCTCTCTGATTAATGGGTTAATTTTTATTTGTTGAGATTGAATGTGAGTTGAAAGCTCAAAATACATAATAACCAGGCACGAGTTGTGGACAGCTCCATTATATGAGGGTGGGCTGAAAAGTTCATAGGCTGACTATGAAGGAGTAATGCTAGAGCTGTGAAATCTTGCATGCATTAATTTCAATTCTTCTTATTAATAACTGCATTGTTTTTCCAGGAAATCTGACATCTGACTGTTCCAAGAAGACTTCAAAAGTAACTAGTAGTGATCTCTCTTGAAAATGAATAAAATTTTTTGGTGCAGAAAAAGGGTTTAGCCTCCAAGGACATTCATGCTGACAGGGTTGCTACATTAGGTGATGATGCCCCAGCTTTATCAACAATGCAAAAGTGGGCAGCTAAATTTAGGAGAACAGAGAGTCTTGAAGATTAACCAAGGTCTGGATGTCCTGCAACAACTGCCACTACTGAGGAAAACCTTGATTGTATTCTACACATGGTGATGGATGACAGGTGACTGACTATAAATCAAATAGCCAATGCTATTAGCATATACCATGAAAGAGTTGAGAATATTCTGCACAATGAACTTGACAGGATGAAGGTTTCTGACACCTGACCAAAAATGCACCACTGATCACATCATGTAAAATTATGACATTAAAGCAGATCAAGCTGGTTTCCTTGAGCATTTCCTGACCCAAGTTGAGTGTTTGGTTCAGCACTTTTCACCAGAAACAAAGTGAGAATCCATGCAGTGGAAACACTCCTTGTCACTTGCTCCAAAGTAGGTCAAGGTCATTTCATCTCAGGTTTTTGGGATGCAAAAGGTATTGTGTTAATTGAATACCTTCAAAAGGGCCACACCATCAATGGTGAGTACTATGCCAACTTGTTGAGGCAGTTACAAAAGGCTACCAAGACTAAATACACAGGAGAACTGATAAAAGGGGTCTTGTTTCATCAGGACAGCAGTACTTAGCTTCAGTGGCTGGTGTGTATAACTGTGACTTTGAACTGGTTGATTACTCTTATTAGTCTTCTGATTTGACTATCATCTGTTCCCCAACATGAAAAAACACTTGGCTGGGAACCAGTATTGCTGTGATGATGACATTGTATCTGCTGTTTATGACTTTTTGACCAACAGGATGAACAGTCTTCTTTCACAGTTGCTTGGTATTGATGTCAGGGTACACTATTTATATTTATATATGCTCTGTTTCTGATAACCTTAACCCATAAATGAATAAATATAGTATACCTTAAAACTATATTTTATCATTATATATATATATATATATATATATATATATATATATATATATGCTTTATTTAACAAGTAAAATACTCATTTAGGGGTAGAAAATGAACATTGGGGAAGCAAAAAGTGCTCAATACTTTATAGTAGAGCAAATATTATTTACTAAACAGGTGTCTCTATTGGCTGGCCACTACTTAAGGTTTCATGTAGACATTAGGATACATTTCATGTTTCATGCGGACATTTCTGATACATCTTCAGAGTGGTTATATGGACATTTGAACAAATGTCAACATAACAGAATATCATCTTTGATGGTGAATATCTTTGTTCAAATGTCTGTATGACCACTCTGAAGATGGCCAAAAGCTTAGATCAAGGAACAGCTTAATAAAAAAATATCCAAATGTTAGACAACTTTTGTCTTTATTTTCACCTGAAATTAAAGCAACCATAATAAGTTTAGAGCGATATATATATATATATATATATATATATATTCTCCTCAGTTTAAACTGACACCTTTTTGTTCATATTTCTAAACTATAAACTAAAATTTGGAAAGTGAACATTTCAATGAAATATGTTGAAAAATTTTCATCTGAAATCAAAAAAAAAAAAAAATATGAACTTTATGTTAAATAGTCAAAATATATAAAAAAAAAATACAGTGTCAGTTTAAACTGATGTCATGAGGTTTTGGGCTAAAATTTGAATAATGCTATGCAATATCAATTCTCCTATATAGCAGTGAATACTGGACAATTTCTTCCCAGAAGAAGAAACAACAGAAATGTGGTTCTACAGGAGTATGCTGAGAATACCATAGACTAAACATGTGAGCAACTATGAAGTTTTAAGGAAAATGGAAACCAGAAGGAGCTTATACTTAATATCAGAAAGAGACAATTGAAATTTCTAGGGTACATAATGAGGAAAGAGGGTTTGGAGATTTTAACACACACAGGACATATTGACAGCAAGAGGGACAGTGGAAGGCATTGAATAGCCTACCTAATGAGCTTTTGTAAATGATTGTCAGATCAGGAATTAGGTGGGATAGCAAAAAGACAAACCTTACTAAGTGTTACAAAGGACAGGATGTTGTGGAGAGCTATGATTACTCATGTCCTGAAGTGACACTGCATATGGAAAAAGAAGTTCAGATG
The DNA here is from genome assembly GCA_963932145.1 of Acanthosepion lycidas. NCBI lineage: Eukaryota > Metazoa > Mollusca > Cephalopoda > Sepiida > Sepiidae > Acanthosepion > Acanthosepion lycidas. The sequence continues at coordinate 123,362,912 of OZ010580.1, forward strand.
ACATTTGCAATTGATTCTTTTTTGTGTCTTCATCTATTTTTAAGAAATTTGTGTTTTAATTTTATGTTTATGTTTTCTTTGATGTTCAATGTTTGTCTTGCTTAAACATTACTCTTCATGATGAAAAACAAACATATTAAATCATATTACTTACCAATGATAATATAGTTTATTCCTTGTTTACATAATCATGAGGCTCAGAGACAAATACACTTTTCTCACAGATGCTTTGCTTTAATCAAGTTTTGCTTTTTTCAGTTGATAAATGTATCTTCACTTAGACTAAATTCTAATCTAAGCTTTTATTGATTTGGTCACAAAATAGGTAAAAATTAAAAAATAATGTGATAAATGCTATTTTCTTTGATTGCATAAAATATGAGAATGAATCTTAAAAATATGACAGTATTTGGCTATTATCATATTAGTTTTTAGAAGATATTTGACATCATTATTAATCTAAAAAGGTTATTAAGAATATAACCACACAGAACTAATGTAAGTTTAAAAAACTTTCTTAAACTATATTTTGAGCTAATGACATATATATATATATATATATATATATGAGAGAGAGAGAGAGAGAGAGAGATACAAAGAGAGAGAGATACAGAGAGAGAGAGAGAGATACAGAAATAAGGTGTCCAATGCTGATATCACAAAATTCAACATTGGTGGAATTGAGACTTTCCTGATGATATTCAGTCACCCCCCACGAGGGTGTCATGTGGCACAAGGCCTTTTTAACATGGGCATTCCGAGCCCGTGGGCTCAGCAAAAAATATGCCCATTGAACCCATATAAACGTGTTCAGGGCCGGTCTACCTCCCCGAAGGAGACTCCGCCCTTCGGCGTAGCCTCCTTCGGGTTCCTCCCGTCCGTAGGATGAGAGTATAACCGAACAGTCGGTAGTGAACTACGGACTGATTGAGACTTTTCTGATGCAGTCACAACTTTGCTGGGCTGGTCATGTTTCAAGAATGAGTGATGACAGAATATCCAAGGTCCTAATGTATAATCAGCTATACAGTGAATAAAAGCGTTGGACAGCTGTGGCTCAGGTATAATGACAGGCTAAAGAATAGCCTCTCAGCTATCAATATGCCTCATAATAAATTTGAGCAAGTTGCCCTGGATAGAAATAACTGGAGATATTTGTGCCAGAGTGGTATCAAAAATCTTGAAATCGGTCATATTGATTGGCTAAGAGACAAAAGAAAATGGTGAAAGTGTTAGCCAATATACCTGTTGTTATGTCCTGAGATGCTCACTGTTGCACAATATGTGGACTTGTATGTAAGGTCACTAGCAGGACTGAAGTGTCACATATGACACAAACATGAAAACTGAATGAGGTTGTTGGATCCTCATATATTAAAATTGACAGGAAAGTCCATGCTTAATCCTTCTCTCTCTGTCCTATCTCTCTCACTTTCTCTCTCTCTCTCTCTCTCTCTCTATATATATATATATATATATATATATCCAGGTAAGATGTGAACAAATAGAGTACAATTCCAATGTTCATACATTTAATTTAAAAGAGGGCTAAATACAGAGTAGAGCAATATTATTTAATTTAGGATATTAAAACAACATGTAAAAATCATTACACAATTGCAGTCATATTTCGATGCATGCCAATATGTCTCCTCAGGCAATTATAAATTACTGGCTAGGGAATGATTAATTTGATTTCAAAAGTAAAATACAGCCTCTTTTTTGGAAAAAAAATTTATAAGGCTTGAGGGCTTCACCCTGATCAACCAACCAAATATGACCTACGTTCAATTCAAACTAAGCGAAAAAGAAAAAAATGAAAAGATTCTTAGAAATGAGGCATGACCCAGAGTTATCTGCCAACAGCAGCCAGACATAAATTAAAGAATGATACAGATGCTTACGTAAAGTGTATACATTTTCCAAGAAATAAAAGTGGAGAAGTAGAGAGGTAATTTAACATAATGCAAAATTTTTATACATTTTGTGGATTTCCTACATAAAATGTTTTTTGTAGTTGATAAATAAGAGGCCTCTAAGAAACTAGTAAATAATTCAAATGTATAAAATTATTTGGTAAATTAATATACAACCATTAAAGATTATCTATATAAGATGTTAATAATACCAACCAATCAATGTAAGATGTCAAAAAGACTAACTACCAATACATCATATAAGATGTTAATACTACTAACAGGAGATTACTACAGAACTATATTAAATCCAAATTAATCTTACAAATAGAAAAATAAGCCATATATGGTGCAACACAGATCAACTAAAATATAAAAAAAACCATTATCAAATTCCAAAGTTTAGCTAAATTGTAAGGTAAAAGGTAGACTATGTCTAGAATTTACTGCTAATTCACTCCTTTGATTTAATAAGGTGTTATCATAAAATCTGATAATTTCCAATTTTTCATGTGAACACAAAAAACATGGTTCATATAAAGATCTACATGTTCTTGTCATTTTAAAAAATTTCCATTTCACCTTAGGAGTTTTATTATCATCTTTTAAACTCCAAGAATATTTAGAATGTCATGTATTATTGGTGAAGGACATGTATTAGTATGTGGTGAAATATGACTGCAATTGTGTAGTGATTTTTACATGTTTTAATATTCTAATATATATATATATATATATATATATATATATATATATATATATAATATATATATATATATAGAGAGAGAGAGTATGTGCAATCTAGGATCTGCACTGGATAGCAGCCGTGCCACTCCATCCATATGAACCTCAGCATCTATCTATTTGTTCAGTATGCATCATAGATTTTCTTTCTCCAAGAATACACACACATTTATTCATGATGATTTTTTGTCTCTCCAACACAGTCTGGTATTTTAGTTCTGTTGGATTACATTTTCTATGATGACATGCATTCTTCTGGTTTCTGCTGCAAAGTTATATAATCCCAAATTAAAGGATATATATATATATATATATATATATATATATATATATATATATATATATATATATATATATGATTGAATAAGGAACAAGTAGGAAAACTTTTATAAATTTGACATGTTTCACTATTCAGCTTCATCAGAAATTTTTGGGATTGTGGCAGAATAGAGATGTTTCATTTTTTATTTTTTGATTTCTATTGTCCAGCAGTTATTAGCAGCTACTACTCAAATGGTGGTAGCCAGATTTTTACCAACAAGTTAGTCATTTTGCTTGTAATCCAATATCAATTCAATGAATTGTTTGACATGCCAAATTAAAATAATATTTTATGTTAATACTTATTATTAATATGTAAATAAAAATTATTCATTTTGGCTAAGGATCATAACAGTGTTATTTGCTTGTCCCAGCATTAATTTTCAGGACATGATATTATCAGCAGTGGCTGCTGATAATATCATCTTAAATTAATTTATTATTTTAAAAAAAATGGCTTTCACTATTATTATTATTTTATTACTAGTTTTATTCCATGTTATTGTTGTTTTTAGATGAAGCATTTTTAATATTATTATTGTTATTTTCATTATTTTTAATTTAATTTATGAGATTTTCTGAACTACCATTTTCATGAAAAATAAATTCTAAGATGAAGGATAAATTCTTTTAAAAAGGAGTACTTTATTAATTGAAACTTTCCTTGGACATATTAAGTGTTTAGTTGCCCTGTTTTGAGGTGCAAATATTGGTAAGGACATTAGGTATATAACTTCTTTTGATGGAAGTCATATGCTTCTTGCAGACTCTTTATTTGTAATTTATATTCAGTAGCTATACTACAAATAGCTGTTTATTTCTCAGTGGTTCACATGTAAAGTAAACTCTGACATTTGGCAAATGAATTTACAATGCTCCAGTGGCAGATCTGCTATTCATTTTTATGTAGCAACTAAAATAAATTTTGTTAATTAATTTTCTCATTTATTTTCTTATGTCTAAAACTGTAGTCATAGGTTTCTCCCAAAAACTGAAACTTATATCTTATTGTCTAATTGAAGCATACCATCATGGTTGTAAATATATGAATGGTATTGGTATAGTCACTTTCATAATTACTCCTTTTTTTGTGAAATTAAACCAGAACCAATAAAAGCTAAACTTATTTTAATTTAATATACTTAAAGTAATTAGAAAATGAAAGAAATCTTTATAAAATCATTTTTGCTTGTTTTGTTTTCATTTTTTGATATAATTGGGCTTACAGCCATATCACATTGAAACACTGGTTCTTGTAGGATCACTGAGGTAAAGCAATGTTGAACTTGATCAGTACTAAAATGGGTGACTACTTGAGAATAACAGGTGCTGTAATCTTGGATGTGCAGGTGGGGTAATAGATAATGACATGGAATCGGAATTCAGAGATCCGAGTTCCAATTCCAGTTGGGTTCATTGTATTCTCTTGTACACAAATACACATTGGGAAAATGTATAAATCCACCTCTTCTCTCTCCAGCTATGAGTTAATTAGTAGAATTTGGATCAGTAAAAATCATCATTATCTCCAAAGGAATTCTTACAATTTAAAAATATTTTCTGATTTTAAATAACCTGCAAAAGGTTGATAAGTTGTAAAAAACAAATCAATAAATCAATTAATTTTTGCTACAATTTCTGCAGATCACAAAGAAAAGCCAGGTTGGAATGGAGACACAAAGATAAAATCTGCTTCATTTGATGATTATGCAGCTGATAGGAAGGCAAATGGGTCAAAATCTTCTCAGATACAAGATTCAAGAAAATCTTGGGCAATGATAGGCCTAAATGTAAGTGAATAATTTAGTCTGATTTTTACCATATAAAAAAATATTTATTATACTATCCTCCTTTTTTTTGTTTTTATTCATTTCACCTGGAGCAAGGTAATAAAGCCACTAAAACGCAAGGGGATACTGAGTGTGAAAGAATATGAGAAAAAGGAAAACATTAAAGCGAGAATAATAAAAGAATAGGAATTAACATAATTATTGACATTTCATTTAAATTTTTGATGATCAAAGTTTACTGGAAAGCAAGAAACTGGAAGAGAGTTCTATAGAAGTTAAAAGGTTGTAAGGTTTGCATGTATTTTAGGTGAAGGCGAATATTCATATGTAAACAATTAAGATAGAAGAATCATACAAAAACTTGTGTTTCTCATACAGACATTTATTCCTTTCATGTGACTGTAGTAGAACAAAGTTCTCTGTATCTTTTGGGTATGTCCATTCACTTTCTGGTCCAGAAGTTGGTGTAGGTAAGTATCATATTCATAGTTGAGTTTAACTCAGCCTTGCACAGAGTTGGAACAACCAAAGGAAAGTTTCTACTTATTTTATTACTGGGAGATTTAAACATGGTTATGGGATGTCATTTTTTTTTTCTTAGTTCAGAAGTTAAGCTAAGTCAGTATAAGCATTGTTACTATAGTTGCTCACAAGTCAGCCTGGTGCAGAGATGGAACAACCAAAGAGAAAGTTTGACTTACTTCAAAGGTTGAATTTTTTTGGAAGAAACTCACAAGTAATATGCATTGGAAAGTGGAAAGAGAGTTCAGTTATCAGTGGACCAGGGAAACTAATAGTGTGAACGTAATTACCACATGGTTCACATCTTGGAGCAAAGAGGAAAAAGAGAGTAAGGCAGGAAATGTTTGCTTTTTTTATAGGTTTTTATATTTGCTTTTTTTTATAGGCTTCCGCATAACAATATTTTTTGAAACCAAGTTGGGTAATCATATTTCCAGTTCCTTTACACTTAGCATCATGGAAAAATGTATTTCTTTTTCTTTTTTTTATTATTCATTATTATTGTTTTATTTATTGATTTTCATTTAATGTTTCCACAGTTCCACAATAGAGAAGTAGGAAAGAAGAAATTGTTAGCATAGAACTTACAGTTATATCTAGCAATATCAACTGCATAATGATGAGAGCTAGCTGTCAATCTAATATTGTACTTAAATTTGTAAAGTTGAGAAACCAAAGAAGAAAGCTCGTTAGAATAATTACTATGAAAATATTCATAGAAATGCACAGGGAAACTACATTATGGTAGTGAGAAAGTGACTGAAGCCAAGAGATTGTATTGTATGTTTCAGGTTGGCATGTTTTCTGTGTATGCATGTTTTTTGCATCTATATATAGATGTATGGCATTATACATGTATGATAATACTTTATTATAAAACTGACATTATTAGTTTTAAGCAATTTTATAGTTAATTCTTGATTGTGCTTTTGGAATGTGCTTATTGAATAAATACTTGTGGTTTTTTTGTTTGTGTGGGCATGTGGGTGTGTTTGCACACATATGTATAACAGCTCTATTATGATAGTAATGCTTGCTTGATTTCCTGACCAATGACAATCCCTTTTTTTCCTGATTTTTAATGAACTTCTATTGCAAAATCATTTGCAATTCTATAGTAAAATTATTCATAATGCATTTCTGCATGAAAAACTTTATAGTACAATCATACAATAAAATCATTTATTATGTAAATTTATATAGTAAAATTATTTACAATGTATTTTTATGGGAAAATTATATATAAAACATTTCTATAGAAAAGTCACCAGGAATAATCTTATAGCCTTATTCTGTCAGTATTTTATTTTTATCATTTCACCCCAAGCAAGGCAATAAAGCCACTAGGATGCAAGAGGTTACTGAGTGTTAGAGAATATGAGAAAAACTACAAAGGGAGTAGGAGAGAGGACAATAAAAAAAATAAGAAGACAGAAGATAATGATTGCATTTAAATTTTTGATGATCAAAGTTGACTGAGAAGCAAGAAGACAAAAAAGAGTTTCCTATGCAAGAAATGAGATAGAACTGTTAGCATAGAACTTATGGTTAAATCTAGCCATTTCAACAATAAATTGATGAGACCTTACTGCCAATCTATTACTGTGTTTAAATTCATAAAGTCTAGGTACGACAGAGGAAAGTTCAGAACAATTAGCATGAAAGTATTTATAGAAAAGTCACAGGGGGCCTATATTATGGCAGTGGGAAATGGATTGAAGCCAACATGCAGATTCTTCTTTGGATTTTATCAAGAATTTCTAAATATATAGCAGGAACACCAGACCAGATGTGGCAACAATATTCAAAGCAAGTAATACCAAAGCAATATTTGCCATAATTCCTGTATACTGAACCCCGCCCTTTTTTTCCTAATTTACCATGTACAGTATGTAGATAGAGTACTGAAAGTTGCCAAAAGAAATTTGAATTCAAAATAGTAAAATTCAGTATTTAATCCAAAATTAACTTAGTGATGTTTTACATTTTTATAAAATATTAAAAGATTAATTAATATAAATTAAGCTTCACAAAACTGTGATGCATTTTTCATCCTTATTCTTTCAACATAATGATACAGGACGAAAGCAAATATATGACAAGTTGAAATTTTATGAAAATATTTATCCATAAATAGAAGTTTAACTGTGAAAAAAAAGTATGTCTTTCATTAAGAAGGGAATCCAAATCTGAATATTCTGAGCCAAGAAAAATATTACTGACCAGCTTGGAGAGGAATGATTCCTGTTAGGTTTGTGATGTTAGCAAAGGAAAAGAAAAGCATTTCTTTTTGAAAACATGGTTTTATAAAGGAACCATTTGGCTACTTCTGATACTATGTACATCCTCTATAGCTAATACAGCAGCTTGCATTGCCTTTAACTTATTTCTTGTTTTCTATGCAAAGTCATTGGGCAAGAAAAACAGTTATTTTCAAAATAATTATTTTATAATTTTTTTATCATAAAAAATAGTTTAATAAAAAAACTTATAACTTCTCAATAGTTTGACAAAACTGAAATGATATCAATAGGATACATTTATATTTATTTGACTTTGCAGGAAGCAAAGCAAGGAAAAGTATGTTTTAATTTGTGTCATTGTGTTTCAAGCAGTTAACATCTTTGATTTTAGTTCAACACGTTTAAATCTAATAAATTTTTATAAAGCAATGATATAATTTTCTAGATGTTATAACTTCTAAATAGTTTCATAAACTGAAATGATATCAATCTGACAAACTCATATTTATTTTGATTGTTTTATTGTTACAAAGCTGGTTATAAAAATCTATTTTATACTGTGGTTGTGTTCAAATATGTACTAATTTTGTTTGCAATAAATAGTAAAATAATGGTATTTCTTAAATAATATTTTTATTGACAGTTTATTTAAAGAAATTGTAATAAGCTATGTCAATATTGCTAAAATATATCACAAGTAAAAAAATATTCAAGACAGGTGTGAGTGAGTTAGAGGGTAGCTTGAATGGTGGAGGCTTAATTTCATTAGCCTAGCTGGCCCCAAAAGGTTATAATCTGGCCTTGTGTGTGTGTGTGTATATATATATATATATATATATATATATATATATATATAGGCATTAATTAAAATTAGCTGGTTTTTAATTTTATTTTGTATAAATTTACAGCATTTAGCTAATAAGAACTTACAAATAAACTTAAGAAAAGGAGAGAGGTATGTTATTTTACTTGTACCATACAAAAGTTTTCCTTCTATCTTTTGATTTGGAATAAAAGTATTATAATTATTCTTTTTACTTCAATAGAGTATGAGTCGGATCCATTTTATTTTCAATTACATCATTTTAACACATTCAGTATCAAAAGATGTTAACTTTTTTTGCTACTTGTTAAATTCCAAACAAGGTTATGGCCATATCATGCTGAAATACCGTTTCTCATTTGATCATCAGTTAAGCAACATTGAACCTCGTCAGTACCTAGATGGGTGGCTAATTGGGAATACCAGGTTCTGTAAACTTGGATGTATGGGTAAGGTGATGGATAACGACTTGGAATGAGAAAACAGGGAGCTGAGTTCGAATTCCAGTTGAGTTTATTATATTCGCTTACATATGAATACCCCCTCCAGTTATGAGTTAAATAGCAGGACAGACTGGGTACTATATCCTTGGTTGGCAACCAGTCTACCAGAAAAAGTCTACCATTGGGAAAATTCTTCTGCCAAGTCAATCTCTCTTAAGTGCCATACATGATACATGCTTAGGTGATCATGTATCTTTTGATACATGACTGACGAGGCAGATTTTTTATTGACTTTTTTTTCCTGCGGTAGGTTGCCATTTCTTTCTGCGGTAGACCAGTTGCCATCCAAGGCTATAGAACCTGGTCTGTCCTACTATTTACCCAATAGCTGGGGGATGAGAAGAAGAGGATTCATACCTTTCCCAAGGGTATTAGCACGTAAGTGAATGTAATGGATTCAATGGGAATTTGAACTCGGCTTTCTGATTCCTCAATCCAAGCCGCTATCCATTACCCCACCATGCCTCCCTAACAACTTTCTGATGACAAAGCCATAAAACATAATAGAATAGCAGATGAAATCTACAAGTGTGGAAATTAAGTATTGATTCAAAAACTTAGTGAATTTTTTTTCATCCATATCAGATAATTGAATAGATTTGCAACAATTTAAAGATGCATCAATAATTGCATAATGTCCCTCTTTTTTAAATGTACACCTTGTCTTCATTTTGTCCTTCACATATTGCTGTGAGTAATACTTCCTTTCCAGTGATACTATTTAGTCTCTGGGGAAATCCTTGATGCATTATTCTTGGCTTACATTTATCAATGAAAAAAACATTGGTGCTGAAGTTGTTAAAACATCCCTCCAAAAATTTATTTCTACAAAGGTTTTAAAATCTCTACACATAAAATTTAATTAAAATAAATCAATTGTTTCCAATAATTCAATATTAAAGTATATCTCATAATAAAATCATTTTTTGAAAGCAACATCAGCTTTAACATAATATCAATATTTTTAAGTGATTTCTCATAAAAAAAACAAGGAAGTTTTTGAACATTTGTTGTTCATCTTTTAATTTCTCAAAATTTTGCCAGTCATATATAGTCAATAATGATGATGATGATGTTTAGACAGGTCCAGAATGACATTTACAATACACTCTTTCATGGTTCCAAAATTTTTGGTAGGATTGCAATCAGGAGAATTTTTGGACACCTACCAAATCCATATTTTCAGGAAAAGAATCAAACTTTGCCATCTTGTGTACAATTCTGAATGCAGCACACATGATCTACTTCTTCAACATTGAATCAATTATCGAACTCCAAAAAAAAAGGCAAATATTTATGTTTATGCATAATTCATATAATCTTTCTACTTCACATAAGAAACGTCTGTAAAATCTGATATAACCATGTCTCCAATTGTTAGTATGGTTCCATCAAGACAAGTATGCATGTTTCTTTGAGAGCAAAACTTTCAGTTGCAGAAAAAAAGAAAGTCTTATTTTGAGACACACTTTACATACAAACAAATATAGAAAATTAGTTTTATATATTAGAAAAACAGGAATTGTTTCTTTTTATAGGATACAGCTGTTGATTCATTTCAAGATGGCTGCTACACTGGTCCAAAGGTGACTCACAGAATAAAGATTAAAGACGATGATATTCTGTCAGAAGAAACAGTCATGTCCAGTCGACACAAATATTACAAAGAACCAGCAATAAAACCTCCAATGTATACTGGGTAATTTATATTTAAATTTTTAATACAAAGAAAAAGAACTAATATTTCTTTCTCACTGCATAAGGCTGTCTCGGTAAAGACATCAATAGCAAATTTATGTCTGCTGATAGCTTGTAATATGAAATGTATGAAAACTGATTTCTTAATATAATTTTAATAAAATAATCAGTTTTTAAAAATTATTATCAGTTAATTAAAACTATTAATGATAATTGTAAATTTAATTGTTTCCATACAGGAAGTATTTGGCATTTATTGTCTGAACATTTAGTGTTACTGTCACTTATTTATAATAATATAATAATTTATAAAATCTTTCTATCAAAACTTTTTCAGTAAATTATACTTTTCAAGTCCATGTTATAGCTCTTTCTAATACCAATGAGTTTCCTTCCAAATTATCTGTTTATGATAGTACATAAAGTTAACATTTGATTATATCATTATTTTCTCTTTTAGTTACATGTGTTATCCATTTTAGTTGTTGCTGCTGTTGGAAGTCTTCATGTGATGTGCTTTTTGCTATTTGGTAAAACTCTTCATTTGTGATTTTGTAACACGGGACTATAGGTTGTGATCATGATGAAAATTCATAAATGATGTTGAATGCACATTATAGAATGGAAAAATGAACAATGAAAGAAAGGATTAGTTTTCACCCTCACTTTAGAGAGGCTATCACTTATAAATAAGGTTAGTTTTCGTTTGTGCAGTATTGCGTGTTTTAGGTCTGGTTGGCCAAAGCAATGCTGTAAAGATCTGTGCTGTACAGGATGTTAAGAGTTAAAAAAAAATTAAGTAAAGAACCAGAACTTTACACTAATGCCCATTGGGAAAACATGAATCCATTTCTTCCCTGGCTATGGGGTAAATAAAGAGTAGCACAGCTAGAATCCCTTGCTCTCCTGTGCTTAATAAATCAGCAGAAGTTAACTTACATTTTTTTAAGTTTTTTCACCAAATATGTCCACTTATTAAGATGCCTGCAACTTAAAAGTTGTTTTTATACTACATACAGAAATTTTTAAAAGAAAAAAAAATAATAAAATTAACAATCATTATCATCAGTCAGTCCCATGACTGGGTCTGGTTGTAGTGTCACTATTTCCTTTACATATTTTATTTGAAAGCCTGGAAGATAGTGATTTACCAAGCGTAGCTTAGATGTGGCACATGGCTGAAAGTAGAGGGCACCCAGTGAGGATCGAACTCACTACTCAGTTGTAATTGTTCTAGCGAGACAAACTTGCTAACCATTACACCGCCACAAGGTGCCCTAGTGATTTTCCAAGCGTAGCTCAGATGTGGCACAAGGCCCAAAGTATGGAACACCCAGTGAGGATTGAACTCACTACTCAGTAGTAATTGATCTAGCGAGACAAGCTTGCTAACCATTACACCACCATGAGGTGCCCAAAAGCCTGGAAGATAGTGATTCATGTGTAGTGTATCTTGAGAAAGTATCCCCACTTCAGCTCAAACCACAGCTGATATTCTCCAACTTGAACGCTCACTTTGGTCATGGACACATTGTTGTTGATTCCATTTGGGGGAACTCTCCATTGATTTCAGTCTAGGAAGCCTACTGCCTAGCAATGATGTGTCATCACCACACTGATTGCTCAGTCCACCCCATTTTGCTAGATGGCTATTGACTCTACAAGAAGGCTCATCCAGCCTTTGACAGGTCTAGTTTTTAATTCTGCTGGGTGTCTAGCCACCCTCCTCACCAGAAAAGCTTGATGTTGCTAAACAGAAATAGGTAAGTAAAAGTGAACACAAATGTTTAAGTAAAAATAGCACGCTTGGTTTGTCCATCTTTTTAATTTTTTATTCCATTCAGATTCCTTTGTTTTTTCTGCCCACTTTTGCTTGTTATGTACCTGAATGAGTCATTACCACAATAATAGTTTTACTGGTTAAAAATCACTATTTAACCAAATGTCAAGGCATGGCACATGCATTTAATATTAGGTTGGTGCAAAAATAATATCGTTTTTTGACGTTAAAAAATACGTCAAAAAACGATATTATTTTTGCACCAACATAATAGCTTAAGCAAACACGAAAAAGGACTAACTCTAATTACAAAGGGAAGCAATTCAGTTTTCTAACTTCTTAAATCAGTCCTGTACACAAATTTAGACAGTGTTCTGAATTTTTACCTTCATTTCACCAAATCCAATTTCTTCAGTTTTTTCTGTTCAAATAAATAATCTTTTTCAACTTTAAACTACATTTCCTTCTTAAAATTATAAGACTGCTAGGAACCTTCACAGATTTGCTTGCATTTCAAACTTGTGCATTCAATTCATAAATTCTATTTTATTTGAATTTATACATTTGATTCATTATAACATAATAAATAGCAAATGTCTTTTTTGTATGTGACTTCAAATATAAGTACTGTAAATGTTTCACCTGCATCAATTTAATGTGTCCCCCTTAACTTATGTGTTAAAAGCATTATTTATTTTGATGCTCCCCCACCACTCTTCGTCAAAAACAAGAATGTGAGAGAAATTTCTAACTGCTACTGACTTATTAAGGTATGGGAAAGTAGTCCTATAAAGTAATCCATTTCGGCTTACAGACTTAGTAAAAATTCTACTGACTTCAAAGTATCTTTTGGTGTGGTTGGGGTCATATGCTTCACAAAAAATTAACTAAGAGTAACAGAGCAATTCCAAGAAAGAAAATGAAAGAATTTTTAATTCAGAGAGAATATCTTTATTATGATTTTGGTTCACAATCTTTTATCCATGTGACTAAAAAAAAAGAAGAAATTACATGTCACATGATCAATGATGGCAGAATCAGCTGGACAAGATGTGATGATATTGAAACCCAAAACTATCAATGAACCCAGTATTAACCTCACTGATGATGCACCCCAGAATATCTTTGCAATGTATATTAAAATAGCTTAACCAAGTAAATATCTGTATCTCTGTATTCTTGAATTCTTTGTAACAGACACTCTTTCTTAAATATCTCTTTTATCTTTTTTTAATTTTCAGGCGTATCAGCAACAAACAGGCCATTGCAGAGAATCATAAAAAAAATCTTGAGAAAATTTTGAAAGAAAATGGAAACCATGCTACAATGTCATCCAAGACAGCAATAGAAAGTGGTTATGAAGATGCAGATAGTGCAGTTGAACTGCTTGGTATATCAATATTACTCTTGATAGACTCTACAAAATAGGGCAAACCAATATCTGCAATGGCTGCTGCTTTATTTTCATAACTGTTTACATAAACATGTTCTTATTATATTTCTGCTCTTAATTGGCCAAACAGAATCAGCTGTTGCAAGCATTCATATATTTTTCATAGTCTACTGTAAGTCTTAAAAAACTAGGAAGCTTTACTGATAATATATTTTACTCATTAGCACTGATATTTTAATAACAAGTAAAAAGATGATATCATTGGTTGTTTATTAAATCTTATATCTGCACCTGGAGAAAATTGCCAGGAATGCTCTATTTTAAACTGTAATTCAGTTCAAATATTGTTCCATATTTATTTTAATAATACATTGTAATACCAAGGGAGACAATTTATAATAGTAATGAAAACTGTTGCAGCTAATGCTACTAGTGAAAATAAAGGAAGAGGCTATTTTATCGGTCCTGGTAAAATAATCAAACATGCTTTTAAGCTTATTTTACCTGTCTCGATAAAAATAGACCCCAAGCTATTTTGCCAGTAAATATTTTTATTATTATGAAGGTAGGTAATGTTAAAAATAACAATACACGGTTTGGACACAAAAGTTTATTTTCACCATCATTGTCTTAAGACAATTTAAAATCTTTTCCACTATCAATTGTTAAAACGTAAGTTAAAATCATTTATTCATCATCAATTATTAAAAGAAATTTAGAAGTCTCTGCATATTTTAAGCATTTCAGGAATAACAGTTGCTGCAAACCCAAAACTTGCTTTGGGCATGGTTCTGTTGCCAATGCACTTCAGATGCACCCACTGAAGACAACAGTCACAAACCACAGAATCCATGTTGTTCAAGTACTGCCTGCACAGCTCACACAACCACTGCACTGACGATCTCAAATATAATATATTCTAAGTTTTAAAACACTAATTATATTTACTGGCAAAATAGCCTTGGTGTCTGTTTTACTGGGACTGGCAAAATAGTCTATTTTGTAAATAAAGGACCCAGGTGGGCATTAAAATTTAATAATAATAGATACTCAAGCCTCAGTGTACTGCACACCCAGGCAATATCTCTCATTCAGGAGAGAACTAGGGTCTTTAATTATATGGTGCTTGAGGTGTCCTCAGAAAAAGGAAGTATTGAGGGGGCTTGAGCAATTTTTGTCTCTAGTTCTCAGCTTCCTTTTCTTGTTCATCTAGACTGGTTGCCTATCAAGACTTAGAACCCAGTCTATCCTACTATTTAGTCATAGCTGGTGGGCAAGGGGAAGAGATGGATTCATGCATTTTCCATAAGGATTAGTTTGAAGTGAGCACAACAAGCTAAAGCTGAAATTTAAATTTGGTCTGCTGATTTCATTTTCAGTGCCAATAACCATTGTGCCAGCTGAACATCTAACTCATCTCCAAAGAATACATAAGTCAGTAAAGGACTTGTTATTAGAACAATTTTAATTTCATGTTTGTCTTTGTTCTTTCAGTTTGTCCTTCCACCAAAAGGCCTATAGATATTTTTTACTTGATATTTTATTTTCTATATTTCTATAGAAAATCCTGCTGACTTGATATCAGAAGGTGCTAATAAGCTTCCTCCAGTTGGTTATAAACTAAGTAAGGTAAGTTGTTTTTCTTTTACTTTTTATTATGAATGTTATTAACATATTAATTGGTTATAGATAGAAACCTATAATTAATACCAAACTTTTATTTTGTAATTATCAGATTTTATGTTGGGCATTAAGAAGGCAATTCTGATATTTTAATGGTATAATGCAAAAAGTCAGTCAAATATTTCTTGAGAGAAATAAATGGATAGTAAATGATTAAGAAATAAACCTTAAAAGCAAAATACCTTTACCATTAATTTGATAATTGGTAATTGAAAAGAGGTGATAATAAATAATGTCCAACCCCAAACAGAAATATCAAATTATGATGAGAGGATGATATTGATCAGTTTTAAAAGTCAACTTGTTATTACTTTCAATGGTACAATCACCCTGTCCGGTACCTTACTATTGTAAGTTCAACTCTTTTTGTAACTATGCTCTCGTAACCTTGTAATATATAAATAGAAAAATGATTGTTGACTCGTTGATTCATTTTGCAATATGTCAACTTTTGTTATTTCATTCTTAAATTTTGTATGGGGCACCTAGTGAAGATTGAACTCACTACGCAGTAGTAATGGTCAGTCAAATTAGCCTTACCCCAGAGAAATGGAAAAATTAAAAAAAAAATTATTTCTGATCTTTGCTGCTTACCTAATTATTGTAAAGAATAAAAGGACTTGATCATTAGGATAATACAGATGAAAAGAAAAAATTGTCAAAATCAATAATGAAAATGTGTTATTTAAGAAAGACAATCCATATTCTCCTGGTATCAGTTTAAACTGACACCTTTTTTTATATACAGGGTGTGGTAGAAATACCTCCACATAATGGTAATGGTGTTTTCATCTAACTAATGTCTTACCATTATGTGGGAGGTATATATGGGTGGTATTTTTGATGCACCCTGTATATTATGACCATTTTATTTAAAGTTTGTATTTTCTTGATTTCAGATGGAAACTTGGAAATTTCCAAACATATTTTAGTGAAATTTTCACTTTCCAAAATCATAGTTTATTATTATAGCTTAGATATGTAAGGAAAAAAATAAGACACAGATCAAGTAAATATATCATTGGATTTATGATATTAGTATGAAGTGATCATATTACGATTATTATTTTGAAATATAATATTTTATTTCAAGGGAAAGTATTAATTCTACTTTTTATTCATGTTTTGTTTTGTTTATTTTCAGACATTGCGTCATAGAGAAGAAGATGCTCAAGTAAAGCTCAATATCAAGTGAGTTACTTTTATATTGTTCAGTGATAACAAAATTCTTTTAACTTTGTCTTATATATAATATATTTCCAGATTTGTTTAAAAGCCTTTTTCATCAGAAAACTTAAAAAAAAAACCATAATGGATAAAGTTAACTTTCTTGCAAATAATTATCTATATTACTAAAATTAAAGATAAAATATTTGTTTTCAGTTTGTCAATAGAGTCAGGAGAACAAAAAAGAGTCATTTAACACATTTATGACATTTCTTCAGTCATTCTTTTATCTGAGTTTTGGTGAACATCCAGTGATGTCATGTTACACAGCATTTGATTAACAAACAAGAATTATGCTTAACTTTGTTAATGTTTTCATCCTTATTCTAATATCCTCAGATCATTATTTGTTAAATAGACTAAGAATGAAATTAATCTAAATTATACTTTCCTTTTTGAAATACTAATTACAAGTAAGTTTTTATCTATTGGAGATTTGATATATACAGAGTTGGTCAAAGAAATGTATACACACTTCGGGAAAGGAAAATCCTGTCTTTTGTAATTTTATCAAATTGCAATAACACTGTTTACTGTGGTATGATATTTTCTCAACAAATGGCATTACACTGGCAGTCCTTAGACAAGAAATTGAAAATGCATATGCTGCAATCCCACTGGACACTTTGGCTAACATTGCCCAAGCAGTAGTTTGCCATACTAATAAATGTCTGGAAGCTAAAGGCCACCATTTTGAGCATCTCTTGTGATTGTGTAGAGTCCAAAGGTAACTTGTGATGTGTGAATAAATTTAGTATTACAATATCTGTACAAGTTTTTCCTTTCTTGAAGTGTGTATACATTTTTTTGGCGGACTCTGTATATAACTTATATGTTATAGACACACATGATATTTTTTTGCAACTTTTTGTTGTACTAATACCAAATGTATATTGGTTTTTATTCAGTTTGTACTCGGGAGCTGCTCCAAGTGAGATTGGATCTGGTAAGTAAAAATAATTTTAACTTTTACATTTTGAAAGGACAACAACATTGAGAAGAAATCCTATTATAATTGTGCTTGTCCCTCCCTTCATTAGTTCGCACAACCATTACGCTCTGCTAATACCTCATAAACAAAGAACTATTCCATTTTGATTGCATGGAAAGAGGGGAAAAGACACTACTTGGTTTCTGTGAGAAAACGAAAGAAAGAAAGAAAAAGGGGAGATAGTAGTGGAGAGAGAGAGAATCAGATTAAGCTGATAAGAATGGAGGCTGAGAAAGAGGGTGACTGTGATAAAATCACCATTTTTCAGATGCACAGTATCGAATGATGGAAACCAAGTAAAGCAATTGCCAAAAATTCAGTTACCATAAATAAAATAACATTGTCTGCTGAATTATTTTAAAATCTCTATCTATAAAAGGCAGGATGTGTGTGTGTAACGAATGCATGGCCACAATTTTCGACAGATTTGCACCAAAATTTACATGCACATGCTCCAAGTTAGCGGGAAGGCCAAGACTGACTTTGCATTTCCCAACTCCCTTCGATAGTGAAAATAATCGATTTTTTCATGCTTCTATGGCAGTTTTCATGTAGTTTGCGGCCATTTTGTACTGGCCAGAGTGAGAGCCAATAGCTGGCTGCCATGAATAGGCAGGAAGATTCTATTGGCCAGCGTGAGAGCCAATAGCTGACTGACATGAATGTTAACTAGCATGCTAGCTTGCAAAAAAAATCGATAACTGCATTCGTCACAAGTGGGAAAAATTTAAATCTGCATGGCACTTTACTCCAATTGGCTCATTCGCTTGCTTAAACTCAACATTGATTCTGATTCCGCAGAACTGGGTTGGGTGTGAAAAAGTATTTGTTGTTAACATTCTTTTTTCATTCGGTTTTTCCAGTTATGAGTCCTTTTTTAAAGCTGATCGTTTTGTGTTCATTTTGTTTAGTTCTTTTTTTGTAACAGATTTAATGTTTAGTATAAAGCTTAGAAAAAATTTGCAGTGTGAGATAGGCAAGAAGTAAGGCATGTAGCAACATCAGCACAGCAAAGGGTACTCCTTTAAAGGCAAGGAAGGGCAAAAATATTTTAAGTCAAGTGATAGCGATTGCTGTATGAGATTTTTGAATCAAGCACGGGCAACGCCGGGTCATGCTGCTAGTTATTATTAAGTCTTTAACATTGCCTGCCAATACCTAGTAAATAAGATTTTGATTGCATACAAAAACAAAAGACATATATTACATGTAGTAACAAGAAGATGTAATAGTCAGAATTTCTTAGATGAAGCCTTATCATTATTAATTTTTGTTTAGTATCTCTTTCATTTTATTACTTTTGCTTGTTTACATCTAGTAGTAAGTAGATGTAACAGTCTTAAATTGTCTGAATTTCTTTGATGAAGCATTGTCGTTATTATTAATTTTTTACTGGTATATCTTTCATCTTATTTCTCTTGCACCTAGTAGTAATTTCTTTTATCCTTTATGTTACTTTTTATTGCAAATATCAGCTTGCATTTACTTTCATTTTATGATTGTTAAATAAGCAGCATAGATTGGAAATAAAGAACTTGTACCTTTACCTTTAGGAGACTATCTGACAAGATCAATAATAAGTTGATAATCTAAGAAATTTGAATAAATTTGTAACAGATTATGTTTTATTTTTTCAGCAATATCTCAATTTGATGATTTTTCTGAGTATGACCAAGAAAGTGTTGGAAGACGGACAACAGGTAATAAATAAACTTGAAAATATTACTAAGTGAAAAGCTAAAAAGAAAATTCATAGCAGACAATATAAAATAAACTTGGAGCTTTTATTTAAGCTTAAAAAAAAGTAAAAGATTTTATACATTTTTGTTACACTATACACCTGCCATTTTGAGATAGGTCAGTATCATTCAAGATTTATTCAGACTATCAATCACATTCTTTTTGTTGCTTTTATTGTTAACACAGTGTTGGCTGAGCCATTATACAGCCTTCTTTAAATGGAGATTGTATGGAAAAAAAATTAAAATAAGCTATATGAGTAAATATATAGATTAAGTTAGTGTGGGTTTCTGTGTATAGCAAAGAAATGAAGAGCAATCTGATGAATACAATATGGAATCACATATCTTATATGTGTTGCTTTGAAAGAGTTATATTTTCTGTATATTTAATTATTTATTTCTGTTTACATTAAAAAGGAAAAAGAGATCCTTCCTTTTTATATAGTAAGTACTCCTTAAGAATATTGTAGAAGTGATTGATTAAAATGTTATGGTAGTAACAAAAGCAATAATTAGAATTAGATCAATATTTACAATAACATTTGGAAAGTTTGTTATTAGATTTTACTTCAACATATATTATTAATCATTTACAAAGGTTAAAAACCTTCAGTTAAAATTTGTTTTTCTGTAGCTTTAATTACCATAAGAATTTACATGCATAGAAAATTAACAGTAATGATAACCAAAATAGCTAATTCATCTCAGTCTATATGTTGGTATAAGCTGTTGAGGCAATGGTGTAATAAAATTCATTAAAAAAATTATAATTTTTAATTTTGTGAATTTTATGAAATTTATCTAAAAAAATAAACTTTACAAAATTGTGGAAAGCTCTGAAGAATAAATATTTATTTATCTGTTTGTTTACATATTTTTATAATTGTAATATGCCGTTTGTTTTTTTATTAGCTGCAAATCAACTTGTAAGATTTGATGATAGTGATGATGACTTTGATAGTGCTTCTCAGGTGGCATCAAGCACACAAGTAAGAAATTCAACTTGTATATTTTCTTCTTATTCTTGAACTTCCAATTTTGTGCTAATTTTCTCATGTTGCCCATAACATATCCATCTGAAGGCAACAGTAAATAGACAAAGAAGTGATTTGAGCAGTCAAACAATGTAGAATATTTATTTTTTACTCTTGGCATGAATGCCATGTTTTAAAACATTTTCGTTTTATTCTTTTTTAAAAATTAATTTCACCAAATACAAGGCTCAAGAGGCACTCAAGGTAGAGACTTACAGTTAAAATGGTAAATGATTGATTTGTTTTTGTATGGCTTATCAACTTTTTTCAGGTTATTTAAAGCCAGAAATATATTTTTTTTATACTGCAAGAATCTTTTTTGATATAACAATGATTTGCTGATACAAATCCTACTAATTAACTCATAGCTGGGGGTGGAGAAGAGGTGGATTCATACCTTTTCCCAAGGGTATTTGTGTGTAAATGAATATAATGAATTTAACTGGAATTGGAACTCGGCTCTCTGATTTCTAATTCCAAGCCATTATCCATTACACCACCTGCACATCCAAGCTTACAGCACATGGTATTCCCAAGCAGTTGCCCATCTAGGTACTGATCCAGCTTTATGTTACTTAATTTTGGTGATCATACAAGAATTGGTGATTCGACATATGTCCATAAGCTTTGAAATGGTAATGATGAATGAGGTGTGTGATGCAAATGAAAGAGAAAGTGGTAGGAAGAGGAGATCATGAAGATAAGGAGGACAGATAACAATTAACCTTTGACTTGAAGAGGTAAGATTAAAGTGTTCAGGGAAACACCCATGCAGGAGTCTGATTCACAAAGGAGGAGTTATTGAGAAAAAGCAGTCTGAGTAGAACTTTCTTCTAAGATTTGGAACATAGGGGAAATAAGAATGATATGACTCCTCGGAAGTGGCATGGCATGTCCTGGTAGTAGTAAAAAGTCTGAACTGGTGGAACTAAAAATACATCATGTTAATGAATATGAACACGGACATGTTTCTTGTTCAAGTAGTACATATATTTGTCTGAATTAAATTTTTTAATTGATTTTCCCGAGGTCAGATTTAGATCAACTGATACTGTAAACATAACTCAGCAATATTATCTCCCTTGGATCTCTCCTCATAGCAACTCAGATTAGAGTTAATACTGGTAATTTAATAACACATTATATACCTGTAATTAAAATATCTAACTTGGCGATGTTTAACCTTTGTGCCCACAAAAATGGTATGTCCAAAATATGTTTTTTCCCTGGACATCACTATTATTTTAACTAGCTTCACTCCTTGGCAGTGTTTACTATTTTAAAAAGGAATGATTAGAATTTTAATAAAACCTAAACATATGAAAATGAATTTATATATTTTCTTTGCTCTTGAGATTTTACAACAAAAATAGAAAAACACTATTGATGAAAGAACTGTAGTACTCACTATTTTATTACCCTAATCACATATGCTGAAACAGAAATAAAAATAGAATGGTGCACTGTTATATAATATCAGCGACTCACAGATGAGGAGGAGACTTGAGACAGCAGAAATGTGCCTCTACAAAGAATGTTGAAAATACTTTGAATTAAACATGAGTTATGAGTAAGTTTTAAGGAAAATGGAAACAAAATGTCACTTATACTTAGAATAAGAAAGACAAAATTCAAATTTTTAAGGCACAATAGAAAATAATGGTTGGAGAATTTGATATGCATAGGACATATTGAACACAAGAGGGACAAAGAAAAGCAGTGAATAACCTACCTAATGAACTTTTGTAAATTGATGCCAGAACAGTGACGGTGAAAGGAAAAACCTTACTAAGAGCTACAAAGGATAGGAAATTGTGGAGAACCATGATTGCCCATATCTTCAAGGGACACAGCACATAGAAGAACCACATGCTTATTTTGCTCCATGATTAATCTAATTTTTCATCAGTCAAGGTTAACTATGTGTGTAAGAGTTTTTCTTCCTACTACATTATGGGTAGATAGTTATAGGAAGGTGTTTGTACAAGTTCTTACTTTTTCTCCAGCAGCCATTGAGTTATGTCAGTGGTAAAACATTTCATCAAGATATCTAGTGACAGAACTCAAGGAAAAGTGGATTTAAAAATTGGGAAATATATCTATTCACCAGTAAAACTTCTGAATTTAATAAATCTATCTTTTAACTTCCTATGATCTGATTTTTCCTGTAACTTCCACCAGGATGTAAATGATACTGATTTCTCAAATTTTAGTCTCCTCAAAAAAACTTATTGAGTGTTAAAGTTCCTTTTTGTAAATTATTTTTTGCTTTTAAAGTATTTTCATAAACCAATTTGCACAGTTTATATTATGAAAATACACAAGCAACGCATAAACAAGGTGTAGTTGTAAAAGCTGTACTTGCACTGATATTAACTGGCTGACAGCTACTATTATTTACACTACACACATAACAGAATGTAGATTTTGGCTTTCTCATGACATTTCACTCATATGTTTCATCCTGTACATCCTATTCATTTTTTTGTGCTGTAAAAAAAAAAAAAAATTTTGTATGTACTTTGTGAGGAATTTATAACTTGTTTCTTTCAACTTAAAAGAAAACAAAAATTATTTTTATACTTAATAATAAAATTATTTAAATTAGTAGATCTGTTTGAAGATTATTCCTTTCCTTTGCTTTTCACATTCTTTTCCTTCTATATGCTTCTCAAACTGCAATCAACATTAAAAGAGGAAGGGCTGAAAGATCCACTTGTGATTAAACATTACAGCACTGGTTTCTGAAATTTCACAGTGGAGATACAAGTCTTGAAAATCAAGATGGTAGAGGTTGTCCATCTGTAATTGACAATCAACATCTGTAAACACCAGTGAAACAAAACCCACATCAAAATGTCAGAGAAATGTCTCGAATAATGGGTGTCAGCATTTCAAGTAAATTGGCAAGGTGAAGTAAATTGATAAATGGCTTCCATATGCACTCAGTGAAAGTCAAAGAGTTCAACGTCTGTTCGATACTGCATCTGCAAAATTTGAATGATTCATTTCTTGATTGAATAGTAACTTGTGATGGGAAATGGATCCTAATGACAATCGTAAGCATCCAGCTCAATGGCTTGATCATGACGAAAGACTCAGACTTTCCAAAACCTAAATTGCACCAGCAGTTTGGTGGTCTACTATTGGTGTTATCCATTAGAGCTTCCTGGAATCTAACTAGAGTGTCACTGCTGAGATCTGTTTGAAATGCACATTCAGTTAAGCAAAATGAGGCTGGCACTGGTTAATTGATGGGGTCGAATTCTGCTTCATGATAATGGTTGGCCACATGTTTCCAGGATGACACTGCAGAAGCTCACTAACTTGATATACAAAACTTTACCACAGTCAGCATATTTCCCTGATCTCTTGCCCACTGACTACCACAAGTATCTTGATAATTTTTTAAGCCAAAAGACATTCTGTTGCAAAGAAGATCCAGAAACAGCATTCAAAGATTTCTTGATGTTCAAAGCTTTGGAGTTTTATTGTAAAGGGATAAATAATCTTGTAACCTGATGGTAGAAATGTGTAGATGTTCAGTGTTTTGACTGATTTAAATACATTAATTCAGGAGTAGAAGTTGAATCTAAGCTCAGACATTATTTTCCAAACAACCTAATAATTGATATTTAAGTCTTAGAATTTGAGGTTGGTAGATTTAGTAACTTATAGCATGAATAGTTGTTATTTATTTCATATTTTCCATTTCAGAAAATGCCAAATTGGAAGTCTAAACATTTTGATGGTAAGTCTGTAGAAAATATCCATTATTTAAGTTCTGTATATTAGTGAACTCATTCTTTAGTAGCTGTAAATGACTGAATTGTGAAATAAACTCTTTTTTTTTATACTGGAGATTGAAAAATAGGTTAATTTCTCTTGTACTTTCTTTTCTCCATTCAAATTTATGGACTGACAAATAGATGAAATCTCTCTATCAACATTCTGTTGCTGATTTTCATGAAGCTATAACATAAAGAGAAAATTGTTATCTTGTTTTTCTTTAGAAGGCTACCAAAAGTAACTTTTCCTTCTTTGTATTTGTCTTTCAGCAAATATCAGTTAGACTACAAGGTTGGTCACTTCTAATTGTACATCTATTGAGAGGTCCTCAGTGAAGCATAATCAAAAACTTTTGTTTTTTATAAATAATAATATTAAAGGAAAAATTTAAAAAAAAAATGACTATTTGTACCATACAGACTGTCATACGCTCCAGCTTTCTTCAGATGATATATGATGAAATTTATTACTTCAACGAATGCTTTTATCCACTGGCCCATTGGATAAGTGTTGGTTGAAGTAATCCAAAATGTGACTTGACCCAAAGAGTTGTGAGTTCAATACCTGGTCAGAGCAGAGGGAACAAAAGCTTTCAAAGTTGAGTTACTAAAGGGAATTAACTGAAACCAAGATATCTAAAAATGGCCTGGCACAGGGAATTAGAACAATCTATCCCTGTGGACTGAATAAAGGCTTTGGTTTGAAATTCCAACATATACCACCTGAAGAACGCTGGAGCATACAATCGACGAAACATTGTGAATATGGCAATAAAGATGGACAACAGTCCAAATGATGTAAATTGTGTAAATAACTACAATACCTCATCTCAGAAATATAGTCAGATGTTAAAAAAAAATTTACTTTTTCAGATAAAATATGCAGGGTGAATGAAATATCACATTGGGCTAGGTTGTGGGCTATAGTTTGTTGATCACTGGTTTAATCCAGTCAAAATTTTTTCTTGCTGCCTGAGAATATCATCACACCATAAGTACCATAACCTTAGTGGTGGGTGTGTCTAGGGCAAGATAATCTGATAGAGCCCATCCCTTTTCTGAATGGTTTGGAATTCAATTTTCAGCAAACTTTAACTTTCATGCCTGCAAAAAAAGGTGTGTCAAAAGGACAATTTTTCCTTTGGCACCGCCATTATTTTCTACTACCTTCACTCCCTCGGCAGTTATTTATTTACAAAATATGTGAATCAAATACAATGAGATATGTATCATTTACAATTTTATAATGAAATAAATGTGAAAAGAAATCTTTTTATTAAAAAAAAAAAATCATCAAAATATGTAAAACATCTACAATGTAATATTTATTATTTAACCATTTTATAAATAACCATGAAAACAAAATTTTTTATTCCTAATTTTATAAAAATACCAATGAATTGCTGCATGAAAGAAATATTTGGAAAATGGATATTTTTCAAAATTAGTTATTTGTCAAGAAAATATAAATAAACAGATAATGTTTATTTAAATTTTCTTGTTCAGATATTTTTTATAAATTAATAAAAATCACATTGTATTATTTGCTTTGCATTTTTAGAATGTTGAAAATATGTAATTTTCTTGTAAATAAACAATCTAATAGCATAATATTTTTGTTGTAAATTCTCAAAGAAAATATTAGGTTGGTGCAAAAATAATATCGTTTTTTGACGTTAAAAAATACGTCAAAAAACGATATTATTTTTGCAACAACCTAATATACAAAACCACTTTCATATGTTTGGGTCTTATTAAAATTCCAATCATTGCTTTTTAAAACAACAAAACATTGCCAAGGGAATGAAGGTAATTAAAATAATAGCAGTGTCAAGTGAAAAACTGTCCTTTTGACACAGTTTTATTGTGGGTACAAAAGTTCAAGATTGGCCAAGTTTCTTCTAGGCTGGTTGCCGCCTCAAGGTGAGAGAGCCTAGTCAACTTTGCTATTTAACCCATATTTAGGAGGAGACGAGATGAATTTATACATTTCCTTATTTGTTCAAAAGTGAATGTAACAAACTAATCTGGTATTTGAACTTGATTTGCTAATTTCTATTTTCAAGTCTCTAGCCACTACCAGCTTGGAAATAAAAATATAAACAAACTTGGCAAAAATTAGCTATTCTGTTTGTATCCATATGTATTCAGTGGTTAATATATAGAAAAGAAAAAACGTTAATAGGTGAAAAAGGAAATTAAATGAAAGCATATTATGTGGAATTCTCTTTAGATAAGCTTAATTTTTTTTTTTTACATCAGTGGTTCTCAAACAGGGTCTATATAACATTACTGGGGGTCCACACAAAAAAAATAGCAATTTTCTTTTTGGATGTGTGTGGGGAGTAATATTTTACTGGTCCAGAGTAATTTCATTTCAGAATGTTTGTTACAACATTTGACATATAAAGGAAAATTATATAAAGATTATAATTTATTATATAAATTAATTTAATATATTAATAATAATACCAATTTTAAATTAATTTAATATATAAATTAAATAAGGATTATATATAAAGGAAGCATATATATTAGGTTGGTGCAAAAATAATGACGTAATAATGTCGTTTTTTCGACGTATTTTTTAACGTCAAAAAATGACATTATTACGTCATTATTTTTGCACCAACCTAATATACATATATATATATATATATATATATATATATATATATATATATACATTTACTATTTCTATAATACAATTCCTAAACTTATCTATTAGTAAAAAATAAAATAAGCGTTTTATTCATCAAATGGTTATGGGGGTCCACAAAAAAAAAAAAAGGAAATAAAAATTGTCCATGAGCTAAAAAAAGGTTGAGAACCACTGTTTTACACAAAACTTCAGTATTTCAAAGAGCTTCTAATAATGCTTTCCTACTAAAAATATGACCCTTCTCTATAAATCTATTTTTCCTATACAATACCATCTTTTTAGTGAGCCCATTAACTTTAAAATTAGTAATATTTGTATAGTATCTAATCATTTTTTATATTTTGCTGTTCTTCTTAGACTGAGGTGTTTAGTGATTTTTGTTAATGATTTTAGAAATCATGGAACATTTTTTGTGTTGAAATGGTTAAGTATTGTGTTCTGTTAATGTTTGACATTCTCTTTCAGGTGAAACATATTCTCTTGGGAGGACTCCTAGTCCACAACCCCCACTACAAGAGAACCATACATTGCTCAGCAAATCTGTCACCATGTGAGTTATTTAAAAAATAATTTTGTTAATCTTCTTTTTAACTTCATATTCTGAGCATGAGATTTCTTTGAAATTTCAACATGTGCAATTTTTCTTGATAGAAGAAAAAAAAAAAACAAAAAAAAACTATATTTTTATTACTTCAAACATTATTTTCAGCAGATACCTGTTTGAATAGATGTTTCATTTTTAAACAGTGGATTCATGCCTTTAGGACACTGTCACAGCCTAGCAAAGTTCTATTTGTCCTTTTCAGGAATGCACCCCACCTCATTCAGATTTTCTTGAAAGGCCATATTTACTTGATTTCATTTTCAAAATATAAATGAAGCAATTTCTAAAGAATTAACAGATTTTTATATTTAATCTGACCGTTTTTTTTTTTCAATTACTTCAAACTTTATTTTTAGTGGATATCCATTTAAGTAGACACATTTTTGTCTACTGGGCTACATACTGGATTAATTTAAATATTATATTTAATGGATATACGTTTTCATACACACATCACTGACCATTTTTAATAATTGGTAATTACTATTTGGAAGTGTGTGACCTAATGGTTAACAGTGCTGATAATAGAATTCAGAGTTCAAACTGATTGGGCCAGTTTGTTTTCACTTTGCACTACTGGCTTGAAGAAGCATGAATCCACTTCTCTCCCAGATATAAATGAAAGAGTAGAAGCAATTAGAGGTCTTTAGTTCTGTAAGGCAGTATTGTAAATGCTGGTTGTGTTGAAAGGATTAATATGGCTGTTTGTTGAAGAGCATTTAACATTTATACATTTTTGAATCAAAACCGATTTTTGTTTCAACGATAAAATATATATTAAAATCAACAAATACAAAACAATTTTTGTAATGTGTGAATATTAAGGATAAAAAAGTAGTTTCCCTTTATCTGTTAACTTGAATAAGAATAAATGTAATTAAGCAAGTTTTCTGAATAGAATGTTGTATTCAGAACATAGTTAATTCAGTTGTGTTATTTGTATAACTAACAGTGCTGTTGCAACTTGGCTTGTTCAGAGAATTGATGGTGAATGTAATTCAAGTGCTGTGTTTGTGTGCGCGCAGTGAGTAGAATGAATAGTCTAGACACATGTGAGTTGCTGAGTTCTACTATTTCTGGAACAAAACCTAGCTTTTATTATTACCGGTAGGCTCCGAGAACAAAGGTGGGAGAAATTTTGAAAGAACACAAAAAATATCTGATTGGATGAAAAATTAACCAATCGGTGATTTTATAACAAAAGCATGTTTGTGAATTAACGGTAGGAAAATTTCAGTGTGGTGACTGCGATCAGTAAATTGTCCTGTGATAATTAGTATTTATTATTTAACCAATCATAATTGAGAAAAATGTAGGCATGGCAAACAGTAGTAGTCACTACAGTATAACTTGGAACATTGTATCAACAGCAGTGTATCTTGGTGTAGGTGCAGCGTCATGCTCTACAAGTAGTCTTTAGTGGATTGGTAAAAGAAAACAAAAAATACAAACAACCTGAGAGTGTTTAGTTTCTTTAAGAGTTATCCATAGTCATATTTCAGCTCTATGATTTGACAGATTTTTTTTTTTCTGGGAGGTAATGTAGCACAAGGCAAAATTTAAAGTGAGATTCCTATGTCTACATTGGACTAGGGAATCCAACGCAGATATTTATAGGCTCTATTGCTCAAGCTACTCAACATTCTCCCTTCTGGGAACACCTCAGGCACCAGCAATCAATCCTAGCCCTCACCCAAAGGAGAGGTATTGCCCGATGTCAAATGGTCTCTGGAGAAGAGTTCCTCCAGTTGAATGTGTTTAATTTTTTTATATAATGTAAGTTCTATATGCAAAATTTCAGCTCAACTGCTTAAAAAAAAAAAAAAAAAGAGAGAAGAGAACACACAAAACAACCCAAAGTCCAGTCCAGAAATGACTTTTTAATCACAGGAATTGAACTCATGAGATTATATTTTCCACTCTGCATAGGTCTTGTGGTTTACATGTTCATTAGATTTTTTTTTTTTTGAATGCCATGACAGTTCTCAAGGAAAGATAGTGCAGTGTTTTCATGTTGTCTTCTTTAGTCTTAATTTGTAGACAGGTTGAATGTGAGAACAAAGTTTTCTCTACTATTTAACCCATTTCTCACGGGGGAGAATAAATGGATTCATGCCTTTCCCAAGAAAAGTAAATGTAACCCTTCTGTCAGAATTTGAATTTGTGCTGTTGATTTCAATTTCAGCACTGGCAACCATCATACAACTTGTACATTCTCAGTGCTTAAATTTTGTAGAGTATGCCAATTTCTTTTAAAGTAAATATAACTACAATAAAAGAATAGGCAAACTGAACATTTACATTTATTAATACAAGATTCTGATTTATATCAATTTGAATGTAATTATTTACTAAACTGTCTCAATCAGACAGTTATGTGCCATGCATGGTATATGCTTAGGTAATCATGTATCTTTCAATACATGACTGACAAAGCAGACCCCCCCCCCCACAGTAGGTTGCCTTTTCTTTCTGCAGTAGACCAGTTGCCATCCAAGGCTATAGAACCTAGTCTGTCCTGCTATTTACCCATAGCTGGAGGGAGAAGAGGATTCATACCTTTTTGAAGAGCATTAGCATGTAAGTGAATGTAATGGATTTGATTGGAATTCGAACTCTGCTCTTCAATGCCTCAACCCAATCCATTACTTCACTGTGCCTCCTTGTCTCAGAGCCCAAATTCACAAGCAAAAGTCATCATTGCACTTTGACAGATATCTCAAGTACTAACCTATGCCTTTAGCAATATTTTTAAAAATGATAAAAGTATTTTGATAATAGCAAAGCATTGAAAGACTGAATACATTAAGAAATTGTTAACTTATCAATTTTCTTTAAAAAAAATAAATTTTTCTTTTTTGGCCAGTCAAGAACCCACTCGAGCTAATTCACCAATCACAGGCCGTCTAAGATCATCAGCCCCGCCACTGTCTAACTCGATTCCAGCCTTGAGAACATCCACAAACAGCGATAATTTCTCCATCAATAGCAGCTTGCCACTCCAAGCACAGGTATAAAAGACATTCATACAAGATAAAAAGTTAGAATAAACTTTCCAAAATATCAAACATCAGAATTTTTAAAAATTTGTTATATATATAAAAAAAAAAAAAATTCTAAATCTTTTGCATTTTTGTTTTTGGTGATGTTAATCTATCATGGAGTAAAAATAATTATCACTTTGAAAGAAAATAATTTTGCCTAACTGATGATATTGTATATCTTACAGAACCATTTTTTTTTTTTTTTGCAAAACTAGGATGTTACTAATAGTCAAAACTTGGTTGACTTAAAGACGGAAAGTTATGGTTGGGAATTTTCAGATGATTCTGATGGAAGCATTCTATCTGCACATTCCACGCGTAAGCTACCATTTTTTATTTCATCAAACTTGAGAAAAATGGAATTAAGTTGTTAGAAAAGCAACTTTCTTTATATATATATATATATATATATATATATATATATATATATATATATATATATATATATATATATATATATATATATATATATATATATAAAAAAAAAGTTTCTCCACCTGTTTGTTTATGTCTGTTATATAATACCTTGGAAACATACATTTGGCATTTGGGTTAAGACATGTTTTAGTAGCTTTTGTTTCATAAAAGTAACTGAGCATTTACAATTTGATCAGTAAGAAAAAAATAAAGGAAACTTTTGTCTTAATTCCCGTCCCTTTGTTTTCTCTCACTCACCCTTTGTCCTTATTGCCCTGCTTGGGATGAAATAAAACTTCCAAAAGAAGCCATAAAATAAATGAATTGTCTTTAACTTTTTAGTAGTTATAATCTTCC
Organism: Acanthosepion lycidas; assembly: GCA_963932145.1. Taxonomy (NCBI): domain Eukaryota; kingdom Metazoa; phylum Mollusca; class Cephalopoda; order Sepiida; family Sepiidae; genus Acanthosepion; species Acanthosepion lycidas. The sequence continues at coordinate 123,394,194 of OZ010580.1, forward strand.
ACAATGAGAGAGAAGGTTGTGCATAAAAAGGAAATCATGTTTCTACTTCTAAATATTAGGTTGGTGCAAAAATAATGACGTAATAATGTCGTTTTTGATGTATTTTTTAACATCAAAAACGACATTATTTTTGCACCAACCTAATAATACATCCCAAACTGCAGAATGCCAAAGAAACTATAAGCATACTTCTCATGTGTGTATATGTGTGTATATATATATATATATATATATATACAAAAGCAAAGATTTGCATCTAATACTTTTTCTCCCTCCCTCTTAACAGATCAGAGAGCAAAGAAGTTACCAAGAGGTATGTATTTTCTTCAAATAAACAATTGGCAAGAATTTAATACTAAATCAGTTTTTTGTAATTGGTGACAATAATTAATGATTAACTCTAAACAAGTTTTATAAAAGTAATAGCATAGCAGCTAATCGAGGATTTTACAAGATTGATTTTGTACTATTCAGTACTGACAGGAAGACAAACATTTTTCGGTATTGTTGACATGGATCAGTTTTGTTCCTATAAACAATTTTTACTCCCCCACCCTTAAAAAATAAAAAAATACACCTCTATTTTGATTTTTTCCAGACAGAAACCAATAAAATACAACCAAACATCTAATGGAATAAATACTTCCCTCAAGCACTTAACAGACAAGACTTTGGACCAATGTCTTTTCAATTCAAACTAATTTGGTTACAGCCTGAAGATGCCATTCAGTATGTTATTTGTAACAAAATATTTTCATCCGTTTTAATACAAAACTTACATAAGTCATGAATAAAAAGATTAAAAGAACTAACATTTTTGTATTGTTTTTGTTACACCAACACTGAAAGCATCAGTTCTCGGTTGATTACTGAAGAGAGAAAGAGAGAGGCTATTGGATTCTGTAAGCAACCTTTTATAATTCAAAATATTTTTTGACTTTAAATAACCTTCAAGAGACTGATAATGTGTGCGTGCACATGCTACAAGTGAGAAAAAACACCAATATAACCTCAAGGTTATAACTGAAACTTAATATCTCCCAAAATCTGTCCAGACACTGATGTTTGCTAAATCATGGTGTTTAGACATTCGATTTGCACCTCCAAAACTCATTTTGCATGCCATTAGACATGGTAAAGAAAGACAAAGATTAAATTATGGTATGAATTTTTTTTTTTTTTTAATTCACTTGAGATAGATTACATTATTTAAGAGGCAACCTGCTGTTCTGTGGGCATGCTGCGGATAATGTCAGAATCACCTATAAAGAGAAAATGTGAAATATTTCAAACTGGTTGTTTGAAACAGAAAACATGCAAAATTATGAGAACATTTAAAAACCTGATAGCAGCCAAACACGATGAAAAGTGATTTCTGAACAGTAATTTTTTTTTTAGTGAGGAATGGAAAAACTACATTGAATTAACTAGTTAGATCAGGTTTGGCATATAGTTAGCCAACATGGTCAAAGACGAAGTTACAGTTTAAGCTAGTCTTGTAAAAAGTAAAATTATAAAACCTTTCAAAAGTCAATGGTGTAAAAATAAAGAGAATTAGTGTCATTCTTAGACGAGGTTTTTTTTTTTTTTCTTTCTTTCTTTCTTTTGGAGTGGCACAAGTCACAACCAAAAATATTAAGCTAAAGAATTCAATAATGTAAAACAATGCCCAATTCTGCTTAGCTGACTACTTCCACAAAGATACCAAATTCACAGAATTGTCCCCCCAGCTTCTCCAGATATGAATACAACAGAAATGTTTGCTGTGGTTTATTCTAGTGTCTATAGATTTTTAATTCATTAAAAAAAAAAAAAAAAAAAAAATGTTGGACGTAACATAAAACATGAGCACCAAAACAAGCTATCAATATTTTTAATAAAGACAGATCTAAGCTCATGGCATTACTCAAATATATCAAAGATATTTCATTTGGAAAACAATGATTAGCATAAAGCCTGTGTGCATGCTAATTGATACGAGTTAATATTAATTGTATTTTAACAGGCAGATGAAAATGAGAGAGAAAGAGAAAAAATGCAACTATAAATAGGAAAACTTACCAGGATCAGTGATACTGAGTGTGCACACTCTGAAATATTTTCCACAAGCTGTTCCTAAATCAATGTTGTTGCCATTATAGTGATGGACACCAGTTTTGGCCAACATGGCATAATATTCAACTTCACTCTTCCTACAAAGATTAAAAAAAAAAATATATAGTAGAATTAGATATTATCCCCTAATCATTACAGACCATTTTATGACTAAATAATTACAGAAAATCTTTTGAATTTTTTTTATCATTTTTATGAATATGGTAAACTGCTTTACAAGAAACAGAAACCCCATTATCCAACCCTTAGATAAAACACTTTTTTTTTTCTTTACTGCAACATTCAAGTTGAACCTCTGACAAAACAAAAACTGGAATTATGAGGTAACCTGTCACACATACCATCCCAGTATTTAATCCTAGAAGCAGACTATACAGGATCAAATCAGGGTATTTTGCTTTGGCTACCAACCAGTAATCTTGCACGAAGCAATTTCTCTTTTTTTTTTTTTTAATTGGTTACTTAAATAAAAGGTAAACTGACAAAACCCATACCCCATAATATGATCTAAAAGCCTGTTTTATATATATATATATATATATATATTACATACAAAGAAATAATCACACATAGAATCAATCAGAAATATTAATGCCATTAATGGTGACATCAGTCACTAGAGATATAATATATGCATTAAAATACTGTTAATCCATAGAGTGAAGTGATCCTCGTCGAAACCATAGATGTCGGTAGTTTTCAGTTTATTTGATGTTAAAATGCTAGTACTTACGAATAGTCCTCTATTCATCATCAGGCATGTGTTTTTTTTTTCCTTATAAAATAAAAACTTGAAGACGAAATACGTGTTTGTCGACCGAAAGATGTTTTTTGAATGTCTGCTATTAATGACGGTTAGGAACAATTTTCGGAATGTGCAAAAACGCAACGCCAATTTTTTCAAAATTTTAAGCGAGAATTTTATTTAAGTATTTCTTGTGATGTGTTAAATCCACGTATTCTATTTTTACAAGTGTATTCAGTTTATATGTCATGAACTAAGCATATAGTTCAATAATGTAATGTAATGTCTTAGTAGTAGTTTTTTTTATAGGAATTTTTCTGTACTGCGGATCAATAGTTTTTTTTATAAACATTAGGCAGCACATAATTTACATACAAAGAAATAATCACACATAGAATCAATCAGAAATATATATATATATATATATATATATATATATATATATATATACATACACACACACATACAAATTTTTAAATTATATTACAGGATCTGAGTTTTGCCATGTTACCTCTTTACTTAGACTGCTGCTGATTTGATATTATGATTAAAAAGTGACAGTATGGAGAAAACAACTTCTATAAATGACCTATACTGAACATTAATACTGCTTTGCAAACATTTTATATATAAAAATTATTGAAAGGTGATGAGAGCATTTGGTCCACAGATTTGTCCAATTGCTCTTGATAGAAACAAAAGAAATAAATCTATTTAATATGCCAACAAAAATGTACAAAATAAAAAAGCAAGGATTATTAGACAATGAATAAATATAAACACCAACAACTTTTTATAACACTTAAAAGATAGCTATTGTATAAAATCAAATTTTACAGAACAGTTAACAAGATTTATCCACCTTTTAGTTGAATCTGCCATTGCCCAGGGTTGGAATTCTGATGGCATTTGAGGAAATGCTGACACAGCTAGGATAGGCATTAAGAATCAACGGAGGATTACGCCTTGTATTATCTGGACTCTTGAAAAAGAAATCAACACTATAATAATAGAAAGAGACTTCATCGTGACTCAATAGAGCTCCGAAGCCAGAAACACTTTTGTAGTGTAAATATGAGCATGAAAATAATTGTACTTTTGATTTTGCATTAACAGATTAAGTTTTATATAGTTGAAGTATTTACAAATCTGAAATGCCTATCTTATCTCAAAGCTGTTTATGCCTTCACACGGCCAAACCATCAGAAAACAATAATTCACTCCATTCCCTTTTTAGATTTAAGCATGCAAAATACGAAATGAAAAATAACTTATCACTATTTCAATGATAGGCATATATCACAACATTAAACATACTTTTAATCTAAAAGCAACGAATGTCTTGAAAATTTGGTAAAAAGAAACCAAAATTTAGGTTGTGTTTGTTAGTTAAAAGTGTAAAGAAAACAGATTCTTGTCTGAAATAATGATCCCAAAATAGTCATATTTAATGAACTTTACCTGAGAGGAGGCGTGTTATTGGCAATGATCACCAACTTGGCTTTACCCTGTCTTAGAGTCTTCAATGCCTGTTTGTAGCCAAGCACATATTTTCCACTCTTCATCACCAACGCCAATCTGGAGTTGATGTTTTCAATGGCTTTCTTTGTTGGGGAAAAAGAAGAAATGAAAGAAAATAATCAATATTCTGTAGAAACAATATTTTACTCATCATTAAACAAAATTTGAGAATTTGACACTAGCTAGTAGCAGTAGAAAATTGATACTTTTTTTTTCCTCAACCGATTAAGTACACCAGCATCTCAACTTCAGCAAGACCGTGTCAAATGTTATTGATCATACACATTACCTAGGTACCTCCACGAAAATGTAAACAGAGATAGCATGATGAAAAAGACAATCATTTGATAAGATGAAAATCTGACTTTGATATTCTTTTAAAAATCAATTATTTTTTCAAAACTGATTTTAATAAAATCAGAAATTATAATGTTCATTTAAAATATTTTGAACCAAGCTTAACTTAGCTTCTGCACCGAAAAAAATGTAATTTCGAAATAAAACAATGCAGGTCATAACCTTTCGCGTCGCTTGACAGGGGACGAAAGGCACATTCATGACGTTTAGATAACTTACAGGAGGATAATTCTTTCTACGGATGGACGGAAGTGAAATTTAGATTTAAGCGAACAAATTATTTACCTCGTTACTTTTAAGGAAAACTTTCAGCGCTCTAATTTTTTTTGTACTTAGCTTTCATCTTTACGTTTACGATGCTTTATGGAAAATATAAAGAAATTAAAAAATAAGACTGTTAAGAGTGAGATTAAATTTCATAAGAAAAAGGTATCTAATTTATAGGTACCTTTCTTATGAAATTTTATCAGAAGTGTACATAAAATACTATAATTTTATATACATTTATTACAATTTACTGTTATTTGTATTTTCATTCATTTTATTAATTTTGATATTTCATTTATGGAAAAATGTCATAATTGAGATTAATATAAAAATAAGATCATACTGATACTTCTCAGTTGAAATTGAAAAATTAAATTAACTTCTCCATACTTGTTTCGCAAAAGTAAAAGCCTTAACAGCGGAGAACAATGCTGAACTCAAATAATGCAACTAAATTGTATTCTGGTTGGTCTTCCATACTTTATAATTACTGCCCAATTATAAGCACAAAAATTACATTTTTTAATTACCATGGCTAATCTGATTGTTCCAATTTTAATTGTATTAAAAATACAATTTTCATTGAAAACATTTTGCTTTCAGAAAATATTGTCCATATTCATAAAAACAACTAAAAGCATTTAAAATTAATATATTTGTTTTATTGAGTTTTGTATGTTACAATTCAGAGCTGATTTTCAGGTATGTTGGCTCCAATTAAAAAAAAAAAAACAAAACAAAATGATTTGCATTCTTCAAAGCCTTGTGCTTTTTTAACTAGGTACCTCCACTTTTTCGCGGGAAAACAGCATAGCGTAATAAACAAATGCCACAAACTTACCGAAAATAAATTTTTATCGTCAAAACGCTTATGTTATTATTAAGATGAAAGACCAAAGTGTATTTTAATTATTTTTTGATATTTTTTAATATTTTTTAACACGTTCGAAATTTTGGTTAAAATTTTCTTTTTTTTACGTCATCGCGGTGCTGTAAAAATAACATTGTTTTTTTTTGCGCTTTTTTCCCGTTGAAAACCCATTGATTTGGAAATTCTTGTAAAATTAAAGTAATTGTCCGATTTTAATGAAATTTTCAGGACTTATTTCACCAATGAATGAAATTATTTTTGAAATATTTCTTTTTAGTAAATTTTAGTAAAAAATATTTTTTTTTTTAATATGTTACACCCCACTTACTTATTTTCCCGAAATTTTTTTCAATTCTTTTTATTTCCTTACAATTTTTTTTTGTTTAAAGTAAGAGTCATTGGAGATGGTAAATCACCTACTTTTATTTTTCTAATTTGTTCCAACTTTTGTAAAATGAGCTTTGAATAGAAAAATAATGAATCCAATAAAACTATGATATTACTTAATTAGAAAAGCTTTTAATTGCTTTTGTAAATAAGTAATATTAAGGTCATTATTGCCTGAAGAAATAAATTTTTTCTGATGAATAATTAAATTTTACAAGAATTTTTTATTTGTTTTACATTTTGATTATAATAATTTATAATAGTTTAAAAATCGTGCAAAACTCTGTATTAGCTTATTTCCTTTTGATAATTAGTAATTAAGTAGAAACAAAATTTACGAGTTCAAAATTGCCAAGTTTAATAAATTTATTGATTCCACTTTTTTTTCAAATAATTTTTTATGTTGTATTTTTCTACTTAATACATTCCTTATTTCCATGTACGGTAGACTGAAATTGCCATTATTATAAAAAGAGTTTTGTCCCTTTATTCTAATAAATAGACATAACAGTAAAACTAAAAATAAAAGGGTTCACTCAGATTTCTAGTAATTTTCATTTATGGTCATCCGTCATAGCTGTCATCACTTGTCAATCGACACGTGGATCAAGTATCGGATCAAAATTACGGTACCAATCGTTAATAATTCGTTGTATATTTCTTTTTTATGCTATAATTAAGTAATATTTTTTTTAAATCAGATTAATTTAACATTAAATTTTCTAATTTTACTAAAATGACGTGTCAGAAATTTTTTTAAATATTTTTAAAATCGATAAATTTGTGTTTGTTTACAAATTTCTTAAAATTAAGAAAATGGCGGGTTTTTTGAAAATTTAAAAATTTAAAATTAAATTTGACATTCCAATGTATATAGTTTCTATCTGAAATATACCAGAATTGTTTACTTAATGGAAATAATAAATTTAATGATTCAACTTTCAAGTAAAGCTAAAATGAAATCTTCAAGCATGTTTTTTCATTTTAAAAAATGTATTTTAAACTTGGGTATCGAAATTTATGCCGAAAAAGTGGAGGTACCTATTTTTTAACTATTGTAATCACTAAGGTCTGCGCGCTCGAATTTCTAGAGTTTTTCATAAAATTAGTTATGGGGGTGTTAATAAATATATAAAAAAATATTTCTGCCATGACTTTAATAAAAAAAAAAAAAAAAAAAAAACATTTCTAATAATTTTGATCATCTGTGAATAGTTTCTGAAAGTTTCATTGAAATCTGACAATTATTTTTACTTTTGCAAATTTTTCCAAATTAATGTGTGTAATACCAAAAAAAACGTGCTAAAAATTATGTTATTTACTAGCCCATGTTGGTACAAAGAGAAACAAGGTTTTTTTTAATCAAAATTTAGAATGTTATTTTTTAAAATTTTTACTTCTTTTTAGAAGCAAAAATTTTAAAAAATAATTAAAAATAAAACTTTGGTCTTTTCTCTTCATAAAAACATAAGCATTTAGACGATAACATTGTTTTCATAAAGTTTGGCGTCTTTTTCATCAGACTATGCTTTTTTTTTTTTTTTTTAGCGATTTCGTGGAGGTACCTAAATTGCACCTGCATTTAGTGGACAATAGTGCATAGAACAACCAAGTAAGGAATCTGTTCAATTGAGTAAAAAGTAAAAACAAAACTGCTCTTCAGGAAGAGCAATTTTTTTTTTTTTTAAATCACCTCACTCCAAACAAGGAGTGAATGTAACCACGACGCGAGGAGCTACTGGGAGTTAAAGAGAATGAGAAGACGTTTTAGAAGGAACCGGAAACAAAGGATAAACCTTTACTCCTGTTCAAAAAAAAAAAAAAAAAAAAAAAGAGTACGAGTGTGAACCGGACGATAGGCGCTTTTTAGTTGGATACTGTATTTTTGATGGATCTTATACTCGAAACAAAACTAGTACGGATGATTATGTAGGTTGTTAGCTTACACTACATTTTTTTTTTCAAGCAAGTAATTTTGAATGACTTGTCATAATTAGAAGATATTTCAATGTAAAATATAGTTCTAGAATATAAATAAAGTCTATTAACAATTTAATTATAGGTTTTCTTTTTTTTATAACTTTAAGCGTCAGCCACATTGACGTCAGTAGTGGAGTTGCCTTCTTAGTCAAATTCGAGCAGTTGCTTAAAATAAAAATCGGGTGTACAAAAAGTTTCAAAAAATTATCAATGTTGCTACATCGGCCGTTCTGATATTAGATGGAAAATTATCCAATCGCATGTTTATTTGGAAAATCATTTATACGAAAATTACTCAGAACTTTATTCAATTTCAACATGCAAAAAAATACATTTAAGTATTGACATTTAAAATTTTTTTATTTTAACTGAACAAATCCAAGATATGTTTTAGCTAGATCTATATAGTAATTTTAAATGGGACACGCATTGACCTTTATTTTAATTTAGGATTATAAATAAAAGTTTAAGGAAGCACATGGGAAGAAATAGCTAAAAAGCCGAAGTAGCGCGCATTTTCATGTCACGATATGACAAGGACGAAGATCTTAAATTGTACACTGATGGTAACTAGTAAGGAAAACAATTATACATAAATAATTTGATAAAGATTGTTTAATATTCAGAATTTAATAAGAGAATAAAAAAACGACGAATGTGGCCGACACAGAAATTTATTATTAACCAACCAATATGGCGACCCATCACAAGAATGAAATGTACTTACGGATTTCTTTTGAGGAGCCATAGTTTAGATTATAGACTTCAAGCGTCTGAAAAATAAACAGACAATATTAGAAGCAGTTATAACAGAAAATAACTTACAGAAGCACGAAAAATAATGAGTACGCTCATGAAAATTGGATTTTAGCTAGAGTCAAGAAAAAAACCTACCTAAACGTTGTAAAGAGACACGTGTGAAAGGCCGAGAGAAGAAATCTCGTGCGTGTCCTCAAATCTCGGTCACGTGACAATACGAGAATTAAAAAGGTGTTGTTTCCGGCGGCAACCAAAAACAAAACTTTCAAACGCATACAAGTTCTGTTAAGTAGAAAAGTTAGAGAAAAACAAAACAAAAAAACTTACACATTTTTTCCTCGCAAGATGTTCGTGTATTTGAGCAAAAAGGTATTTTAAAATTCTCTTCTTGAACATCACTTCGCTTTGGAAGTAAAGAAAAAAAAGTCAGTTTAAAATGAAAGCTGTTGCGTGTTTGTTTGGTAACTAATGAAGCTAAAAATAATGGAATTGGTTTCTATGGGACTGGGATAACGATAATTTGAGTAAACATAAAATAACAGTTGAGATTTTTAAAAAAAGATATATTATTGATATTTAAAGGCATATTTTTTTTTGTTTTGATCTTCAGTTATGGCAATTTGATCGATAAAATCTCCGATCATCTTCGGATGACATGATGCTTCATTGTTCTTTCCTTAGCAGCCAACATTTTTACACACACACACACACACACACACACGTGTATACGCGCATGAACGTGCATTACACAAAAAAGGGTTTATTGGATTATTAATTTATCATCATATTTAATAATTTGAATTTTAGTTTCTCCTAATAATTGTCATATTGTTCAAATCAATCAAAACAAAATATATTTTATTGATTTGGGACTTTGGTTTAAATAATTTTAATTACTACTTTAATCGGATTTTGAGAGTTAATTTCTAAGCTTTAAGCATTTTAGGAGCAATTTCAATTTTTTAATGTAGGTTTATATTTGTTTTGCTTAACTAATATTATCAAAAGATTAAATAATTTGTTTAGAGAGCTTAACTATGGTGAAAAAAAATCTTAAAACTTCATTCAACCAGTGTGATGTTTAGTTTGAGTTAAGTTAAGAAAGAAGAGTAAGACAGATATAGGAATTAGGCAGATATTTTTTGTAAATAAGGTTATTTTTATAATATTACTTTAACTTATACATAGCATGTTTAAATTACATATGAATATATGAAGAGCTTTTTGCAGGTAAAAGAAAAAAAAGTTTATAAGATTAAAAAGCAATATTTTGCTTTTAAATTTGGGTTGATTAAATTTCAAAATCAGAAATAAGAAATAATTTTTTTTAAAGATGGTTTATTAATTCAGCTTTTTTGAATTAATGTGCCACATTTAGTGAATTTCTTCCTTTATTATTTATCTCTCAAATATTTATTTTTAACAACAACAATAATAAAAAAATACTCATATATTTAATTATAATTTTATTAGTTTTATTCTTTTCTCATTTATTGATTCATTTCTATTATTCTCATTAAAGTAATAATAAGTCAATGTTGTATGTTTGATAACAAACTGTTCACTCCAACATCCAGTGTAGAATATATATAGTTGTTCCTTGTCATGGTAGAGAGCTTACTTGTCCCAGTGATCCAAAGAGTGAAACCGTCTGATGTTCCAACTCCTGTAGGGCCACCCATGGTGGTAAGGTCAAAGAAGAAGCACCAGACTGAAAATGACCAAACCCTGAAGCAGAATAGGCAAGGATCTACATGATCTCAATGACCAAACTGGCAGAAGAGAGCAGCACCAAAGTGGACCTTGACAGACTAAGCATCCGACAGCCTGAGGCAACCAGGTTTGTCAGATCTTGCCTGTATCAATTTCCTTTGAGAAGACACTTCTGGCCAAGTATGTGGGTTTTTCCATCATGCAGGGTTGTCCACCAAAATCAAATTCACATGAATGCCATTGTCAAACTGTCTTTGATTCACAGCCATCTCCACCACCGCCATTTGGGGAGAGAAAGGGAATAGGGAGAGAGAGGATGCTGATCCTAATGCGAGTGGGTGCCACATTTAACTTTAATTCTTTTTAAATACTTAAGATTTGTGATAATTCAAGGTTTTTTATGTTTATATCGACTTTTTTCCTATTTAGTCTTACATAAATAATAATAATTTTATTATTCTACTTGTTTCTTTCATTAGTAAGTTAGCATTTACAATTTAGTTTTGATAGCCAAAAAAGATGGAAGAAAAAATATGTCATAACACCGTTTGGTTGTAGTGAGAAAAAAAGTATACATAATAATAAGAAAGAAAGAGCAGGTGATAATGCTCTAATACACTTAATGTCTGCTTCAGTGAAATGGAAAACCTTGTCAGTTTTGAATCTTTTCATTTGTACCCATATTTTTTTTTTAAATATGCATCAATTATGATATTCTCTTTCAGATTGCTATGCCCAATAATTCCAAACTACTGTGTGTAGCATGGAATAAAAGTGAGGGCTATATTGCATGTGGGGGAGAGAATGGACTTCTGAGAATCATGCAACTGGAATCTCCCCTAGGTAAATGTTTTACTTGTATTTTCTTTTTCTTGTCCACTTTTTTCTTTTAAATTAAGTGATAATGTATCAAGTTTACATCATAACATAGATTATTGGCTGTAGAAAATATACATCGTAGCAGAAGCCAGGAGTCTAGTAGCAGCAGCAGCTGGTGAACACTTTTCTAAAGCCATGCTTTCAAAAAGAAAATCTTTCTTCCCTTTTTCCTGCCTATCTGCCTCTTTGTTCAGAAATGTAGACAATTAGACTTAATCTTTGTTATTAATGAAAAGCGTACTCTTTACCACAGTCAGACTTTTATTATTTTATTCCTATTTTATGGAATAACTGTTTTCATAAAATATCAATTTGTCATGTATTTGCTTTTATTCTGTATCATTTTGTTGTGAACATTTTTGGAGGTATGGATACCTTCACTGTGGATATACATACCACTTCATAAGTATATAATATAGATATTTTAAAAATATATACTGATAAACAAACAGATTCAAAATGTTTTTTATTTCTATTAGTTATTATCAAGTGTGTAAGTTTAGGTTAAAATACAGATGACTGGCTGTAGGAGGGATATGTAGCAGCAGTCCAGTAACAGCAGTAGCTGACAGTCACCCATAAAAAAACATACTTTTAAAAAGAAACTCTCTTTTCTCTTTGCTTTAAAGCATGGGGTCATATGCCTTAACGGGAAGCACTCCTTCCTTGTTCATGAATGTAAACTTTTCGACTTGAACTCTGTTGTTAACAAAAGGTGTATTTTGCTTTTATTATTTTATTCCTATTTTATGGAATAAATATTTTATAAAATTTTAACCTTGCTTTCATTCTGTATTGTCTTATTGAAACATTTTTGGTGGTATCGATACCTTCTTGGTAGATATCTGTACCACTTCATTAACATAATGATGAAGTCTCAGGTATGCTTGTAGTATATATTTACTGTTGAAAATCTTTTATTATCTAATACTGATGTTTTCATTTATCAAAAATATAAAAATATCATGTATGAATTTGTATGTAATGACAAAAGTACACAGGTGTAGGCTTTAAGAAAGCTTTATTCAACTGAGAATACAAGGTTTGCGTATAGTGACCTTTTACAGTCCGAGTAAACAGAAATAGCTCTCTCAAGAGGAGAGTAACAAAACAAGGGGAAACCACTCTTGATTATTCATAACATTGTATATAAAAAGATCTTGTATGAAAATTGCACATAATAATGTTTAGGAATACATATTGAAAACTTTGTTGAATCCGTCTGTTGTTTTTTGACTTATTTCATGCATGGAAGATGTAAAAAATATGTTTTAAAATTTTATATAAAATTTGAGTTTTTATAGTTCATACATAATTTTAACATGTGAAGGGTACTGAAAAGTTCTCAGCCTGACCAAGAAAGGATTTAAAATATTCTGATGTTTTGTCATTTGATCAGATTTTAGGAAGTAAGAGAGGCTGATAATTTTTCAGCACACTTTCATACAGATAAAACAAAACTAATAATGAAATAGGTACCTTTAAAGAATTCTTTCTGATTTAAATTTGAATGAGAATCCAATGGAATGGTAAATATATAAGACAATTTGGAAAACTCTTATTTTGACATGTTTTTTTAATCAAACAGCTTCATCAGAAAAATGGATTTTATTTCAACCTAATCTACATTGGTGAGACATAAATAAAAACCAAGTTGAAATTAGTAAAATGTAATTTAAAAAATAATGGGGTTGAATTAAAAAAATATCTAGTATTCATATGACTCATATGAATCATGTTCTGTCTCATCAATATAGATTTGATTGAGATAAAATCTATTTTTCTGATGATATTGTTTGATCAGAGAAACATGTCAGAATAAGAGTTTTCTAAATTGTCTTATATATTTATAAAGCTTTTTCTGTTTGAATATTTTAAAATATTGAGGTATATTGAGTGGTGGATGTACTATAAAACTAATGAAGCTTAAGCTTCAGGGCCCCTAATCCCAGAGAGACCCTTGAAGCAACTTTTTTAATGAGTGAATTTTTCAACAAAATTGATGATTTTTTTTTTAAAGTGTTTGTTATTAAAATAAGGCCATTTTACCAGTGATAGAATCAAAAGCCATTGGCCTTAGAATCTGCTCTACTAATACCCATTTCATATGGCCTCAAAATTCCCCTGTAATTGGTCAAATTTCAAAATTTGCTTGGGGGCTTGCAGCATCTTAACCCTCACCTGTATGGACTTATTCAGCTTGCCAGAATCTATTCATAGCCTCTATTTTAACAGATGGATCTTTAAATCTGTTGTTGCTGGTTGTGAAAGTACCTCTGTTCAAGATTTAGGGCCCCAAAAATGTAGATCTGCCACTGGGTACATCTAAAGAACTGATAGGTTTGTTTTCATGTATATTAAAAAAAAAAGTTTTGTTTTTCATTTCTAGACCTCTGTTTTGGTATTACAAATAAAAAAAATTACTCATTTCTGTAATTTTGTCCTGGAGGAATTTACCTAATTCTATCATCACCTGTTTCCCACTTTTTGTCCAAACAACTGGTTTCTGTTATTTGTTTTCAAGTTAAAAAAAACAAAACAAAAACATCTCCGAAAACCAAATAACATGTACAGTATATTATTCAGTTTTTGTGTCTATGTTTCATAATGGCTGACCTTAATTTTGTTCTCACCAATTTTTTTTAGAAATGATTTAATCAAAGTTAATCCAATGAATTTTTGATTTTGATTTTTGGACTTACATTAACATAACTGGATAATATCAACTATAAAATACCAACATTAGGTGGCTATTTAATTATTGCTTCATTAAATATTTTTCATAAAGTTTTTATTATTTCAATTTTAAACTACTTGTTTTTCTTAACAGATGTAAAGGGTAAAAGTAGACAGAGCAGCTTGTCTATGAACCAAGGCGTTGCAGGGCACACAGGTAATGCATCATATTTCTACGTATAAAATATATTGTATAAAAATTCTTATTCATCTGGTTCGCACTCCTCCCTGGTCGTTTGAACAGGAGTATAGGTATATCTCTTGTTTCCTGTTTAGGATTGGGTTCCTGGTTTCCTTCTAAAATCTTCTATACTTCTAATGTCTCTACCTAAACTCTGAAATTTATTTACCATTTATTTTTTCCTCCAATAGGAGTAGATAAGTTCATCTATTGTCCAGTTCACACTGCTCCTCAGTCTTTCAAACAGGAGTAGAGGTTTATTCCTTGTTTCCTGTTCAGGATTGGGTTTCTGGTTCCTTCTAAGTTCTTCTCATTCTGTTTCACTCCCAGTAACCGATTGTATCTTAGTGGTATTATTGCCTTGCTTGGGGTGAATTGATTAAGAAAAAAAAATTTATAGAATAAAAAATTATATATTTATGTAATGCATGGATGAACACCAAAGATATCAATTATGCAACTACAACAAACATACTTTATGTAATTGGATTGACTGAATTAATCCAAAAGATTTGTAGACATTATAATGTCAGGGTGGTTTTCAATAGCACAACCAGGCTTGGTGACCTTACTAGAGTTGGTCTCTTACAAGAGAAGAATTTGACAAAAAGGTTGCATTTATAATATTCTAGATAAAAAAAAACTGTATGTAGATGTTCTATATTATGCATGAAAGAAGCAGCAATTTTTAACAAATATATTCAAAATTGCATGGGTAGGGTAACAGTTGTTGTTGTGGAAAGTAGAAATGACATTCTAATTTTGAATTCTGATTGAGTCTGTTTTGTTCACTTAGCACTGGTACCATTGCAAAAGGCATAATCCATTTTTCTCCAGTTATGGGAAATAGCAGAGTAGACTGGACTCTTTAGCTTTGGTAGGTTAATCAGCCAAAGAGAAAAACAATTCTGACTTTAAAATCAGCCTGAAGAGAGAGATGGGCTACAGTACATGTGGTGCCGCTACAAACCTGATGGGTTGCAGAACTCATAACTGTGATGTAAATGGAGAATAGGATATAAAGTGGAAACAAGCTGTATCATTAAGAACAGACCTATGGAATATAAAAAAGCACTAGTCAAAAGAGATGTAGAAAAGTCTGGTATGTCAGACCATATCTGCAGAGAGAATGGTTCACATTATCCTCTCTAGGATGAGATCTAAATAATAGATAGGAAACATTTCTGGAGATTGATAAAAATCAAGATAACAGCACCCCTTATCCTGTTAAACAGTGTCAGTTTCAGTATGTGGTGATCAGCAGGGTGGGAATTGGAAAGTATCACCATGTACAATAAGGAATCATTTATGTTATATGGGTTGCAGAAAATGGTATTGCCTGTGTAGTTCACAGCGCTGGGAATGAGCTGAGATGTTCTTTTTTTTCTGTTTGCTATATTTTCTTTATTAAAAAAAATGCTCCTTTCCTTGCTTATGGATTGTACACTTGAAGAAATTTGGAGAATGGGTTGGCCAAAAGAAAAGGAAGATAAAAATAAGGTCAATAGTTCAAGCAAATCTGGGAATGAAAATATCTCTTAGAATTATAGTCTATCATCCTTGTGCAAATGGAATGGTGAAATGTTTCTACAGGCAGCTAGAAGCAGCACTGGCTATGAGATCAAACGAAAGTGATTGGGTAGGAAATTTACTGTTGGTAATCTTATCCATCAGGAGCATTCTAAAAGATGAGTTGTGTTGTACACCAGCTGATATGGTTTTTGGCACATCATTAATCTTATCTGGTCAATATTGTGAAGACAACTCAAAAATTGTACCCACAACAACATTTGTACAAGACTTAAAAAATAGAATGTCAGTATTACCTTTTAAACCAACATGAAAAACCAGCAAAAAAGTATAACCTACCAAGTGATCTTCACTCCTGCAAATATATATTTATAAGAAATGATGGTGTAAAAAACCTTTGGGTCTGTAATGAAAAACAAATGCGGTAGGAGCTTTGATTTTATTACTGGTCCAGGGGGAGACAATTATGGTTGACTTCCACCACAGAGTTCAAAATACCAAATTATCATCAAAATGGACAAGTACTTTACCATCGAAAAAAATGGAAACGGGATAATATTGCTATCGATAAGATTAACCCCGTTTGTGTTGATAAGCAATTCTTACAACAAACTGAAAAGTGTGATCATTCACACTTAAAACCTACACAAAATGAGAAGCAGCTGATACTTCATCAGAAACAGCAACACAGAAATATTACTACAAGGTCTGGAAGGCAAGTACTTTGGCCACAACATTACAAAACATACTTTAGATATTAAAGCATTATTTTTACATATTGCTAGAAATAAATTTCTAATGATCTGGAGGTGGTCTTTGTTGTCTCCATTAAAAATATATACATAAAAATTAATTATACTAGCACAAATAATTATGATAAAATAATTATAACAATTATAATTATCATTAATATGATTCACCCTTTCTAAACCAATGAGAATCAACCCCACTCTTCTCTTCTACCACACAAACACATGACAAACTGACTATCAGACATGAGGGTTGACCAAAATTTTGGCTCCTATCCTTTTCTGGCCATAATGATAATATTTATTCCTTCTTAACATTCATTACTAAAATTTGAGGTAAGAAAACTCCAGACTTCTTTTTTTTTTTTTTTTTCCCCAAGAAAAATTATCTGGACACTCACTACACACATTATATAAAAAATATATATATATGAGAAGGACTATATACAATTTACTCAGTTTTACTGTCTCTTATGTCTCTAACATCATATATCAACAATTGTCAACCAGATAATAAATAATATTTTTGTTGTTTCAACAAGTTGTTTCTTATTTTATACAAGTATTTTTGTATATATAAATGTTAGGGGTGTTATAATTATTTACAGTTATATAACTCCCCTATAATACATTAACTTTTAATGTTTATCTTTGGCAGTTAACTTTTTATTCTCTTTATCTGTCTATATCTTTGAGATGAGGTATTATTTACATCATTCAGCATGTTATCCTCATCTTCATTACCATATTCACAATGTTTTGGCCATTGTGAGGACACATGGCTCAGTGGATAAAGACGTTGGTTAGATCCAGTGACTAGACCCAAAGAGTTGTGAGTTCAATACCAGGCTACAGCAGTGGTGAACCATAAAACTTGGAGAGTTGAGTTAAAGGGAAATAACTGAGACACCCGGAAGAGGCATGGCACATAGAACTAGAACAATTTACCCTTGTGGATGAAATAAAGGGTTTGGTTTGAAATTCCAATCACCTGAAGAACACCAAAGCATACAATGGCTGAAACATTGTGAATATTGCAATGAAGATAAGGATAATAGTCTGAATAAGGTAAATAATACTTATTCTCTTTTGTAGAAGGTATTTCTTGATTTATAATGTAGTAGTAGGATAAATAGTCTGGGGAGAAAATAACAACACAGGAAGAAGTATGTTCTATATCTTTATACACAGCACAATAAATGAAAAAATGATTCACACATGAAAAAGTAGCTCTTCTTGAAAAAAGGTACACAGTATTAATGCTTTTTCCATTATTTACCAGTAATAAAAGCTGATTTGGGGAGCAAACCTTACAAGAGACAACATAGAGCTGGCTATAGGAAAAACATGTAGAGGTCAGGTTGAGGCCATCAATCTTGAGATATTGTCCTTGTGCATTGTTGATAATTATGGCAAACCTGATCCTCAAAGGGAATTTAAGATCTTTGAATTTTAAGGGTAAGACTGCTGGAAAAGAACATGAAATTGCTTCATTTGGAAAGAAATGATCTCTGAAGTTAACTTCCCATAGCTTATATCACAAATGGATGTATTGTGCATTTCATGCCAAAAAATAGATCAGTCGGTCTTGTTGTTGGAGCATGTTTATATCACAGGCACAAACAAAAGCTTCCAATATTATTATAGATATCACATTTTCATATATATATATATATATATATATATATATATATATACATACACACACATCACAAAAATATGGTAATAGATCATGATTTATTTCGACAAATAAGTCTTATCAGACGAAAAACTTACTGGTTGAAATTATGATCTGTTTATTACCATATTTTCGTGATGTGTAAAGGTTTTCCTTGATGTATATCATATAGCAAGACATTTTTTTGGCTGAAACATGTGGCACCATACACAGTTGACATTCTCTTATGAATTTCAACTGGTTTACACCCTTCAGCAACCAAAAACTTGATAACTGACCGCTTCTTGGTCGGCCATCTTTGTTAATCGCCAAAACTCTCAAAGTTTTTTTTTAATCTGCAAAAGAAGTTAAATCCATGTGAAAAAGAAGTAAAACAAAAAAAAATTAAAAAAAGTAAGCTTCTATCTGTATTAGAAGTCCTTATACTGAAAAATTCACCTTACTTATTGAATGACCCTCGTATATATATATATATATATATATATATATATATATATATATTCTAGTCGATAACACAAAAATCTTTTCAAATGACATAATTGTACACATCTCATTATTAGGGAAGCATTATTGATTAAATACTGGTCTCCTGCTATCAATCTTACACTGTTTATCCATTGAGATGGTGTGTTAAAGGTTTTCTATAAATAGAAGTGATGCGCAAGTCAACCAGTCACACATAACATGTGACTGCCGAAAAAGGTATACACTCCTTCGCAGATCTTCACACAGCTAAACTACTATGTAGAAGACAACACATGAAACTCACCATACTGAAACAACATTCTTGATAATGGCTATAGAACTCCCCAAAAGTGCTTGGAATAATAACAACTATGGACAATTTTATATTCTTTAATTCCTAAAAAAACAGAGAAATGTTGGAATGCTGGAAAAACTCAATAGAAGATTAATTAAATTTTCCTTGTCGGACGTTTTCAATGCAAGATGCTTGAAAGAAATGTTGCTGTCCATATGTGTGTGTGTGTGTGGTTGTTTTTTAAAAAAAAAAAAACAACTGTATTGAACACTCCATAACTTTTTGTACCTGATGAATGGGAAAGCCATGAAACTTGATTTGTACTGAAAATGTAGGTGTGTGTGTAATTATTAATATATACTTTATAGCTCTCTTTAACTACACTGAACACTGTTTTGTCAATAGCATTGATTAAATAAATAGTTATTTGCTCACTTGTATGTGTACATAATCACTCACATATATGGTTGAACATATCTCTTTATTTAGATCATTTCTACACACACACACACACATATATATATATATATATATATATATATATATATATATATATATGTGTGGACATTGAAGTCAACACCCAGAGTCTGTTTCATGCTAAATGCAATTGTTAGACCATTACGTTTAGCATGAAACAGACTGTCACCTCTGGGTGTTGACTTCACTGTTCACTTTATATTTACACATTCTCTAGCCCTGATTTTGAGCACTTTAATCCATAAACATATTCTTTCTTTTTATGTGCCATGTCCTTTCAATAATCTCATTTCTTTCAGAAGTTTCATATATCATCCTTTAAAATGTTTCTATGTTCATTCAAGGTTTTGTGCAAATGGCTCGATGGAATGACTATTACAAGAAGTTGACAACGAGTGATATCAATGGACTTATCATTGTGTGGGGCCTGTCCAAAGGTAAGTAATGTTTATATTTGGTGGATACAAAAGCTTCTCAGCATTTTTTTATGCCAAAATCTTTCATATATCTAAATTCATAGCATCATTATTTAGTTATAAAAGTATTTTCCTTGGTTGTCTATGACCATAATCTAATTTTCAGCTAAATTTCAGTATATTCCATCATAAAAGAATGCTTTTGATTTTGGTTCACTGCATGCCTCTGGAGAATTTTTGATATCTTGAACTTGTTGGAGCCACTAATCAGACAAGGAATATTATTAGGTTGGTGCAAAAATAATGTCGTTTTCTCACATAGTAACATATGTGAGAAAACGACATTATTTTTGCACCAATCTAATATATGGGGCAAAAATAGTGTGCAATTGTCACACCTTGTCTACCAGGATGTCCACTAAGTAGTGTTCTGTTCAGGACTATGAAAGGAAGGGACATAAACCTTCACACTCTTTTTTCCTCCAGGATGTAGCAATAACAGATTGGAGAGTGTATCCCAAGAGAAATACTAGACAGCATCTTGTAACTACCACACTCTAACAACCACATCAGCTAGGTTACTTGCTGTTTTCCTCTTGTTTCTGTTGATTTCAGTAGGTCCTGTAAGTGTTAAATTCTCTCGGCCCTCTTTCCTCATAGGCACAAAAAAACTTTCATCTGTCTCTTTCTGATTGTAAGTGTAAGTTTCCTTGTTTCTATTTTTCTTTAAGACTTCTTCGTTGCTCATATGTTCTGTCCATATTATTCTTTACATTTGTCAGAAAAACAATATCTCTGTCAATTCAAGTCTCTCTCCATCTTTAAATTGTCCAACATTCACTGCCATATAAGAGATTAGATATTACATAGCTGTAAAGAACCTTTTCTTTGTTTCGAAGGACATTTTCCAATGTTTTAATACTTTGCTTAGTATCTAGAAGAAATCTATCATTAATAGCGTACACCTTTATATTTCTTTGTTGCATTTCCTGTCGCCTGAGATAGTTAAATTTCTGTACCTGATTGATTTTGATGTTCTCACATCTTTGGCTGTATCTTTTGCTAACAACTATGCATTCTTTCTTATTACATATCATAGTTCTTTCTTATTACATATCATAGTTCTTTCTTATTACATATCATAGTTCTTTCTTCTTGCATTCCATTAGTACTTTGTTTTGTTCTTTCAGCTTTCTTTCTGAGTCATGTTGATATGTCCTGGAAAGGGATATATTTGTTTGAAGTAGCAAAGTGGTTTTGGACTACTCTAACCAAGTAGGACAATCTAGCAGGTAATCGTAATGGACTGGTCCTTGTCGTAGTGGTAGGCAATAGGCGTAGGCAATAGGCGAAGACAATAGGCATTGTCTTGTACCTCCACATCAGTCTGTATTTATGGCTGACACCAGCCAATCATATTACTGTGAGGGGGAACCAGGTGTATGCATATTCATTACGTCACATGTATACAGTGTCATCTGTATATTTTTCATTGTTATGATTATTTGTACTATTGTAAAAAAAATCAAGATAATAATGCCACTAAGATGCAAGGGGTTACTGAGTGTGAAAGAATATAAAAAAGGAAAACATCATTAAGGAGAGAGAACAATATAAGAACAAGAATTAAGAAGACATAAGATAATGATTAACAGTGCATTTAATTGATTAGAAACCAAGAAGCCAGAAGAGAGTTGCACAAGTAAGAAGTGCAATAGAAGAAACTGTTAGCATAGAACTTACAGTTACATCTAACTATTTCATCATTAAAATGACAAGACCTAGCTGTCAATCTATTACTGCACTTAAATTCATAAAGTCTAGATACCAAAGAGGAAAGCTCATCATTTTTTCTTCTTTTGTAAATAATGTTGTTCGTTATATTAATATGTATGTAGATTTCCTCAATGTTTTGAAATTCATTCCTTTTGAAAATGTTGAGTTCATTTTTTTTAAAGTCCTCATCAACAACTAGTTGTAACTTCTCCTGTTACAAACTGGGAACCGACAGCAAGCTCATCCATTACAGTCATGTAGTATCTCTTTGCTACAGTTTCCTATTAAGGGTTTGTATGACTCAAATCATATCCTTCAAAACTTGCACCTGGTGAAAAACTGCTATGAACTACTACAGTGTTCACAGTGAAAGATAGGTCTCCACTTCTTCAGATTCTTCTTTCTCTTCTGTTAATAATACAGCCAACTATTTCATTTCAACCTGATAATGTGACACACACACACACACACACACACACACTAATCCCATAAATGTTTTCTTTTCCTTTTTTAGCTGTCTGTACACATGTAAATATGATTTTCACTTTATTTTTTTAATATGTTGTTCGTTATATAAATATATATGTAGAATTCCTCCACATGTTAGTATTCATTTCTTTTGAAAATCCTCATTAGCAACAAGTCGTAACTCCTGTTGGTTCCAATCCCACTGGAATGGCTGAAAAAAATGTCCTCCTCTTCAAACTTATAAACAAAACACACAGATACATGCTGGGATTTTTTCCTAGCCAATAAGATATGCCACTTCTCAGTCTCATTTGACTGCTCTTCTTTCTTGTCTTGGAGCCAGAACTCTGCGATCACTTGTCTGTATCCCTTTTTTTATGTTAACACCATTCTTAGTTTGTGAACTTTTTGTCATATTACTGTTGTTTTGCCTACTTTTGTCTTGCATACATTGTTTGCTTGCTTACTATTATTTTTGCCTTGCCCTTTTCTTTCTCGTGTTATTGTTTATTGCAAACTTTGTCAATTCTGTTTGCTGAGCCTTTCTACCAATTATATTTAACCATGGTCAATTACTCTACAGACAATTTTGTCCATTATAATCCTACAGCCTCTCTTTGTTATAAGCTCATTACTACCCATAACAATGTTTTGTGCTTTGTTTCTTCAGACAAATGGATTGAAGAGATGGTTAACAACAGACACACAGTGATCCAAGATATGAAATGGAATGCTGATGGCAAAATGATTTGCATTGTTTTTGAAGATGGTAAGACCAGAGATCTGCCAAATAAAAATAAAGGAATACCTTCACATTTGACTTGAAACCTATTCAAGAAGAATCACATTTAAACAATATTTTAACTTTGGGTTTTATTTTATTTTATAGCTGATTTGTATCTATTGTAAGAAAGATGAGAGACTATAAAACTTTTTTATTAAAATATTCAGATGCTTCTTTTGATTAAGCTTGGTAAGTTAGCTCCTTATTTCTGATTTGTTGTAGTTGAAAGAGAACAATTAGAGAATAATGTATTTTGAACATTATTTTTTCAAATAGGCTATTGGTTTAACAAGAAATCAAACTTAGAATATTGTAAACAATATATTAAACAAAATAAACCCACTTCAGTCTAGGAAGCTCTCTGTCCAGTGATTCTGTGTCGGCACCATACTGGTTGCATACATAACTATGGAGGCCAGATAGTTGTTGACCTTACAAGAAGGTTCATCCACCCTTTGAACTCATTAGAAAAATCTAGTGGGTAAACTGGTTTCGTTGATGGGCATATAACCATATATACTTGTGTGATGTGTGAACTTGCATATCATGCAACTGCCAAATTTTCACTTATAAAAAATGATTTTATTATGTATCTCATGTATTGTGCAAGTTCCATTTTTGAGAGACCAAATTACAATAGACTAACACCTTTTCCTATATCTCTTTATCCTATCTTCTAGTTAAATATGTAAAAGAGAATGATAACAGTATTATTAGTAATGCAATACTCGTTGCATAAACACGTGCAG
The DNA here is from genome assembly GCA_963932145.1 of Acanthosepion lycidas. Classification (NCBI taxonomy): domain Eukaryota; kingdom Metazoa; phylum Mollusca; class Cephalopoda; order Sepiida; family Sepiidae; genus Acanthosepion; species Acanthosepion lycidas. Next base: position 123,418,092 of record OZ010580.1, read on the forward strand.
CCATAAACAACGGAAGGAGAAACAGCTAAACAACATATAAATGTAAACAATGGAAAAGATGCATATTTGCTATGTTTGTATTTTATAATATGATACTAATATGTGAATATTACATGCATTATTATTGGATACAGTTAAGTAAAACTTCAGTTTTATCAAAATCATGTTTATTTTAAATACAGCTGTATTTTTTGACTACAATAAATGGATATATAATTTGGTCAACTGCATAGCCGGGGCCAGCAGTACATATACTAATTTTACATCTCATGTATGATGCAATCCCCTTAAAATTAGTTTCAAAATTAGGTCTTCAAAAGTCGCATGATACGTAAGTATATACAGGATATAATTATTATTCTTTGCAAGATTTGTTTAGAGAATTGAACTCATTCTTTTGTGTTATTAAAACACTGTTTCAACTGATCTATTCTAAAACTGTTCAGAATTTATACAGATGATCCTACCATTTAGTCCTGTCTCTAGAGCAAATCTATCAGAGCTGACAATGTTAACCTGATCGCTGCTTTTGAAAAGGACCTCCAATCAATGGTTAACTGGGACAGAAAATGGCTTGTAAATTTTAATGCTTCCAAAACAAAACTGCTCTCATTTAACCACTATAGAGAAACTTTCCTGCCTGTCATCAGCATGGCTAATGCTAGACTCTTGGAGAGTGACACACTGTGTCTTCTTGGCCTCATGCTTTCAACTTACTTGAAGTGGAATGACTACATTGAATCAATTGCTTTATCTACTGCAAAGAAAGTTGGTTCACTGTGTCATGTCAGAAAGTTTTTCTCATCAGAGCCCATTTTGCACATTTACAAATCTGCCATTCGGCCATGTATTGAATACAGTTGTCATATCTAGTCTGGTGCTCTTGCTATTCATTTTGAGGTTCTTGACGGAATTCAAAAATATCTGCTTTGTAATCAATCCTGACTTGGCATCTCAACTTTAGTCACTTTCTCACAGACATGATGTGGCTTCCCTCTGTCTTTTCTACAAATATTTTCATGGCAACTGCTCTAATGATCTTTATTCCCTGATGCCCTGACTACATGAATTTAAGCGTGTTACTAGATTGGCATCTAGGTCCCACCCTTTTACTGTTGAAATAGTTAAATGTAACTTCCACTTCTACTCCAACAGTTTCTTTTCTCACACTTCCCAACAGTGGAACTCCCTTCTAATTTCTTGCTTCCCTCAAAACTACAAACTTTAAATGCAATGTCAATTGCATTCTTCTGTATTCTTGAATCCCGTTCATCTTTTATCCTTTCCTCAATCACCCCCTATACCCAGTCTTTCCTCTCACTTTCACTCTCTGTAACTGCCTGCATACTCCTACCTTACTTGGAGCAAAATGATTAAAAAAAAAGGTATATAATCCATAAAGAAAAAAAAATGACTCTTTTTTATAGAAGAAGATGATAAAGAGAAAATAGCAGCTAATATGCCAAATATTTTGGTTCATTTTCAGCAAACCAAAGCACAAATGATACCCCTGAAGAAAGTTGTAGAGTGGATTGGTTAAACATTGTGATAACAATATCACAAAGAATAAGTTCAGTTATTTAAACCAGTCACAGGCTGAATGCGCCCAACAGGCCATATTCAACTTGTTTGGCTTTTTGAATAACACTGAATTTCTTGAGGAAAATAAAGTTTATTACTGTTTTGTTTCATTTCATTCTCATTTGTTCACTCACATGCAATTTTTAAATTATAGGAAAAATCTTTTCTTCCAAGAAAAAAATAATCAGCTCTTCCCCATTTCTAATGCAAGTGCTTACATGTATGGCCGTCTGTAGTGAAAAAGTTGAAATACTTTCAATGAAAAATTACCTTAAATTTTTTTAGCAGTGTGGCCTATCTTATGTTGGGACATTTCTCATGTGACCCACTGATTGAAAGAAGTTACCCACATCTGATCTAAACAATGCTTGGAATATTAATGACGGTATAATCAAAATCATAGACTGTATTCTATATTAACTGTTATTTTTTAAATAGTTATTTATATTTGTTAAAAGCTTTCTTGTGTTATACATGAGCTTTTGTATTGTTTTTTATTGACTTTATAAGCTTTTTTTTGTTTAAGACTTGTTTTATAAAGAATTTTAGGCTTTTAACTGCTGAAAATTCCTCTTAATCTAATGTTTCTATTTCTAGAATGTCTTATGTTTCAGGTATTGTTATTGTTGGTACTGTGGATGGTGAGAGAATCTGGGGCAGGAATTTGGGTGGAAGAAACTTTTCAAAAGTAGAGGTGAGTTTAATAATTTTTTCTTTACTTTCTTTACTTTTCAGCAAGTGATAGATTTTCTTTATAACTTTAAAAGAATTAGCATTATATATTAATTATTAAACATCAGGCAAAATCTGCTTCCGCTGTTGTGCATATATTTATACATCTTTACAAAACTTACATTGCCTGCTGTTGACACATACACTATAGGCCAAAAGTTTGGGACCGCCCTCTGGATTTTGAATAGTTGCCTAAAATTCAAAGGTTGTATGTCTTTTTCAAAACTAGTTTACTAGTCCACTTTGGGCCAGAGGGACTTTCTCTTTCTGAAAGCTTTTATCATATATTCAATAATAGTAACAAAATTAATCCATTACTGCCTTGAAATTTTATCTCTTTTTGCCTAATCTACTTTGTTGGGTAATAGTAATCTTAGGACTGGCTGATTTTAAATTTTAGGCAACCTCCTCTCTAAAAAAATGGATGTCATGCACTAATGGGTTTCAGAATCTTAGCTTAGTAGGAGTAAATTAAACCAATGATGCTATGAAACTTACTAATTATTAAATTCTGAGGGTGGGCCCAAACTTTTGATTTATAGTGTATATATGTCTTCAAGATGTATTTATAAATCTTTACTAAACTTACATTGCCCGCTTATATATACATTTTCGAGCCTTACTTGTACATCTTTACAAAACTTAGATTAACTGCTTACACATATATGCACACATATGTGTGTGTGTATGCATATATATATATATATATATATATATATATATATATATATATATATATATATATATATTCAAGACACTCTGAAATGTCAATTTCTAATGTTTCTTATAAACTAACTAGCACTTATTTACAAACCAGTATAGACATAATAATAGTGTACTATACCAGTTTTCTGACATTCTTTTATATTGTATGTTGGTGGTGTTGTTTAGTTTAGTCTGTATTAAAGAGTATCTAATCGAAACCAAAATGGCAGTACCCTTGAGAATTTGTCACCAGTGTTTTTATATTCATTTATTTCCAGTAAATGGAAATTTTCTGTTTTTCTAAAAATGGGCCAGCACAGCCAGGTAACAATGTAGTAGTGAAAGTGTTAAGGCTGTGATGGTAAAATTTTAACTTCTGCCTCAGTCTAAGCTGAATATTTCAGTGAATAATCTCTTTATTTGTGAATATCCAGTATGTATAAGCAATTTCCAATGTCTGATTCCTCCAATAGTTTTATTTTCTTACTTTCTCCTCCTCCTTTCATCCAATATTATTATTATTATATAAGATACTGGGAGAGAGCCGCTCCAGTCAGATAATAAAGACCATTTTGTCCCCTGACCATTAGAGATGCAGAGCTATATTTTACTGGAGTTAGAAAATGGAGTTGAGTTAAAAAGGAACAAATTGAATTAAAAGAAAGAAAGGACATGAAAAACAAAGTCAATACTATTATTTGTTTGTTCATGCTAAAAGGAGTCCTTTGTGTTTGTTCCAGCTACAAACAAAAAGAATAAGGAATTGTGTAGTAATTGCCAGTAATAAATAGTTGTTTGTTATCATCTGAATGGTTTTGTGGTTTGAATTTGTTTTCAGCTAAAAGGATTAGCAAGGGCTTCTCTGATATCCAATTTGACAGGTAAACACAATACCAGTTGCAATATAGCAGAGAGCATGGCTAGTTGCAACACAAAAGGAGCAGATTATAACTGTTGTGGTAGCATTTGCAACTTGTCATTCTGCTGATGACTACTGTAATTTGCCACAGTTAAATGTAATACAACAGTGGTAGGGCAGTCAGTGAAGAGTGCCCTGAGTAATTGGGGCCGGGCCTATCACCAGTCATAAGTATGGCCATCATTAAGCTATAAACATTTATGGCACGTTTGTTGTAGATGAGTGATATTTCAAACTATTGTGTAAGAAATGAACATATTGATTATTACTCTTGATGTTACAACCAATGAGTGGGTGCTGAAAAGTTATTGACTCTTCCCAATTTCTAAAATCTGAGCCAATGGCCAAATATCATATATATTTTTTTAATCCTCCCTTGTTCAGACTGAGAACTTTTCAGCATCCTCTTATCCATTAGTAAAAGTTTACCTTCCCAGTATATAGAAACAGATTGATTAATACAATAAAAAAAATTTGGCAATGTTTAACGTTCATGTCTGAAAAAAAACAGTGTGTCAAAAAGACAGTTATTTCTTCCACATCGCTATTACTGTATACTCTTTTTACTTCTTCAGCAAGGTTTATTTACAATATTATAAAAATATGGGAACCAAATACAATGCGATATTTATTATTTACCTTTTGATAAAGCAATATATTTAAAAATAAATCTTTTTATTAAAAAATTTATAAAAATTTACAAAATTATCAAAATATATAAAAGGAAAAGATGCTCTCAACCTATTTTAGTGAAGTTCTGTGACAGAAGAAAATGAAAGAAATGCCCAGGAAATGCATTGTTTTCAAAATGTATAATTACAATTATTTGTTATGTGATTATTTAAATTTTCTTGTTCAGACATTTTTATAAATTTATGAATAAAGAAATTTCTTTTCATATTTATTTTCTTATAAAATAGTAAATAATAAATATTTCATTATAGTTGGTTCAGATATTTTTATAATCTTGTAAATATAAAATCATTCTTGTAAATAAGCAATCTAATAAATAAATTGTGTTTAATACATTTGTTGTCAATTTTCAATATTAAAGAAAATGTATAAAGCTACTTTCATATGTTTGCATTTTTATTAAAATTCTAATCATCTTTTTTAAAACAATAAACATTGCTAAGGAAGTCAATAGTGTATGCAGTAAAAGTATTTTTTTGCAGACACAAAGTTAAACATTGCCGAAAATTGCTTGTGCATTCTGACAGTCATTTCCAAATGAAAAGTCAATAAAAATGAAAATAAAAATCTAAAAAAAAAATTAAATTTTAAGTTTAAATTGTAATTTAATAATTATTGCTGCATCCGTTTATATTAAGAAACTATTATTTTCTTGTTTTATTTTCAGTGGTCACCTGATAGCAAAATGCTGCTTTTTGGTATGATAAATGGAGAAGTGCATGTTTATGACAACATGGGCAATTACATAGTAAGACTTGACAATTTATATTTTTTTCATAAGTGTTTTAATTTTTTCAAAATCTTTATAAGGTTATTGTGGTTTGGTTCATTCTGAGTATTGCCAAGTTCTTGTTTGCTATAAAGTACAAATTATATTTTATAAATTATAGCACTAAGTTCAATATCTAGGCAGGTTAACAAAATTGAAAAGAAAGATTTGAAGTGAGTATCTCTGAGTTTGAATAATTTTCTCAGAAATCAGACCTCATTAGAGATTGTACCTATTAAAATATGATAAAAAAATGAGTGTACTGGTCTGAAAAATAATTTCTAAACTTACAAGTAACTGGATTATCTATAGCCATCTAGTGATTCCCTTATAGTAGGTTGAATGGTTAAGTTGTTTATTTATGCCATTATTAAATATTAATATGTTATGAAATTGTTTTCTTTTTTAGAATCGTGTGGTTCTCCATTGCTTGAATGATGTGCCTGCTCCATTTAAATTAGTATCCATTAATTGGTACAGCGGTAGCTTTGGTTACATTGAAGCCAATTGTCCTAGTCTCTTAATCTGTTACACAAATGGACGAGCCCAGATAATGCGGTCAGAAATTGATAATGGTATGTTTTCTGCTTGGTTTTTGAAAAACATTTTTCTTTTGAAAGTGAAGTGGGGGAAGGTGAGAAAAGGGGTAGGAGAGATACGAGGTACGAGGTAAGAGAAGGGTTGGCAGAGGAGGAAGAAGAGGTTGAAGGAAGAGAGAAATGGTAAGAGGAGGAGGAGACGGAGAGAGAAGAGGTTGGAGGAGGGAAGAGAGAAAAGGATAAGAGGAGGAGAGAGAAGGGGCAAACTCCTGTTATTTACTATTAGAAGGGTCAATATTATTGAGCAAAGTAAATCAAATACATGACCATAATATATACAAAAAGATATAATTTGCACAGAAACTTTCTACCTACCATTGCCATTTCAATGATTATAGCTGTTATTTTGCATTGACCAAGGGATACAATATAATATAGTAAAAAATGGTGCAAAAACTGAAAAGGAAATAATATAGTATTATATTCCGTGCTAAGGGAATAAATACTTAACACCAGGTGGATAATAGAAGAATGGTTTATTATACACAACCAGTACAATATGAAATACGGTACAGTTATACACAGGTCAATCTAGTAGTGAGTGTCACTAATTGGTAGGTCGGACGTGCTTGCGTCTTCTCTCTCTCACTCTTCCTCAAGTCTCTACTAGACAGTTGACTTTATAGGTACTTACTACCTATAGTGTAATCATTCATGGGGGTGACTGGTTATTCCCTTACATCATATAGAATATCTTCAGATGTGTGTTCCACTTAGCCATTGAGGCTTCCATGGCCAAAAAGATGAAAACAATGTCCAAGAAGAACAGATTTCATTGGTGTAGGATGCAATTTCAAGATTTGTTGGAACCTACTTCATAATTTTCAGTTTTCTTTGCATTGCTCTAGCAATTCAAAAATTTATTGTTCCAAAATTTTGCGATACTATCTAATTGAAATAAGATTGATTAAAGCTAATCAGGAAATAATAATAGTGATAGAGTTCAAGTTGCAATTTAGATGGGGATTCTATGATCATTTTGATTTTTGAAGACAAGGAAACAAAGACAGAAGGAATGAAGAGATTTCAAACTTAACAATAAACAAATAATAGGTGAGCTATAGAAGAAAGGAATATTCTCCTAGTTTTCATTTCCAATCATTATGGGCATCATTATATACATGATATAATGACACCTTATTTCATGGATGGAATGGAATAACTTGAAGAAAAGGAATGACAAACATACTTTATTCTCAGAGAGTTTTATACCACTAAGTCATACACAAAATTATATTTAGATTAGTTCCACACAAAGAATGCATAACATGTTTACACAACAAGCAGTATGAAACAAAAAATGAAAAGAAGTTTTACTTGTAATAATTCTCAATGGGAATTGGGGCTGCTGCAGATTTTTCTGTGTTTCTGGAGAAGCCATATTTATGATTCTAGATTTGAGTGGCTGGATTCATCTTCTATGTCACTAGCAAGGACATACAGAAAATGGTGAGTCACTCTATATAAGTAGAAGTTTCTCCCAAATTGAGGACTATGAGCTGGAGATAATTTCTATAGCTAGTGAAGTTATATTTCCAAAGGAATATGGTGCTATAGGCTTCTAAGTTGCACCATGTAGCAGCTGGCTAGCCTGAACAGAAGCTCAGGCAGAACGAACAACTCGTAGAGGAAGTTGTATGTGTTCACGTTATACTGTTAAGAGATGAGTGAGGGGAATATGGTGCAATGGATTAGCATCAATTTTTGTTCATTGCTAAAAAAAAATCATTAGTCTTATTAAAAATAGCTTATGTTGAACATGCTATGAAGAAATTGAATGTTTTGAAATAGTGCTAGCAATTGAGGTGTGAAAAGATGTGTATGATGACACAAAAAGTGGGAAACCAAAAAAGTACAAAGAACAGATGCAAATGTGGACAGTGCAAATCTTGGCACACTCAAATCAAAGATTAAGAATATGATTGACAGCAGAAGAGCTGAGTAGGAATAGGAAAACTGTATGGAAGATTTTGTCAGAAGATTTGGGAACGAGAACGATGAAGTGTTGAGAGTTTGATAAATCTATTACAAAAATGAGCCATCCGACTTAATCCTCAGACTTAGACCTCTCTACTGTGATTTGTGGCTATTTGCAAAATTAAAAATTACCTTGAAAGGACAAAGATTTGCTGACATTTTTAATACCCAACAATACATGGCTATATTGCTGAAATCTTTCCAAGCTATCAACCATTACACTAGCTGCATATTTGCACCCAGCAGGTATACATCAATGGGCATTGGGTTGAAAATGTCTTCTTTCAGTTTATCAACTCCTTCGATTCTCATTTTTATCATGATGGAATACATTCAATACAAGGTAGTTAGCAACATTGTGTGGATTCTAATGGTGCTTTTATGTTGACTAATAATATTATGTTTAAATCAAGTTACAATGTTTTAAAAGTTTTTTTTTTTTTCAAACTGATATTTGCATTTGTGTGGCTTTGTCTCATGCAAAGTTAACAAACAGTAAGTAAGTGTGTATTGGTATTATGTTAGTTGATTTTGTTTAGTAGCATATAAACTTCTATGGGTTATTTAATGCCAAAATCTAAATATTTTGAACACAATTTTATGGCCTCAACTAAATATATTTTGAATACAATTAAATGCCTACAGCTACAGATAAAATGTATTGTTGGTCATTTTGCTATAAAATGTATTGCTGGTTGTTTTGATTTAAAAATGTTGGTAATGTTACTATAAATATGTATTTTTATACTTTCATAGTATTTTGTTTTTGGGTTCCCTATTTACCCATAACTGGGACACTAACAGGTGCTACCACCACGGGTCAGGGCAGATCTGTGAACAACAGCATTTAGGAGGTGGCTCCATGCTCCTCAAAATCTATAATCTTCTAATCAGATGCCCTTTGCTGCCAGATGTGTGTTGTATTATACTACCTTCTTAATCCATAGATTTGTGGCAGTGGCAATCCAACATACCCTGTAACAGTTTATGATGCCTGATCATGAGGGATTGGACGTCACTGCTGTCTTCTCATATACCAATATAGGTTTTCTATAGTTATTTTCTACAAGACTGAAGGTATGGGGCACCTAGTGAGGATTGAACTCACTACTCAGTCATAATTGCTCTAGCGAGACAAACTTGCTAAACATTACACTATATCAAGGTTCTCAATGTTTCCTATAGTATGATAGCATTCCTAACAGCGCAGAATTGAATTCTACTGTGGAACCATGGAAAATCTTTTCTCCGGTATGGAAATTACAGATGTGAGAGAAAACTACAAGGAAATCATTAACACCATTGTCAAACTCAACTACAGGTTTATTATGATGATATATGTATATGGATGACTATGTAATGTTAGTTAGCGTGTAGATATTACCCTCTACTTGACTGAAGTGTACTTGAGGCAGTTATATTACATTGATACTATACTTCAGATAGTAGTCCGAGGTAGGAATCTATAAATAGAAGTTCCCTCTTTTTTCTGTAGGTCTTGTTGCTAAAAGCCCTTTGTCTGTGTGTTTGTCAGAAGCTTTGCAGCAATGGCATGGAATTTCACTGCAGTCAATAAGATCAGAACAAAACTAAGCAAAAGCTTTTTGGTTATCTATTAAGAATCCACCTTCAATAGGTCACTTACCTCTAGTTGGAAACAATCATCCACCTAATGACTTCGCCCAGACCAAATTGAAATGTAGGCCATCCTCTAATAATGAAATAATGTAATTTTTGCAGAATGGGATTAACCCAGGTAAGATTATTCAAAACGATCCCAGTTGGGTAAATTTTGAGAACACACAAACCTGTTATCAATTTGTCTCTTTGCAGGTGTATAAGCCTTGGAACCTCTATGTTTTACTACTTTTTGGTTAAGTGGTCTGAGGTTCCAATCTTCTCAGAGCCCTCATTTTATAGGTTTAAAATCCATATTTTTACCTTGTTCTCATTCTCAATATATCAAATGCCACTCATATTCCCCAAGTTTTTCTGTCTCCCGTTCTCAACTAGATCTTACAGCCAACACACGCACTAATAAATAGTGATCCAGTTAATTTGCCCTGTTATAGTGTGTGTGTGTGTGTTCTAGTATCCAGTGTTGCTGTCACATTTATTGTATGTCAAGATGAAGAGAGTGACAAGAGGCAAGAGTGGAAAGTTAGATAAATCATTTAAATGAATTCAGTTAAAAATTGTTTGCCAAAGTGAATAATATGCTGGAAGGAACAAGTAGAAGTTAAAAAGTGAAGCTAAAATCTTACACTGGCTAAATTTTAAGCATATTTTGCTATAAAGGAGCAAGGAAATTTGTTTCACATTTGCGCTTTTCAAATTGTAAACATTTTAAGAACAATATGTTCTTCAACTCTCCATTTTCTTTTGGTTATTCTGCAATCCATTATTCATATTTTTTTTCAATTGTTTCTCTTTTTTATTTGATTTTCTTATTTGCTTTTAGCGCCAGTTGTCTTTGATACCCAAATGCGAATAGAAGACGTGGCATGGAACCACTTAGGTTCTACCATAGCCATAGCAGGTTCAGTTACAATTCAAGGCAGTGACAGAGAAACAAACTTTATTCATTTTTATTCACCCCTTGGAGAGGTGAGTTGAATCATATTTTTTTTTTAGTTTTCAAAACAATATTATGCTATCTTGGGATGCTTAAAGATATTTATTTTCATGAAGAGCAATCTTAAGGGTATTGATGATGATAATGGTGGTGGTTGGTTGGTTGGTTGGTTGTGGTGGTGGTTGTTGGCAGCGGTGGTGGTAGTGATGATGATGATGATAATCATCCTCATCATCATAATGAAGAATGGCATTGGATCAGTAAACATGGCTGACTTTCTCCAAATTTTGTTAATGCACATAAAATTTATATGCAGTAAAATGATGTTATTTATTAAATATGGATAATAACTCACCTTCCCATCTGAGGTGCCTCAGTTGTTAAGCTCTGAGCTTTCCCAAAATGTTCCTTCTCATTTTTCTCAAAACTTGTTTTAAGCTTTACAAACTGTTCCTGGTATAGGTATGTTAACTGTGTAGACTCCTCTGTGGAGTATAGGGTCACAGCCTCACCACACCATGCAAAGTATTGTTGCTGTGGTTTCAGTAGCATGTAGGTTTTATGGGGGTGGAGTTGCTAGCCCCATACCCAACTGGTTGTCCTCCGAAATGAGTTGCTAATCAAAGCTAGAGAGCACAGACTACTGTGCTATCAACTAATAGAGGGAGAAGCACTCAATTCTCAAAGGCATTTGTGTGAAAGTAAATGCAATGGCCTTGGTTAGAATTTGAATTTGATGTGCCAGTCCCAATTTCTGTACCAACAGCTGTTATGCTATATACACATCCATTGCTGAGGTGTGCTCACACCTATTGCATTATTATGGTGAGATTCTGTAATCTACTGTCTCGATTCTTCTGCATTTTTTTGCAAATTAAATATGAAGCGTAAATAGTGTTGAATGTACAGTTTTTGTTTAGCCATGATTTTCACTAGAAGAAAGTAAAAAAACTGACATTTTTCCACAAACAATTTTTGAAGAATGTATATACACAAACAATGAAGAGCTGAGTAAGTTTTAAAGACACTTCTAAGATTTCCTTAAGATCATACAGGATGACACCAGGGATTTTCCATCAATCAAATATCTGTTATTGATTTATTAGTGACTAGCAGTAGAGCCCGGCATTGCCTGGGGATGTAACAGTAAGAGATTGATCAAGTATCGACCATCATAAAGACTGAAAAATAAAATTGACAAAGATTATTGTTTAAGGTTGACGGACACATATGTCTTAATTAGTTTTATTTTTGTGTTTTTTTTTTTTTTTTTTTACGAATTGGTCAAACCCAAACTCAAACAAAAACATTGTTTTCAATCGTTATGAGTCTACCGATTGAATAGAATTTTATTATAAACAATTGTCTTGTAAATGGAATTTTTAACGCATTCTGAATGTAAAAATAATGAAAAAAGTGTGCAAGACAATAAGAAACACTACCTGCCAAAAAAAAAGTGAAGTTTTGTTGAAATCAGTTGAAAAATGTAGGAAATCCGATCCCATATATAAACAAACACACACACACACACAAACAAACAACCTGGGTTTTATAATAAGTATAACTCGATATGAGGTGTACTCCTTTCATTCTTGCGATGCCTCTTAATTGTGTTTTCAAATTGATTTTGTGCAAAAACAATTGTGTTTTTCCAAGTTTTGGTACTGTCAGAACCACGCAAAAAACCAACACAGTTTATAAATTCAAGTGCAAAAAACCAACATAGTTTATAAATTCAAGTGCCCTTTGGGAGATTGTATCTCCAATGAATTAAATAATATTTATGTTGGTCACACCACAAACTCGCTTTCATGATGCTTGACACTACATGTGAATGAAAACTCTAACATTTTTAGGCATTTAAAATAACATGCCTGCCCGCATACACAATTCCGTAAAATACTTGTCGAAAACACAATTATACTTCGACATGAAAACAATAGACAAAAACTAAAAATCCTTGAAGCATTATACATCAAACAGTTGAAATCCAACCTAAACAAAATCAATTATGGAATCTCTACAAATAACCTTAAATGTCTATAATTGATAACAGAAGCCATTGGTTTATACCAACTTCATACTTCTCCAAATCACTCTTGTGTGGTCATGTGTGACGTCATGAGATGCGGTGCGATTTTCATTTCTAGAGTCTTATATGCACATGTTTATCGTTGCTTAGAAATCATCTATGTAAACAATGACAGACTATCGTCACTGTCTTGTCCGTATATTGTTTAATATGTTGTAATTGACATCTTTGATAATGGCTTATGTAAGCCGAAAGCTTAGATTGTATTAAAAAAATATGGATCGATATTGTGAATTTCTTTCTTCGTTCAATGATAATGTTATTAAACTTATCAGACGTTATGAAAAAAATTTACATAAAATAAATAGACAACACTTGTCTATATTATTTAATGAAACGTCTGTATATATATATATATATATACACAAGGCCAAACGTTTAGTGGTAATGCTGTGAATTTCAAAGAATTGCCTAGAAATTGAAGGTTGTGTGCTGTTTTCAAAACTAATTTATGAGCTTACTTTGACCCAGAAGAACTTTCACCTGTTAAATTCTTGTATTGTAACTGTTTATCTAATCTTTCCCATTTTGATAATATTTTCTATTAGCATTTAAGGAGCTTAAAAATTCCTGGCAAAGAACTAAAAAGCTGTGCTTGGGAAGGATTTGGCTTGAGGTTGGCAGTCACTGTGGATCATTTGGTGTATTTTGCAAATATTAAACCAGATTATAAGGTAAATCTTTTCATCTTTCTTTGTCAGAAATTTGTCAGAAATTTCAATCATTCTATATTTCAGTTCTTGAGAAGTCCTAAATTTCAGCTTGTTTTATTGAACAAATACATTTTGAGTCCTTCATCTAATTATGTATACAAGTTCAGTACTTGTCACTTCACTGATGGCAGGAGGATCAAATTTCAAACCTAAATAGTTTGTCCATTTAAAATGCTACATTTAATAGAAAATATATTCAGTTTAAATACAGGAGTCATAAAATGAGATCTGTTACAGAGGCACAAATGGGTAACTTGTATTATGATCTTCCTAAAACCAGATCTTCTGATTCATGTTACACAAATTTCCACCACTGGCCAGATGTGAATGCTCCGAAACCCAAGACTGAACTAAAAATTTCATCAACTGCGTCTTGGCTCTGCACATAGTTTCCGTTTTACTAACACACTTTAAGAAAAATACAATCCAGAATTTCCACCCATTAGTACCCACTCCTGCCTAAAAAAAAAAAATAAAAATTGGAGCTGATCTGAGCCTAAGAAAAGGACGTAAAAGCCCATCAAAAGGACATCTTTGGCAGTCGGTCAGCACAACATCCAGGATTCACATGCTTGTCAGAACGCGGCATCCCATCTCCGAGGACAACTCTCCAAAGGCCGTTGCCACAGTAATTCACAACTCATCCTCCCCCTCCTGCTGTACGTTTCTCTGGATGATTTTACGATTCTACTTATTTCTTTCTTTCAACGAGAGACATTTACACCAATTCACCATTTGTTACATTTTTGTTAATACAATTATTTATTTCTTAAACCTCTATCATTTCTTCTTTGTTCTGCCACCATACACTTAATATAACACTTGGAAGACAGAGAACCTTGTTGTTGTTAATGTTGTGGAAGTAAATTCCTTCTCTGCCTTATGTAAATCCAAGTGTCAAACAAAAGATGACATTGAATAGGGGTTAATAAATGTATAATTTATTTAAATACATACAAAAACTGGTAATTTCTATCTGTTGCTGCTGCTAAGGCAACAGCAAGAGAAAGCGGTGAAATTAGAATTGAAATGGACATTAATGGTGATGGTGATGGTGGTGGACATAGTCTCTCTCAGCATCGTGTCTCCCTTTTTCACCATGTTGTGTCGGTGTCGACACCAAATACTGGTCTGTATTGAGTCTGTTTGAATTTGGGTATAATAGTTTTTAGTCAGCTTGAAATTTTGTTTTTGAGTGGGAGTGTCTCTGACTGGTCATAAGATATTATTAATTTTGTTTTGGTTAAAGCGGATTATGTGTGGAGCCAATCTACAGAAAATGTATTTATGCAGTCTGCTTTGGGTTGTTGAGCGCTCAATATTTGGTTTGTGTAGAAAATGTAAGTGGTATGATGGATCCAAGGGTTGCACATTTCAGCTTATACTCTTTTCCTATTAACCAACGGTTGTTGCCATACTGAAAAGAAAATTAGCCCTCCTGCAACACATATGTACATTTCAGTTTTATTCTAATTGTGTGTGTATATATGTTTGTGTGTTTGCATGTATATTTTAATGACAGACCTAAAAATATTTAAAAAAATATAAATCTACTACTGAATAATTTCCAAAAAGTTCAATTGAATCATCAGATTTTTTAGGGTTTAAAAAATTAATTACTTTTTTTATTTCCAAAATTAATGTTTTCATTGCTCAGCTCAGAGTAAGAGTTTTCCGGGCTGAACTGAGTGCATGGGAAATATATTATTTCAATGTCTTATTTCAAACTGAGTTAAATCGTGTGTGTGTGCTTGTGTATACATTAAGTCATTCACACACATACACAACACAGACATATGCATATACATTACATACATGCATCCAAAGTCACCTTGCAGATCGGATGAACAAAAAATTATCTCTTCTTTTGTAATATAGCTTATGTCGATTTGCGATTTTATTGTGAGATATTTTTCTATAAAAATCATGTTCAGATTGTTGTTTAGTGTTCTACTTCAATTTAAAATATTTTATTTGTGATCTAATTCCATTGGTTAAAAAAGATTCCAATACATTTCTTATGTAACAGTACTGCAATTGACAAAATCTATAAAAAAAGTGGGTCAAAGAGCTTTGATATTTCTAAAACTCCTGATTGGCCAATTAATACTGATATCATGCTTTCATTTATGTCCGCACGGTTAAAATTAATTTACCACCAAAAAAACAAAACTGCTCCTGGAGCCTACCACATGACTTGAACGTAAATAAATACGAGAATGTGACGCTAATCAACAGTGAGCTTTGCGGGCCTAAACAATTTGATAAACAACTTCATGCCGTTCAAATCTTTGAAGTTTCTAAGTTAGATTTCCTAATATAATCCTAAACTTCGAATTCACTCACTCACCAACAAACTACATTTCAAATTTAACATCTGTGATTTTATCGAGACAACAAGAACTTTACTCAAAGAACATACAGTTAACTAAACAAACATTTTATTCGAAAAGCAACTTCGAACATAACCTAAGGCAAAATTACTTTGAGTCAACTATCTTACAGCCAAAAGATTCTTAATATTTAATGCACAGTTTACTCAAAAGTTATAAGCTTAAAAGTTTACCTTTTAAACATAAATTCAACTTTTGATATCAACCAACATTTCATTCACCAATTTCGATTATAACAAACTTTCCTAGAAGAACACAACTTACTTTCTTCAAAGGACTTTACTCAATTGTTGAATCAACTTAATTTATGTAATATTTGAACTTCCAATCTTTTTGTTTCATTAACAAAAAAAAATACATATTCAACAGGTAAAGGGAGACAACTCTTACCTTAATCTTCAATAACAAACCTTAACAGAAATTTACAATGTAAAATATTAATTAATCTGAACTGATTAATTCATTGAAAATCCTTTTACTGACAGGAACATTGAACAACTCTTCTATTTGACCTAAAGAACATTCTCAGTCTTATGTTGTATATATTTGTTATATAAATGCTTTATTCTTGTTTTTCTAAAAAAAGAATATTGTTTATTTTATATTTTATCATTGATGACCTTGTGCCATACCAAAGTTAAATGTTTGTGGATAAGTCTCTATTCATGCAGCCAACACAAATATTACCTTATATATATATATATATATATATATATATATATTTATATTTTTTTTTCCTAATAACATACTCCTCCGTTGCGGAGTTGAATTAGTTATCCAAGATAGTGATAAAATTTTATTTACTGCTGATATTAGTTTTGATAAAAAGACCAATTTTTTCTATGAACACATTTAGATGGTTTTTATTGTACCCATGTAATGAACAGTCATTGGCCAATTCAAAATTCATTGGCTCTCTGTAATAATATCTCTTTTTACTGAGTTTTTTTTCACCCTTTTGTATTCAAGATATATTCCTCATTAAATTCAATAAATTAAAAAGTATCAGTTGAATCAATAAATTCATAGCCTGAGAGTTATTAGCTGAACTTTGATTTGAAATTTTCACTGTATAATATTTGATTTATGTTTAATAGATATATATTGGATTGAGTGCATTGACAAAGAAAGAGATTATGTTGAAAAATACATAGTCTATGACCTTATTGATTTATCTATGTATTTTTATGTGTGAATAATGTATGGATCATCTGTGAAACAAACAATTGCGAATATACAGTGTATATTTACACCTCCGTTATTATGTCTTAATCTTGTGTATATCTAATGTGGACTTTATACAAACTATTACAATTATTGTACTTGGATCCTCAACTAATAAGCCTGTTAACTACTTACTACTTGATTAAATTTAAGATAATCAAAAATCACTGTGTAAATTTTTTTTTTTTACATTCTTGTTAATTTATTCATCTATTTGTAAAATCTGAGATCTCCATAGTTGCAAACATTGCTTATTCCAGTGGGGCTATTGCAGTACTAGTGTTGTGTACAGTTTCACAAAACCTGATCGAACAGAAACTTCTGTGGTATTCTGGGAAACAACTAAAGATGAGGTAAGAATACTTTTATAATTTTTTTTTCTCTCTCTCTCTCTCTCTCAATTCGTATGCCTAATGTTTAAATGTATTTTTCATAAAGGAAAAACTATTTTAAAGCTTTCCCCCAGCTTTAATTGAAAGCTAAAGGATTAAATTTTCTAATTCCAGAAAGTAAAACAAATACTGTGGAGTATTTCAAATAGAAATTTGATTGATTTTTAGCCAATTCTTCTGGAAAAAACATTCAAAAGAGCCATTTTGAATATTTTTAGAGAAATGTAAACAAAACTTATTTTTCGGTTTTGAAAATCCCGCTAAAATAAAATATAGAATTTTGAAACATTACTGTCATAAAATTAGCAAATTTAAAGTTAAATTAATCTGCTATGAAACAAATATCACTTATAGCATAAAATTTTCTAGGCAAACATTTCTTGACCTCGGGGACTTGTTATTTTCATGTCTCCCATAATTTGATGGCTGAATCTGTTGACAGGTGTAGGCTGATGCACCAGAATTGACTTAAAATTTACAAATTCTAAGTAAGAATGTTTTTTTTTTGTTTTGTTTCTTATAATAATTAAAAATACCATAAAATGGTATTTCATTATTTAATAGCTAAGATAATGATAAATAATTTTATTAATTATTAATATTGCATTAAGTTATTACATTTTTAATTTAATAACTGAGATAATAATTAATAAAATTATTATTATATTAATAATTAAATTATCTCACTCACTTATTAATTATTTAAATTGATAAATGAGATAATTTTATTATCTCAATTTAATTTTTAATTTAATAACTGAGAGTGGAATAATTTAATAACTATCTCACTCTCAATTATTAAATTTTTAAATTGATAACTAAGATAATATAATTATTATAATTATATTATCTCAGTTATTAAATTAAAAATGAAATTATTAACTCACTCTCAGTCATTAAATTTTTAACTGAGATAATATATTTTATTCTTTATTATAAATTGCTATAGTTTGATGGTTATGAATTGTTAAAGTTATTTTATTTAAGTTGCAAAAAAGAAAAGAAACTTAAAAAACTAAAAACAAATTAAATTATTTTTTGTAACTAACTAAAAAACTAATAAATAAAACAAATTATGCATGACACACAATATGAAAAGTATACACACTATATAAAATAAAATGAATATAAAACAAAATTTAAAATATTTAGGGAAATAGAAAAAAAATCTTTAGAAATCATCACTTGAAGATTTAAAAAGAAGCCTGTTGAAATGTAGAAATGATGAAACACAAAAGCGAAATGAAAATATTGCCCGCATTACAGGAGTCATAAAATGAATGAATTTATTTTTAAATTGATAATTGACTTAGTTTTCTCTAAGGTGGACAAGCCTTGAAACACATGACCTTTTAACCACAATATCACTTATGATACACCATACAAAAAAAAATATAATATTTTGATGTGTGCAAAAAAAAATATCTTTAATTATAGTAAAAAGTTTTGGGAGTATGATTTGTACTAAGATTTTAATTTTCATTTAGTAAATATAATCTTCAATTAATAACTTAATAACCTACTTCATACTCTGTTTGGAAGAATTTTAAAACATTTTTAATCTTAAAGAAAAGTGAAAACAATTCTTGAAAAAAATTAAAGAAAAATGCAAACAATTCTTGTAAAAATTGATTATTCATTGAAAAATTTTTTTTCTTCAGACAGTAATGTCCTTAATGTATATTATTTAGAAAAGCAAACTAAATAGTTTTATTGCAGTTTTTATTTTACAATTTGGAGCAGATTTTTAAAAATTTGAGAGTAGTTGTGAAAAAAAAATTGATGATTTACTTTCTCCAAGGAGTTCTGCGTATAGGTAATATAAAACAGTTTTCATACTCTTTGAAATTCTAAAAAATTTCATGAGATTAAGCTATGTGGGGGTGAGGGTAACAGATGTAAAAAAAAAATATTTTTATCAAGATTTTCTAAAAATAAAATTTTTAAAAATAAATTCATTCATTTTTGAAGAAGTCCTGAAAGTTTCATTAAAATCAGACAATTATTTGATTTTTGCAAGAATTTCCAAATTTCACTGGAACTGTTACACTAAAAATGTCCATTACAAGTCTTACAAAGTTGACAGAAAAAACTTGAGACTGAATAGACATTCATTAGACTTATTGAAAGTGCAACCATTTATCATGACTGGAAAAAAGTTAGTGTTTATTTGATAGTAATGAATAGATACTAGCTTCTTTTTTTTTTTTTTTTTTTTTTTTTTGAGGTAATGAAAGTTATAAGCTATTTTTTCACACTTTGCATATTATATTTTGAGTTACAGAATGTTCAATATTTAGCTGATACTAAAGGCTTAGAAAGTGTCTTAATGCTGCTTCTTGACTTGCTGATAGAATGATTTGACTTCTTTATCTTCAGAATAATGCTTACTTTCTGTCTGGTTTGTTCATTTTTTTTTAGCTACTTTCATATACAAATTGCTATTCTCGACAATCTTTACAATAACAATCCTGAACAGCTCTTCAATACCTCTATGCTTATGACTCATAATCCCATCCTTTTTTATTTTCACGGTGAATGCATTCATTCACAGTTGAATCTTTGTTTTTTTTTCAGATCTCCTCTAACATTTAACTTGGAATCATCTTGTCTTTGTCCTGAACAATAAATAAAATCCTTCAGTGCTTCTTACCTTCTTCCTTAATTTGATCTCAGATGTCCTTAGATACAAATTTGTGTGGCAAATGTGTTGGTTCCAACCTTGTATGAGAATGACTGAACCCCCCCTCCCCTCCCCAATTTATACACAGAAACATGCAAATGCATGTTGGGATTTTTTCCTAGCCAATAAAATAAGCCAGTTCTTAGTTTCATCTGACTCAGTCCTGATCTGTCAGAATGCTATGTTTTGTTTGTTTAAACTTGCTTTTGTGTGTCAACCCCAATTCTTAGTTTGTAAACTTTTTGCCATATTACTGTTACTTTGCCTTATTACGTTTAATTTACCTTGTTTGCTTGCTTTCTATTATTTTTTTCCCTGTTCTTTTCTTTTATTTTTCTTGTTATTGCTTTGTCAATTCTATTTGTTGGACAGTTCTATTGTAACAATATTTAACATGGCGTACGGACGAAAAGGGTTAAAACAAAACGATTTTAAATTTTTGTCAGAAAGAATTATTTTCCCAGGATATGGGAATAGATGTATGAATTTTGTTGAAAAAAGTTACACAACATGTCTTTGCTAAACACAGCCAGCAGGGGGCCAGAGGTTAAGGTCGGCTGTTGAAAGATGTCCGGCTTGACTACGTGCTGAGAGGTTGTCGGCCAAAATTTCCCTGAGAAAGAAAATTTCAATTGTAAACAAAATAAAGGCAGGAGATGATGTCAGAAAGGTTGATATCATATGATGGCTCCTTCCGAAGGAGGAGGGGATCTTCCAAAATTGGAAATGTGAAATAGAGAACGAAAGAAAACAACTGGTTGAATTTTGGGAGATTTGAATAAAACCTACCTATTTGCCCACACCACACCAGTTTAAAGGGACACCCATAAATACAAGAGCCCACGTGAGCCAAAGTTAGTTGGGGCCAGCCAGTTGCAGTTGCCGTTGCAGTCACAGTGAGGTTGCGACTGGAAGAAAGAGATTTCTGATATAATGTTGCTTGCCAACCTAATGATAAAAATAATAATAATTATCTGCTGAAGAAGAAAGACTCTGATGAATAACCTTGTGCCATCCGTGAAAGTACAGACAAAAATACTTAAAGTTAAAACCAGTTGTTGCTGAAGAAAGACTCTGATGATAAACCTTGTGCTGTCCGTGAAAGTACAAATCACAGTACTTGAAGATTCTTCAAAGAAGCTACCCGCACTATAATGATTGACATTGAATTTAAATTTTTGAAGATCAAAGTTGACTGGAAAGCAATAAGCTGGGAGAGAGTTCTATAAGTAAGAAGTGTGATAAAAGAAACTGTTAGCATAGAACTTACAGTTACATCTAGCTGTTTCAACTGCAAAATGATGGGACATTGTTGCCAATCTAATACTGCACTTAAATTCAAAAACTTGAGGTACCATAGAGGAAAGTTCATCAGAATAATTACCATGAAAGTATTTATAGAAAATGCACAGAGAAGCTACGTTATGGCAGTGTGAAAGGGATGAAGTCAAGACTAGTCAAGACCAATAACATTGCATACTCTTCTCTGGATTTTATCAAGAATCTCTAAATATATAACAGGAGTACCAGACCTGATTTGGCAACAATATTCAAAGCAAGGATGAATGGTAGACTTATATATATATAAGATAGATTCTGGCATAAAATACTGTAAACAAGGTTCATGAAGGCTTCAGTTATAATAATTTAAGTGTATTTCATCTAAGTTTATCTTTCAAATGCATAATTTAATATATCTCCACAAGTGTCTAATATATCTTCCTTTATTTTTACCTCAGAAATTCATAAAATACATGAAAAGTTTGACCAATCTGATCAGTCATGGAGAATATTGTTGTTTAATTACCAAAAATGAAGAGACAGCTGGTCAGGTAGGATTGTTCTATTTCTTTCTTTCTTTTTTCTTTGTATGTATTTATTCTTTTTCTTGGCTTATTTTCAGTGGTAGAGTATTGGAGGAGACAGCTGAAAAAATTGAAGTTCAATCTTCAGAATTAGTTGCATGAAGTCTATTTGCACAGATTTGTCTAAATAATATTTAAAATTTTTGCAAAAGTAGTTTTTGGATAGATTTCAGTTTACAAAAATTACTTATTTAAATCAAAGGCTCAGGGACATGTCTGGAGTAGACAAGAATTTGAATAATATTTGTGTTTGAAACAAGAGAGTATAGATTACTTTTATATATTTGATTGTTTCAATTACATACATGTGTACATAGGAGATAAACAGCAGAGCAATTGCTGTGAAATCTTAATCCACATCTAGGTGAGAATTTTATTAGTAATTTTCTCATTTCACTGAGATTGAATTGGACACTCTAGTTAATATATCTCTCACCATAGCTTGGTATTGTATAAGTCAGCAGAAATTTTAAGATTTTTCATTATAAAATTGAAAGAATTTGTATTTTTCTTTTTCATTATTACATTTCTCCTTTGTAAAAAAATAATATTTAATATACAATGGTTCTTTTGAACCAGTTTTCTCATCATTGCTGTCTTTGTTGTCTTGACTATTTTACTTTTGTTGCACATGAGAAATTGGAGAGCTGAGCCAGATTTATTACATTCACTTATGTGTAAATTCCCTCGGGAAAGGTAGGAATACAGCTCTCCTCACCTCAGCTATGGGTTGAATAGCATGACAGGCTGGGTCCTATACTCCCTGTTGGCAACCAATTGACTGCAGAATAAAAGGGCAAACTATTGTGAGAAAATCTTATACCATAGTCAGTCATGAATCGAAAGAGCCATGATTGCCCAAGCATGTATTATGTTTGGCACTTAACTAACTGACTGACCCTTGTTACAGTAGATGCATATTGAAATTGTGTTGTGGACACCAAATATTGTGGCATATCCATATTGAAATTATGTCCTAGACACCAAATATTTTTGCACATCCGTGTTGAAATTGTGTCGTGGACACCAAATATTGTGGCACATCAATGCTAAAATTATGCCACGGTCACCAAATATTGTGGCACATCCATGTTTAATTGATGTCATAGACACCAAATATTGTGGCACATGCATATTGAAATCCTGTTGTGGACACCAAATATCATGGCACATGCATATTGAAATGATATCATGGTCGCCAAACTGTTGCAGCAAACTATCTAGTTTATTTGTATACATGTAAATGATGAAGGGAATGAATTTTGACAAGGTGATATTTTAAATTTTTTATTTTTATATAACTGAATAAAAAGTGAGAGAAAACATGAGTATGCATGTGAAAGAAAGAGATATTACAAGTTGGGAATTATGTGGGTGATACATGTGTACGTGTGTGTGTACAAAAAATATTCAGTTACTAAGCAGAAAGATATCCCCATATTCTGGAGAAGGTCCTGGTTGGTGTTGCCACTTCAGCACAATAGCAAGAAATGAAAGAGATGGAAAGAAAGACAGGGAGTGTCCTGTTTTTATAGGTGATTCACAGTACCTTCTAGCAACTTCTTGTCGAAACTGGCAAAGCTATGTGAGGATAACTCACAACTTGAAACCTTCCACATGTTTTATGTTTGTTTGGGAAGGCTTAGCTTTCTAGTGCTGATCTCACTTTCCATCTTAGCATGTATGCCATAAAGATTTTTATTGGTGACCTCCATGATTAAAGGAGAAAGGACAGAAGGCACAGCAGTTAAAACATTGTAATAAAAACAATAAAGATAAAGAAATTGATTTGTATTTTAAGAAAACCAAATATAAGATAAACATTGTATTATGAGAAAAAGAAGTACAAGAAAACATTGTATTAAGAGAAGAATAAATACAAGAAAAAGATTGTATTATGAGAAAAATAAGTACAAGAAAAGCATTGTATTATGAGAAAAACATTGTATTATGAGAAAATAGAGTACAAGAGAAGCATTATATTATGAAGAAAAAATACAAGAAAAACATTGTATCACAAGGAAAACAAGTGCAAGAAAAGTATTATATTAGGAGAAAAACTGGAAAATATTGTATTATGAGAAAAACGAGTACGAGAAAAATATTTTTTATGTGAAAAACAAGTACAAGAAAAATATTTTATTGAGAAAAATATGTACAAGAAAATATTGTATTATGAGAAAAAACAAGTAAAAAAATATTGTATTGTTAGAAAACCAAGTACAAGTATGAGAAAAATAAGTACAAGAAAACCATTGTATTATGAGAAAAGCATTGTATTATAAGTAAAACATTATGAGAAAAACAAGTACAAGTAAAACATTGTATTATGAGAAAAATAAGTAGAAAAATACTGTATTATGAGAAAAGCAAGTACAAGAAAAGTATTGTATTATGAGAAAAACAAGTACAAGAAAAACATTGCATTATGAGAAAAACAAGTAAACATTGTGAGAAAAACCGGTAAAAACTTGTATTATGATAAAAACATTTACAAAAAACATTGTTTTGTGAGAAAATATAAAGAATGACTATATCAGTCTAAGATAAAATTAAGAATCTTTTTTTTGAAGTCCACTTGATTTTTATAATTCTCTTGCAGTATATACTAGTTTTGTGCAATTCTATTGGAACTCCATTGGAACAGAAGGATATTGACATGGAGCCAATGTTTTTAGAGATGACCAAGTCATATGTGATTGTTGCATCAAGGGAAGTTTTTTACATGTGGCAGTTCCAGAATCCAAAGAAAATCACTTCGGTACATTTATCAAGTCGAAGATCCCGGCGCGAAAAGTAAGATATTCTCTATTTTTTCATTGCTCCAAAGCTTTTGTAACTCTTTTTCAAATCTTTAATCAAAAGAAATATCTGCTCAGTTTCCATAGAATTGTTGTTGGTAGTGTTGTCCAATTGTTTTGGGTGTGTAATGAATAATTAATGCTGAATATCAACTTAAGAAGCTTTATTCAGCGAATATCCGCCATTGTTTATTCATTACAATTTATTCAGCAAACAGAATCGTTAGTAATTAAACGGACTTTTATACTGGGTGGTTAGTATTGAAATGAGTAGGATGGGATAGCTTCTTTATTATCACAGGGTCAAACACATTTTGCCCTTCATAATTTCATCAATAAGAACATTCTGAAGAAGTAGGAACACTAAACTTTAAATTTTGAAATTCTGACATCTGATGTGTCTTGATATACAGCCTAGCTGATTTCATTCAGCTTCTCAATCCCTTTATTTTTATTATTATTATTGTTGGTTTTAAATATCCCACATTGTGATAGCAGTAGATTTGTTAAGAAAGGTGAAATGTATGAACCTGTATGCAAATTTAACATGCAAGACTAAGAAATTAGTGCACTTTCTATACATTTTTGCTCTAGTAAATTACTTTCTCTCTTAATCTGTCAAAATTATGGTCAGAGTCATTATGATAACTTCTTAATGAAGTGAGTGTATTGTTTTGCAAAAGGTCCCTTTCATGTTCATATATCCTCTTATATTTTTGTACATTCCCCCAATATATTTTTATTGATGAAATTATATATAATTCCATCAATAAGGACATTATTTTGTTCTGTCTATCTGGCTCTGTGACTGAACTTGTAGAGGCTCACTTCAGCTTAAGAAATGGTTTCCCTGAGGTAAAAAAAGAGATGCAGGTACAATTCATGTTGAGGACAGATTTTTTTCTTTAATAGGAATATTTAGGCTGATTGTTATTAATTTTGCTGTTTAAAAAACAGGGCTAACAGCTTAAACACGTGTATCTACTAAAAATAACATTTTTAGTAATAAGAAGTAATGTTGGATAAAGAATATAATTCCATTAATAAGAACATTATTTTAGCTTGATGAAGTTCTTTTGAAGGATGAAAGGCCAAAACATGTTACATAGATATTTCATTTTTTCATTCAATTACCCACCACCAGTCTGATATATAGAATTTATATATCATATTCTCCCAATAATACTATCTAAATCTAAATATATTCTCCATATTTCCCAAGCTTATGTTCACTCAAAATGTTTAGTTAATCAAGATCAAGATAATATATATATTCTTTGCATTTTATTTATGTGTTTGTTAATGGAAATTATATTTTTATATTAAAAAACACACATATAAGGCTCATCATTCCAGCATCAGTTTGTATGGTTCAAATATTACTGGTATCATAGATGTTTTTATTGTATTGTATGGTACATATTTTCAGTTCAGTTTTCTGTACGCTTTACTTATAATTTTTTTCAGGTTATTTCACATTGATAAAGTCCCTGGCCCATCTACACAAAATGAAAATATTGATTTCAACTTGGCTAATGTTGTAAGTTATGTCAAATTTTAACTAACAAAATATGTGCACATATGTTGTGTCTTCATGTTGTTTTTTGAGCTTTTAGAATTATGAAAATACATGCATGAAAATAGTTACAATATACCTCAAACTTATAGAAGTAAGTGTTTAAATAGAATTTTTCTGAGTTCAGTACAGGAAAATAGCCTTGTGGATTAAAGCATTGGTTCGGGAATTTGGTGGCATAGTAATTGTGAGTTCAATCTCTGGGCTGGGCAGTGTGTACTTGGACTCAGTGGAAATGGGGCGAGCAATAACTGATCGATACTAAAAGTAAGAACTAGATGAAATATCCCTAGACATGGGCAGTGGGCAGTGGAACAAGAACAGTCTACCTCCATAGATTAAATAATGGAAAAAGTTTGGAATTCTCTGTAAGTTACCTAGATCGATATAGACCTGATGAAGGGTGGAGGGGACAATGGCTGAAACATTGTGATAACAACACCAAGATGTGGACAATAGTTTGAATGTAAATAGTGTAAATAATTGAAATATGTAGATTAGGAAAGAAGAAAATAGATAAAGAGACTCCAAAATTGAATAGAAGATACATTTGCATTCTCACAGAAAATCAATAAAACCTGGTTATGTATTGATGGTGTATTTTGGGTTAATAGGTTAGTTCCCAAAACCATCTCTTATGGCCACATCATGTTGAAACACCAGTTCCTGTATGATCAAGGAAGTTAAGCAATGTTGAGCCTGGTTAGTACCTAAATGGGTGACTGCTTGGGAATACCAGATGCTATAAGCTTGGATGTGTAATGGATAATGGCTTGGAATTGTTAATTGTAGAGCTGAGTTTCCAATTTCCACTGGGTTCATTATATTCACTTACATGCAAATACCCTTGGGAGAGGTATGAATTAACCTATTCTCCCTGAAGATATGCTTATAGCAGCTGGTAGTGTGTAAGTTTGTGCATATTTTTAGGAATGTTGAAAATTATGGTTATCATAAGAAACGGTTAAGTTAGATTTGTAGATTTAATGACATTTTAACACTTTTTGGGTTATTTAATATTGATAGAACAAAAATCACAGTGAATTTTCAAAAAGGGTAGAGACTGGTTTGGTTTGTACTAGAGTAAAACGAAGTAGACAATGGTTGGGTTTACACCCAAATCTGTAAGTATCCCCCTGGAAGGTAGCCCCTCTAACAGGGAAAATTTTATGCATTTTTAGGAAATGCAGTTGGTATATTCTAAGTGCAATTTAGGAAAAGAATCTATATATGAATATTATCTAATTATCTTTCAGTATTCCTACACTTCCCTACAAAATATTGATTCTACTGTCAAAATTTATCTTTACTATACATTCATTATTGATTCTGTTGGGATAGAAAACTATCTTATGTCATAATAAAGAAATCCAAACTTTATACAAGGACTGAATTTATTTGCTACAGTCAGTATTTAGACATAGACAACTTTATGCTGCTTTTTCCAGAGCCAGGACTTCATAAAGGAGTTTAAGTAATGGAGTTAAGCAGTAAAAGGCAAAGAAGATAAATATTATTCATAAGGAATATTTATCTTTTCCAATGCTCTTAAATATAAAGCACAGTGCTGATTATTTGTTTCATGAAAAAATACATTTAGAAATGAATCAGTGGCTATGTAAAACTGTAAATAATGATTTATTCTTGTTTTTGATTAAAATATATGATTTACTTGTTCTGTTCCTAATTTAAAAAGCTATATAGTACTATCATTGGAGATTTTGCTTACTTAGATTTCTTATATGTAGCAGACCAGTTGTTACATTAATTAATCAAAGGTTGGCTTCCCAGCTGTTTTTGTGATGCCAAATTTTCACTCATATTTATCTTGTTTCCTTTTATATATTTGTTTGCCTTGTTTGTTTTTGCATATTTATTTACCATCTCTACTTTTGTACAATTGTTTACCTTGTCTGCTTTTGTATATTTGTTTACCTTGTTTACTTTTTAAATATTTACTTTACCTACTTTTGTACAATTGTTTGCCTTGTCTGCTTTTGTATAATTGTTTACCTTGTTTACTTAGGTATATTTGTATATTTTGTCTGCTTTTGTATAATTGTTTGCTTTTGCATAATTCTTCACTTTTGTGTATTTGTTTACCTTGTTTGTTTTGTATAATTGTTTACTTTGCTTTTGTATAATTGTTTACCATGTCTGCTTTTGTATATTTGTTTACTTTTGTACAATTGTTTATTTTTGTCTACATTTTGTATAATTGTTTGCCTTGTTTACTTTTGTATATTTGTTTACCATGTTTACTTTTGTATATTTTGAGCTGTATTTTAAAATCAACCCATTGAAAATGTCCAGTTTGCATTAATTATTCACACGTATTTAACTTGTTTTTTATATATTTTTTTATTTAATCAAATTTACTCCAAGAAGTCAGTAAAGCCACTAAGACACAAGGGGTTACTGGGTGTGAAAGAATTAGAAAACAGAAACATTACTAAGGAGTGGGAACAATAGAAGAGTAATCAGGAAGACAGATAATGATTGAGGTTGCATTTAAATTTTTGAAGATCAAAAAGTATGGAGCTGGAATATTGTTCCACAAGTGAGAAGTGTGAGAAAAGAAACTGTTAGCATAGAATTTACAGTTACATTTAGCCAATTCAACAGTAAATTGATGAGATCTTGTTGTCAGTCTAGTACTGCACTTAAATTTATAAAGTCTAGGTACCATAGTGAAGAGCTCATCTGAACAATTGCCATGAAAGTATATTTGCAGAAAAGCCATTTTATAGAAAAGGCATATGGAAGCAACTTTATTATTTTGTTGTTACTGTATTTTGCTTATGTACTTTGTTGTTGTTGTTACTGTATTTTGCTTATGTACTTTGTTGTTGTTGTTACTGTATTTTGCTTATGTATTTTGTTGTTGTTGTTACTGTATTTTGCTTATATATTTTGTTGTTGTTACTGTATTTTGCTTATATATTTTGTTGTTGTTACTGTATTTTGCTTATGTATTTTGTTGTTACTGTATTTTGCTTATATATTTTGTTGTTGTTACTGTATTTTGCTTATGTATTTTGTTGGAAACATTATTGTATTTTTTGTAACATTTAAGTGGAAACTTTTTCTAATACTAGTTGTTTTTAACCTTGTAGACTCTCTGTTGAGCATAAGACTACATCCTCACTATGCCAGTTGTTGCCATTGTGATTTCCACAGCAAGTAGGATTTTTTATGGGGTGCAGTTGCTAACCCCATACACAACTGGCTTTGAATTCAGTGTTGTCCTTCTTCTAGATAGTTCTCCAACCAAAGCTGGAGAGCCCAGCCTGCCCTGCTATTAACTCCTAGTGGGAAGAAGATATAGATTTAAACCTTTCCAATTACAAGAGTATCTGTGCGAAAGTGAATGCAAAGGCATCAACTGGAATTTGAACTCTACACAACAATCCCACATTCCTATGCTGATATCTGCATTGCTATGCACACATCCAAAACTACCTTGGCAAGGTTAAATTGCTTTTGGGATCAAGCTTGTTATGGATAATTTTGTGAGTTCTATCTTCAATAACACAAGATGGCACCAAATAGAAATAAACAAAACATAGTGAGAGTAGGAAATCTATTTGTATTGATTAATCTCATATTGTAGCTCAAAATCCTCTTTAGACTCTGACATTTAAATGGAACCCTTTTTCTAATACAAGTTGTTTTTAACCTTGTAGACTCCCTGTTGAGTATAAGACCACAGCCTCACTATTCCAAGTGTTGACACTGTGATTTCTATAGCAAGTAGGATGTTTTTATAGAATAGAGTTGCTGAGCCCATATACAAATGGCTTTGAATTCAGAGTTGTCTTTCTCATAGACTGGTTTTCCAAACAAAGCTAGAGAGCCCAGTCTTCCCTACCATTAACACCTGAGAAGAGAAGAGATAGATTCATACCTTTCAAAAAGATATTTGTGTGAAAGCAAACACAATAGCATTGGCTGAAATTTGAATTTGACATGCCAATCCCACTTCCTTGCATTGATAACTGCTATGTTATATGCACATCATAATACTAATTACATACATACATTTATCTTTATGACTATTAGAGTTTAAGCTCTGATTAAAGGTTTAATAAGTAAGACCAGAAAAAAATAAAATGTTATATAAAATGTATATATAATGTTATCAAATATTATATAAAAATTTAATACTTAAAAAACATGCATTCATTCACATATTTGATCAAAGGCTACAAAGAAACTATTTTTCACTTAACCTTTTATGATTCTGTATAAAGTAAACATAGACCAAAGGCCAGTGTATGCAAAAACTGTCCAAAATGATTTTGATTGACAGCGTTTTGCTATTCATTTAGCCTTTATAAAAAAAAACAAACGCATTAAAAGCTTTCAGACAAAACTTTGATTGTAGATGCTGGTTGTTTTTATTGGGATTTTGAATGTATTTAACAATTAATTGGTTTATTCTGCCCACATTTGCTTGCATGTTGTATTATGTGTTACACCATCTTAATGCATGAATGTCATAATGCTAAAATTTAAAAATTGGTTTAAAAAAACCACCTTTATAAACGTTCTTTTTTATAATTTATAAATTCTAATTTCAGACAACCACTAATCCAATTTGTGCCATTTGTGCATCAGATAAAATCATTTTGATTGTAAGTATACTGCTGATTCAGTTAAAAGTAACATTGTATTATTTTAAACTTTAATTAAATGATTTAAGCAGGCATTGGTGTGTAATCAATGTTTCTTGAAATACCTTTTGCCTTTATAACTGCTATCATTGCTCAGGCAATAACATATTAGACAGTAAAGGCTTCCTTTGTAAGGAAACATTTGGTATAAAAAAAATAAAGAGAAATTATTAGCAACACCTCTATCTTGATTGAAAGGTGACATTCATTAATATAACATCTATTATAAAACTTGAAGCTGTATTCACATTTCCAGATTAGTACTCTTCTTAACCAGACATTGTGAGGGAAACATTTTATTTGAAATCAAATAGCTTTTCAGTTGTTGTAAATATAATACTCTTCTTTGACATAAAATGAAACAAGAAATTTTGTGTTACTGAATGGGTGGTTAAAGTAAAAGTATCAGTAACATTACTTCACATTGTGCATACAGATTGAGTATCCTTTATCTGAAAACCTCCAAAATCTGAAAGTTTTTCAGGTGCTGACATGACTTGCCACCAATAAAAAATTTCAGAAAGCACTGGGAAGGTTACTAGGGGATGTGCAGCTGTTGTAAGTAACCTTATCTACCTTGGGTGGGAGTTACTAGGTGTTTTGTGCTCAATAAAGATATTCAAAATGTCAAAAGGTCCTGAAGATACGCATATGGGTAGTGAAAACAAAAAAGAAAGCATTTATGTTTATCAATACCAAAGAAAGTCAAACTGTTGGAAAAATTAGACAGACATGTAAGTGTGAAGTGCCTGACTGAGAAATTTGGTGTTGGAACAAACACCATATATGAACTAAGGAAACAGGAGAAATTCTTAAAGCTTTATGCTGAAAATGATGAACAGAAATTAATGAAAAATAGAAAGACACTACACAGAGCAAAAAAGATGATCTCAATTGTGTATTGATGGAGTAGATTTGTCAGTGTCAGAGTGAATATATGCCACTTATATATATTAGGTTAGTGCAAAAATAATGTCGTTTTCTCATAGTAACATATTTGAGAAAACGACATTATTTTTGCACCAACCTAATAACTACAGTGTATATGTATAAGCTGTATTATGAAATGTAAACGGATATTGTGTTTATGCTTGGGTTCCATTCCCAAAATGCTTCATTTTATAGATGCTATATACAAATTAAATAGCCTGTATTCCAAAATAAAAAAAAAATTAAAAAAAACTGAAACACTTCTCGTCCCAAGTATATTGGATAAAGGAGTCTTAATCTGTATTGGCCTTGACAGAGTTCAAAAGCATCTTGTGGGTGATGAATTATTTTCAAGCCTACAGCCCCTTTCCTACAGAAAATTTTGCAAGCCTATCACTACTCTATCACTATTTCCATGGAAAATCTTCAAATGAACTAGATTCCCTAGTTCCACCAGTTTAGACTTACCATTCCACATACACAGTGCTGGATCATCCTCATTTTCCTCATATTCCATTGGCAAGAAGGAAGTTCCCCTTAGACAACTTCTTCCCTAAAACTTCTACTTTGTGGAACAGACTCCTGGGAGGTTGCTTCTCCAGTCAGTACAATCTTTACCCCTTCAAGTCTAGGGTCAATCATTATCTATCCTACATATCCTCATAATCTGCACTTATGTCCATACACCAGCATCATTCAGTAACTGTCTACCTTGAGTGGCCCTTTGGGCTTGTATTGGGAAAATATTTGAAAAAGAAATTTAGAGACATCAGATGTTGGGAAAAAGAAATACAGGTGGTCACTTACAAATGATCACATCAACAAACTTACACCGATGCAAACAAACATGTTTGTAGATTCAAACTGGAACATTGTACTAGTTCAAGAGTTCAACTACTACACAATAAATATTCCTACCTGGTCCATATGAACATGCTTCTCTTCCAAAATAGGAAATGGGCAATAAACTGGACCTAATGGATAATGGGTTGTCAATGTGTGGTCTTTATATTGGAACTTCAGCAAGTGCTGTATGCAAAAGATACTGTGGGGAAATAAAATAAAATTGATAAATAAAATGGTAATAATGAATAATAAAAAAAAAAGAGAAAAGAAAAAAATTTTCCCATGATGCTAAGAGTAAAGGAACTAGAAATATGATTACCCCCACCTGGCTTCAAAAAATGCTATTAGGTGGCGCTGTTGAAGTTTATAAAAAGGCAAATATTTCCTGCTTTACTCTCTTTATTCTCCTTTGCTCCAAAATGTAGAACCACATGATATTTATGTTTCCATTGGGAATATTAGTTTCTCCAGTTCACTGACGACTGAACTCTCTGTCCACTTTCCAATGACATCATTTGAACATACCTTGTAGCCATATTCATGAAGTAAGAGAATTGGCTGTTCCAATTCAGAACAAAGCAGACTCGAGGTTAACCATTCTTACTATTGTTTTCCTTACTTGCTTCTGAACCTAAAAAGAAAGCAGACACACTGAAAAGACATTGAGAACATTGTTTCGCTATAGTCACCATAAAAAGGAAATGTACAAAATTCAAGTTTTTGTATGCCTCCTTTTTGTTGATCATATGTGAACACACACACACACACACGCTTAACATACACATAAACATGCAACCCTCTTAACCGTCATAACACTATGTGTTAGTTGTTATAGTTGGAAATTAGTCTTTAATCTCCCATACCTACTTGGCCAGCAGTAGCAACATAAATAGTTTATACTGAGCAGCAAGAGTAAAGGTGTGGTATGGTTTAAGAATATGTTAGAAACAAATAAATCAGCAATCTTCATTAGTGAGAGAAGACACCAGTGTAGAAATGTATAACTATTTATAATAGAAATTTTTTATATCAACTGAAAGAATTTAAATAGCCTTTATGGGAACAAATATAATTATTTGGATTTTCTTTCAAGCAAGAGAAGCAAAATCAGGAATAAACTATAATAATATAAAAT
The DNA here is from genome assembly GCA_963932145.1 of Acanthosepion lycidas. Taxonomy (NCBI): domain Eukaryota; kingdom Metazoa; phylum Mollusca; class Cephalopoda; order Sepiida; family Sepiidae; genus Acanthosepion; species Acanthosepion lycidas. Next base: position 123,451,968 of record OZ010580.1, read on the forward strand.
ATCTTTATTGTTATATACTTATGTACTATTTGGACTCTTTGTAAGTTGAATAGCTCTTGTAATAATTATTTAGAAAACAGGAAAATCTTGCCTGGCAAACATTCATATTAGAATATTTTACGTATTTAGCTTGGTTTTACTATGAAATCACAAAAGTAGGATACTTAGTGCGATCGAATTCAGTACACAGATGTAAAGATCTACTAGACTATTTGATGCATATTATAATGACGGGAAAATTAGGTTTCAAGTTTCAAGTTAGACAATTATTAAAAAATAATGAGAGTTATCTCCCTCGCTTCAACAATTCGTGATTCCATTATTAATTTGGGAACTTATGGTGGCGTGGTGCTTCCTAACATTTTTTGATTCATAGAGTGAAAAATTAACAAATTTGTAAAATATTATTTTATATAATTTAATTAATAACATTAACTTGAAATTATTTTAATATAGAAGTAAATATCCTTCTAGTTCCTCTTGGAATTTTACCATTATCTATTTATCAAGCAGCTTTTGTCAGTATTTATTACATACAATAGTTCCTTTTATTATGTAATACCAAAATATTATAGCTGGAAAGTGTGTAAAGATTTCTATCATTTTTTTTATTTATTTTAAAAGTATCCCTGCTTTTCTACTGTGTATTAAGTCTTTAGTTTAAAAAAAAGAACAGAAAACAGGGTGCTGAAAACTTTTGCATGCATCTAAAACCTTTAAGTTTATAACCATACTAAAATTTATTTGCTAATATAAAACATATTGCTGCATTTTCCATCTGTGATCAAAGCTAATAATAAATAATAATGTATATATATATTTTTTAGGAAATGGATTAAATCCAACATATTTTTTATTTATTTGTTTAAAGGTTATTTTTAATGGATATTCATATTTCAGTAAATGCTCTGTTTTTATTAAACGGTATATTTATTTATGTACATCTACCAGCTGAATATTCAAGAAATCTTGTTAGAAAACAGAGGCATATTTTTCTAACAAAATTTCTCAAATATTCAGGCTGGTAGATGCAAATGAATAAATATACTGTTTAATAATAAAAACAGAGCATCTACTTAAATATGAGTATCCATTAAAAATAACCTTTAAACAAATAAATTAAAAATATGTTGGATTTAATTCATTTCCTAAAAAATATATTTTATGTAATAAATACTGATAAAAGCTGCTTGTTAAATAGATAATGGTAAAATTCCAAGAGGGACTAGAAAGATTTAATCCATTTCCTAAAAAATTGTCTTTGTTTACGTTAGGATATGAAACAAAGTATATTTTGAGAATTGGGAAAGATATGTGTTCAAAAGCACTATTCGGGCTTTGTTTGATCAGGAGGTCCTACATGGTTCAGAGGTCAAAGTATGTCAGATATAAAGATGGTTTCCCTTCAGAGATGCAGGTTTGAATCCCGCCAGAGGGTGCATATTTTTCTAACAAGATTACTTGAATATTCAGTCTAGGAAACCCTCTGCCTAGTGATGAAATAAATTGAACTTAACAAAGCCTGTTAAAAGATTTTCATTGGTATTTTTTAATGTTTGATAAAACTTCCTTTTCATATGTAGAATAGAAAAGATGAGTTTTTTTTTTTTTTTTTTTAACTTATAGCTGTTTGTTTTCCTAGGCCAGAGAAAATGGAGTTATACATCATTACAGTCTTCCACATGTAATGTTGGAACACAAATACAACTTCAATGTTCTCCCCAGTCAAATGGCAATCAACTCTAATTCCACGTAAGTAGACTTGTATTGATAGCATAATAAAGCTTGAATGAGTGTATAATAATAATAATAATAATAATAATAATAGTAATTCATTTATGTTATATATTGTTTTAGCGTTTTACTTTTTTAAATACCATCAGAAAATGCTTAACTACAAAATAATGTTCAAAATTTAGACTTAAGACTGATTTAGAATAGTCGCTATCATTTAATTTTAATTACAAATTTGTATAGTTATTAAGGAATATATATATATATATATATATATATATATATATATATATATATATATATATATATATATAGTTGGATTGATGTGAGTTTGCGAGTCCTGGCCTCACACCTTTGAGATCTATTAATATATTATATTATATATTAATAAAAGATTGATAAACATTTCCTATTTGTTCTTTATCTCATATATATATATATATATATAATTTTAATTTTAAAGACAACTTTATATAGTTATTAAGGAATATATATATATATATATATATATATATATATGAATATGATAAGATAAAGAATAAACAGGAAACGTTTATCAATCTTTTATTAAAGCTTAGAACAGAGAAAAAGACAGAACTTTGGTATTTTCACTTTTGTTTGGTTCAATTCTCATTGGTCAGTCATGTATCACATGAATTAAATCCATAGATAATTCTATATGTATGTAAGTTTGTAAAAATTCTAATATGTCTAAGTGGGCATCAGCTGTTAGTGTGTATTCACAATTGTGTATGTATGTCTGTCTAGTAGGAGGAGTTCTAATGTTTTTACTTTTGTGTGGTCAGTCAGTGTAGTAGGGTGGTATTCTAATGTACCTACTATCTGTATTATTAAGCTTTCAAAGCATTTTCTCCTTAAAGAATTATGTTCTTTTTTAATTAGGGTGGCATTAAATTTGAAAACACACAATAATAATAATATCCTTTTCAATGAAAAATAAAATGGACTTCTTTTTGGAAAAGAGTGTTGTTTTGCACAATTTATTTATTTATTTAAAGTGCTTGTGAAAAATAGTCAACAGTCAGCCCTATTATATAGAGTATGGGATTATTTCAGTTAGTCTATATCATTTTCAACTAACTGGAGGAAGTAAGGTCATTTTTTATGATTCCTCAACCCACCTTCTCTGGTGGGTGTAGGATTTTCATATTCATTAATATGTCTGAACGCATGTGATAGTTTCAGTGTCTGTGAGTGATTTATTTTACTAGTACTTTTTGGTTATTTCTCACCTATGATCAGGGTTGTGAGGCATTCACAGATGGCTTTTTTTATGGAAACTATATTTATTGGGTATAGCTAAATTTTTGTTTAAACCTAGAATGTGTGGATTTATTTTAAAAATGTATTTTAACTCTGATTTATGGCATTTTTGTTGGACACTAAATGAGGTAGTATACATTTAGTGTTATCAATCCTGTAGCCCAATTGGTGGAAATGTACAGCTAGAGAGAAAATTGATGTTCTTGTCTCTGATACTTTTCTTGTAGTTATTAAATCAAAGATGGAATTCTGAACCAGTTTCACTGATATAATTCCTAACCATATGATGACCCAACCTTGCAGCAGGTAGTACTAAGTTACATGGTATTGATATCACTTTTAGAGTGACCTGACATAATACCCAACTTAGCAAAATTTTATATATACAATTACAGAGAATAGAATGGTATGTATAGTTCTATTACTTCAATATGGTATAATGGTTAGCAAACTTGTCTTGTTAGATCAATTATGACTTAGTAGGAGTTAGGGCACATAATGAGGGAAAAGGTCTTGGAAAATTTGACACTCACAGGGCAAGAGGGACAGAGGAAAGCAGTGCATAAACTACCTAATGAACTTGTCTAAATGAATAGCAAAATAGGGTTTACGAGAGATAGCAAAAAGACAAAATTTACTAAGAGCTACAAAGAACAGGAAATTGTGGAGAGCCATGATCGCCAATGTCCTGAAGGGACAGCGCACATAGAAAACAAGAAAGTGTGTTGCGTCACATCTAAGTTAAACCTTGTAAATCACAACATTTCCATTGCATAGATTTTAGATTTGGGAACTTGAATTCTGAATTTTTCATTTTCACTATACATTTTGATTTACATAAAACAATATATTATTATATTTTAATAATTTATCTCAGTTTTTAAAAATTAATTTAATTTTTCATTTACAGAAATTAATTTTTTTAATTTTTAAAATAACTATGTTCTTTTTACAATGACTTCATTAGAATTCTAGCCATAGTCGATAACTTTGGGGTGCTGACATTCTACCAGCTGGAAGGCCAGAATTCAAGTGGAACAACAGGCAAAGAGTTTGTTGGAGAACGACTCAAGTTTGAACGCAAAGATGTTTGGAACATTAAATGGGCCAGCGTGAGTAAATAAGTTACAATTTATAATTACTTTTACATTAATGTGTAGCAATAAAATTTCTCACACATCCTTAGGAGATAGATAGATTGTTTTTCTTTTTAAGTCAATTTAATGACCAGTGTTCTTAGGAATCTTGCTTCCAGTTCATCTTTGAGTCAATTTAATGACCAGAATTTTTCAGGAATCCTGTCTCTCGCCTGCCTTTGAATTGGCAAACATAAGATTTTGTTAGTGATTTTAGATAATCTTAATTTTAGAGTCCTTTGAAAAACTAACCAGCTAAAAGCTGAATAGGTGGTTTCCTTTTCTGGAACACAATTGGATGGATAGGGTTGATGGTACCTCAGCCAGTATCTATATAATCAGTCAAGAAGGGACCAGAAGTGAGTAAGTCAGCAGTCACCGAGATGGTCAATCAATGAGTGTGCGGGTCCTTTTTCCTTGGACTGAAGTTAGTAATATAGCAGTTCACCTTCTCAAAGCTGAAGGAAAACCTTGTTGATTAAGGGAGAAATCATATTTTTTGCTACTTCCCAATCAGTATCTTGAAAAGATTTGTTATTCTTTGTTGAATTCGATCACAGTTAGTAAGACAAACCTGTGAACATAGCGAGCTGGGTGTATACACATACAGCTGACACTGGATGTCATCACAGCTTGGGCAGTCATGTGTAGAAGTGCATCATCACAAATGTATCTCTTTTTTAACACCTGTATATTTTAATTCATATTAATTTTTGTTTAGTATTTCCATCATCTTATGTTCTACAAGTTTTTATTACAACTCACAGATTGTCATTCTATAATCTGCACATTTTATTTATTCAGTGCAGAACTTGGATTTGCTTTACTTTTTTGTTTCTATATTTAGGAAAATCCTCCTTGGATATTTTAAAAGGTTTTTAAAAAAACAATGTTTGACATTTGTAGCAATTTGATTTAGAAAATATACTTTTTTGATAAGTATATTGCCTACCAAAAAGTAAGCAAGTATTAAGAAACAGGAAAATTTCATTAGAAACAATGAAAAGATTTCTAAATTGTCATGTAATATCAGTGTTTCTATATGGCAGTGAATGCTGGACAATCTCCTCACAGATGAAGAAGAGACTTGAGATAACAAATGTGGTTCTACAGAAAGTTGCTGAGAATACCATGGACTGAACATATAACAAGAAAGTTTTAACAACAATGGAAACAAAAACAACACTTAGAATTAGAAAGAAACAGTTGAAATATCTAGAGCATATAATGAGGAAAGAGGTCTAGGAGAATTTGACACTCACAAGACATTGAAAGCAAGTGGGACAGAGGAAAGCTAACAAGATTGTGTAAATTGTTAGCAGAACAAGGATTGGGAGATATAGGAAAAAGACAAACTTTACTAAAGGCTACAAAGGGCAGGAAGTTGTAGAGAGCCATGATTGCCTATATCCTTAAGGGATATCTGAAGAGACATGACATGTAGAAGAAGAAGATATTGAGCAAGACTAAAAATGGCAAAAATCAATGCTTTTAATGGACTCATGGTATTTTAAATTTAAATATCCATTTTTATTATAAGACAAATCGTAAAAGCATATTATTTCACTCAACCACAGTGCAAGAAATTTATCAGTATGTTATTTTGTGGGAAGTTATCTGCTTATATGACATTCAATTCATCCTTCGTTGGGCCCAATGCTCATTGGTTTCAACAATATTCTGGATAATCGCTCTTCAGTGGGATCATCCATCATGAAAATCTATTGTGTTTTGAAATTGGTGGCAGAAACAAGAAGAAATGACAGAGGTTTAAGAAATAAATAATTGTATTAACAAAAAACACAATGAATGGTGAAGTGGGTGTGAAAGTCTTTTGTTGAAAGAAAGACATAAGTAAATCCGTCTGCAGTGGCTTATGTTAGTAGAGGGAGGGTGAGTCATGACCTCTTGTGGCGATGGGCTTTGGTGAGTTTTCCTTGGAGATGGGAGGCCAGTTGTCTTTGAGTGTGGAGATGGCATTCTGATGAGCGTGTGAACCTTGCTGTTGTGCTGACCGACTGCTGAAGATGTCTCTTTGATGGGCTTTTAAGTCCTTTCGTAGGCTCAGATAAGCCCCAAATTCCTATTTCACTTCTTTAGGCAGGAGTGGGTACTATTGGGTAAAAAATTGGATTGTATGTTTTTTTTTTTGTTACGTTACACAAATTTCCACCACTGGCCAGATGTGAATGCTCCAAAACCCAAGACCAAACTAAAAATTCTATCAAACACACATTGGCTCCACACACACCTTCTGCGTTCACATCTGGCTAGTGGTGGGAATTTGTGTAACGTGAATCAGAAGAAGATCTGGTTTAGGAAGATTATAACAAAATTTATCATGTTTTGTTTTACCAACATAGATCTGCACCTCATGTGTAACCATCTCTGTAGAGCTTCAGGTTGCTGGGTTTTGATTCAGAATTGTTTTTCTCCTAGACTGGTTGCTAGCCACAGCTAAAGAGCCAAATGTACCTGTTGTTTAACCCATAGAAATGAGAAGTGATGGGTTCCTAACTTTCCTAATGGTATTTATGCAAAAATGAGTTTAATGTACTTGACTAGAATTTGAACTCAGCTCACAAATTTCTCAGCCACTAACCACAACACCACTTGCACTTCCATTAGCATAATAACATTACAAGTAGAAAATGTCAAAATATGTTAATGTTTTCATACAATCTAATTTCTCAACCTTTTTACCCTGTGGAACACTTGAAATAATTTTCATGTTTCAGGGAACCCATGCTTAAAAATTATATACCATTATTAAGGGTCTTGTCCACTAACCAGGGAAGGTGGTTTCACACTGATGCCATACAGACATAAATACATTCCCTATGATTATTGTAATTTGAAATAATATAAGAAGTTAAAGCCTTTATTATAACAACCAAGGATTTTCCAACAATATGTTGTATGTATATAGTAAAATTATGAATATGAAATTAAAAAAATTACTCAAAATTGCATTTATTTAGCCTATTTCTTGTGGAACCCCTAATGATCTCTTGAAGAACCCTAGGATTCCTGGGAACACTGGTTGAGAAACACTGCTCCAATGATTATAATCATAGTGACACAAGTTCTAGTAATAAAAGGCGAAAATGAAAACAATCATGGTTGTATTTTAGCACTAACTGCCTTTGGACCAAATTTTATCACTAACTGCATTTGGACCAAGTAATAGCACTAACTGCATTTGAACCAAGGTTTAACATTGACTGCATTTGGACCAAATAAAACAAAGTTGTTCATGTTGTTAATATAACAGCTTTTGTTTGTAATTTATCATGTCTTCAGCAGTTATATGTTTTTGCTTATTGCTGTCCACTTACTTTACTTCTACTTCCCTACTTAGTTTTAATTATTTTCTGTGTTAACATACTTAATATTTCTAGTGACTAGGGGATGTTGATAATTAGATACTGAATTATTTTTATTTTTGACCTAAAATTTGTTTCAGCAATTTTCATCAACTGTTTTGCATTTTAAAAAAAATCAAGAAAAAATCGATTGTCAGTAGTCTGGAGTTGAAGCATGCATTACAGAGAGAATAGAGCAGTTATATGTATAATGCTTAATGTATTTTCATCTTTTTTATTTTGGGAATTTCATTTCTATATTACTTCATTCACAGTGTTAACTTTGATCTAACTTGTTATTTGAATCTATTTTATGAGGTTGAAAAGGCAAAGTGAAAGAATTGCTTTTTTGTAATATTTTAAGATTTGGATTTCATACTCCATAGATATGCATTATTGCTATAGTTAGATTGAACCATGGCAAGAATGTATATCACTCATCAAGTGACACCTATCAAATCTGAACTATGACATACAGTCTTTATTTCAAATAGCATATTAAAAACAATACATTTCATTTTAAAGCATGTACCTGAAACAGATACCTATTACCAGTATTTTATTAATTTCTTTAATATAGATATAAAACAAAGTTGTTCATATTGTTGCTTTGCTTTTTAATTTGTCATATGTCTTCTGTATTTACTTTTTATTTCAGGATAATCCTGAGCTATTTGCTATGATGGAAAAAGATAGAATGTACGTAATTCGAGGACTTGATCCAGAGGTAACTAATTTTTTATTATTGGCATTGCATAGTTGCTCAAAAGATATTATTTCCATCATTTTAGTTGCCATTTAATTTTGTTATATATATTTTTTTGATTAATCTCAATTATCACCCAATTCACACTTCTCCATGTTTTTGTGAACAGGAGTAGAAGTTTATCCCTTGTTTCCTGTTTAGGATTAGGTTTTAGGTTCCTTCAAAAATCTACTTCAACTCTGTACTTCTGATATCTCCATCTCAACTCTGAAATTTTATTCAATATTTATTTATTTCCTTTTTTATTTCTCTTCTCCTCAAAAGGAGTGGGTAAGTTCACCTAATGACCAGTTCACACTCCTCCCCACACTTATGAACAGGAGTAGAGGTTCATCCCTTGATTCCTGCATAGGATTGAGTTTTTGGTTCCTTATAAAGTTTTCTCATTCTCTTTCACTCCTAGTAGCCCCTTGCATTTAGTGGCATTATCACTTGTTTTGGGGTGAATTGATTAAAAAAAAATATTTATATTAGGTAAAAATGCTTAGTCATATTTATACTCTTTAATGAACCAGCCACTGACAAGTCTAGGATTTTTAATTTGGCTAGAAATTAATTCTAGTTAAGTTAATATCTACTAGTTGTTTTGATATTAATTAGTTGTTTAATATCTACCTGTTGCTTCACTGCTGGCAAGATGATCAAATTTAAAATCTAAATTGTTTGTCATTTAAAATACTATGTTTATTAGAAAATATATTCAGTTTGAACAAAGAATGAGTGATAAAAATAATTTTAAAGAGCCATGCATTTTGGCTTATACTCTTTTCCTGTTTCCCAGTGCTACAGGACAAAAGGAAAATTAGCACTCTCATCACAGATGCCCATTTCAATATCATTTAACTGAATGTCTATTTTAAATCAGCAAAAGACCTAAAAATATTTTTACAAAATTTATAAAAGCTTTAAAAAATAATATTTATTACCAAATAATTTCTAAAAAAAAAATAAAATTGTATAATTATCTGATGTTTTAGTGTGTAAAAAATTATTTTTTTTTATTGTCTCTAACTTTATGTCTTTATTGCTCAGCCCAAAGTAGGTGTAGTCCAGAATAAGTGGGAGAGGAATGTAATATTCAAGTGTTTTATTTTAAACTCAGTTAAATTGTGTGCAGGTGTTTGCTTGTGTATACATTAAATGGCACAAGCACATGTAAGTCATTCATGCACAACATAGACATATGCAGATGCATTACATACTTGCTTGCCAAGTCACATGTAGAGAAAGCATGACAAAGAAAGAATTAGCTCTTCTTTTTTTTTAATATGGATTGAACAAATTTGTTAGTCTTTTTGTACAGATCAAGTTATCTCCCTTGAAGCAACAGGATGAATTTAGAATTTAACTTGCATATTAATCAACCATAAACTTTCTTGTTGCCTTTTATTTTATTTTTAAAAAAAATCAATTCACTTCAGGCAAGGCCATAATGCCACTAAGATGAAAGGGGTTATTGGGAGTGAAAGAGAATGAGAAGAATTTAGAAGGAACCAGAAACTCAATCCTAAATAAGAAACAAAGGATAAACCTCTACTCCTGTTCAACAGACTGAGGAGGATTATGAACTGGATGATTGGCAAAAAAATCTACTCCTATTGAGGAAAAATAAATAAAATAATAAATATTGAATAAAATTTCAGAGTTTGGGTGGAGACGTTAGAAGTATAGAGTTGAAGTAGACTTTAGAAGGAACTGGAAACCCAATCTTAAACAGGAAACAAGGGATAAACCTCTACTCCTGTTCAAAAGACCAAGGAGGAGGTGTGAACCAGATGATAGGTGAACCTATCTACTCCTATCCTGAGAGGTGAGTGAACATGGCAATGTGATATGCAGTGGTTGTTCTGAAAATAATACTTTATATTTTTCTTATTTTATTATATTGGTGGTATGGCAGTAGATGGTGAATCTTCTTACCACTAACCTATAATTTTTTCTTACCTATATAGATAGTTTCAACAGTCATGTGTGTGATAAGTGATATTATGGATGGCCCAACATACCGGTCAATCTATACAACAAAGGGCTCTTGTTCATTGCTGACAAAAATGCATACCCAATAATAGTGACTGAATGGAAAAATAGTGTTTAACCTTTTCTATCCAATGGTGTTATTGTACTCCTTTAATTAATTGTAGCATCAATGAAAAAAAAAGAAAGGGGGGAGGCATTACTTTTGGAGCATCTCCTGCACAATATAATAGTAGCATTGTAGTGCTGTGTAAATATGTTTCAATGACAAACTGGGGATATTTCACTCTTGCTAACATTAGATCTATTTTTTTTTTAGCAATATTATAATGTATTAATCACTTTTTGATTAGAGATCATAGAATAGAAGTCAAATATAAATGTCATGAAGCTTTAGCTTTGTTCAAGGGAGATAATTCATAATGAGTGTTTTGCTAATATTTCTGATCATATTTGAATTTGTACGGTCCAGAACTGTTTGTATATGCTCATCAAGTGCACGCACTATATTAGACACAGCTTCACTTTATGATAATTTAAAAGTGATAAATTACAAAATCAATTTATTTTGTCTGAAGCAATAGATCATATTAAATTGATGATTTAAATTCTCCAAGGAGTCCAGCTTTTAACTACTATAAATAAGAAGATGCTGAAATTTTAACTTAAGTTAATTTTAAGAAATTTCAATAAGTGAAAGTAACAGATGTAAAAAAAAAAGAACATTTTATCAATTTTCTAAAAATAAAATGTTAAAAATGATTTCATTCATTTATGAATATCCTGAAAATTTCATTAAAATCTGACAATTATTTGATTTTTGCTAGAATTTTCAAAACAATGTGGTTTTTACCACAATAACGGAACTAAAACTACTTAATACTAATGCAAGAAAAATAGGATATTTAACCAAAATTTTGAACATGCTAGAAAAGATTAAATAATTTTAATAAAATAATAAAAAATACTTTGGTCTCTAATAATAACTACTTTGGTTCTCTTAATAATAACATAAACATTTTGACGATAAAACTTAGTTTTCATCAAGTTTGGGGTCTTTTTCATCATGCTATGCTCTTTTTTAGTGAAAAAGTGGTGGTATCTAATTTAAATAGATTATTATTTTATTTATTGGTTTTAATCTGAAAACATGGAAACTTTTATAAGATTGATGCTTTTGTTTGTATTGATAAAAATTAATAATAAAAGAGAAAGAAAATGAAAGATTAAAAAAATGAGTTGAAGCTCGTATATTTGATTCACTTTGGATTTATTAGTGTTTTCTTATTGCAATAAATCCAAGTAGTGATTAAGTATCACATAGTAGAAAAAGTTGGAACATAAACTTAGATCAGAATTTGTAAAATCTTATTAAAATTTAATCAATATTAAGATACAAAACATTTTTCAAATCTAATTAAAAAGAACTAAATTTTTTTTACTGAATTTTAGCAAAATTGGTGAAAAAAAGATTGAAATTAGTGAAATTATCACTACCCTATTTTTTAAGATTGCAATATATTGATTTTCAAATTTATTAATGAAAAATATTATTTTGAGTAAACATTTTGTGATGGTACTTATATATCCCGTGTCTTCATAGTAATTCTGATAGGGTCGGATAAAGTAAAACTGGCAGCTTCTCTTGAACATGAACTCCGATCAGGGGCACAGGATGGCTTGTGAATTTTAATGCCTTCAGAATGAAACTGCTATCTTTTAATTACCATAGAGGACCCTTTTTGTCTTACATCAGCATGGCTGGTGCTAACCTCCAAGAGAGCAGCTTATTGCACCTTCTTCATCTCATTGAATCAATTGTTAGGTCTGCTGCTAGGAAAGTTGCTTCACTGTGTCATGCATGACAATTTTTTCTCATCAGAATCCATCTTGCCTGTTTATAAATCTACCTTTCATCCATGCATTGAATATTGCTGCCATAATTGGTCTAGTGCTCCTGCTATATATCTCAAGATTGTTGACAAAATCCAAAGACTATAATGCCATGTAATTGATCCTGACCTGATATCTCAACTTTAATCACTTTCCCACTGCTGTAACATGGCTTCTCTGTCTTTTCTATAAATATTTTCATGGCAATTGTTCTAATGAGCTTTCTTACCTGGTACCTTGGCCACATTAATTTCAACATACTACTAGATTGGCAACTAGGTCTCACTATTTTACTGTTGAATTAGACAGATGTAACCATAGGTTCTATTGTAATAGTTTCTCTTCTCATACTTTTCACTAGTGGAACTCTCTTCTGGTTTCTTGTTTCTCTGCCACCTACAATCTTCGAAAATTTAAATGCATCATCGATCACAATCTTCTATCTTCCCGAAACCTGTCTTTTAATGTCTTTTCTCTTCACTAGTCTTGTCATTCTCTTTTACTTCCAGTAACCCCTTGCATTTTAGTGGCATTATTGCCTTCATTGGGGTGAAACGATTAAAAAAATAATAAGCAAGTCTTACTTGTCTTTTACCTGTAGACTAATATCAAAGTATGGAAAAGCAATATCTCAATTGCTATCATTATTATATAGAAAATTTACAAAAAGGCTATTTTTAACTAGAATTCAAGTCTGTCTTCTTCTAATCTATCTTATAGGAAGCACTTTTGTTTGTTTACTTATTCCCAAACTTTTGAATTATTTAGCTTGCATGGTCTAGTACTGTACTCTACCACTGAGGCACTAACAATCTGATTAAATTGGTTTTACTTTTCTTTCCAGGAACCTGTCATTTGTAAAGGTTATATCTGTCAATTCTCAGATTTACAGATCAAAACTGTCCTTTTAGATGACATAATGCTCTATCCTGAAAATCCAACCAAAGGACTAGTGGTTGACATAGAAATCAAGGTAATTTGGATGTTTCAATTTTGTCTTTGTTTTTTTTTTTTGTTTTTTTCAGCTTGTTGCCTTTTGATGTTAAGTCACTTCCTATTAAAAATTCATATTAGAATTATTTGCAAATGCTAAATGACACTAAAAAAAACTTGGGTTTTTACTATGGACTGTGTATTTGTTTTTTATAGAAATTGTAGGGAAACCAAATTCTCAGTGTCTCTTGGGTATGTCCACTTTCTTTTTTTTGGTCCAAAAGTAAGTTAGGGTAACAATAAAAATGGTTATAATGATTGAGCTCAAGTTAACTTTGTGCTGAGTTAGAACGACCAAATAAAGATTGTACTTACTTCATGAATGGTAGTTCTGCAAAATGCGTCCAAGAGAAAGAGGAATGCTGATTGATTTGTTTTTTATGGCCTATCAACTTTTTGCAGATTAGTTAAAGCCATAAAATATTTTTAGATTCTAATAACTTATTGGAGATAATAATGATTTACTGATACAAGTCTTACTAATTAACCCATAGCTGGTGGGAAGAGGTGGATTCATACTTTTCTCAAGATTATTTGCATTAATTGAATATAACGAACACAGCTGGAATTGAAACTCAGCTCTCCAATCTTCAATTCTGAGCTGTTATCCATTACACCACCCACACATCCAAGCTTACAGCATCTGGTATTCCCAAGTGGTCACTCATCTAGGTACTGACTAGGCTTGACATTTATTACCTTTGGTAATCATACAAGAACTGGTGTTTCAGCATGTAAGTGAATATAATGAACACAACTGAAATTGGAACTCAGCCCTCTGATCTCCAATTCCAAGCTGTTATCTATTGCAGCACCTGCACATCCAAACTTACAGCACCTGTTATTCCCAAGTAGTCACCCACCTAGGTACTAACCAGGATCAATGTTGCTTAACTTCAGTGATTGTACAAGAACTGGTGTTTCACTGTGATACAGCTGTATGCAAGAAAGAGGAAGTAAATGTTTGTCTTTTTATAGAATTTAAATAGCACCACCTAATGCGCATTTGGTGAAGCCAAGTGGGGTAATAAAATTGTGCAGATGACCAAAACCCTTTCTCGTTTCTTTATTACTAGGATCATGGGAAAATGTATTTCTTTTTTTCTTTTTTTTTTATTCTTCATTATTATTTTATGTATTGATTTTATTTCATTTTCCCACAGAATCTTCTTATTTCACTTAATGAGAAAATAAAAAAAAGACTTAAGGGAAATGACTGCAATAGCATTTAACTGACCAGAACTGGTGGCCCAATTGAATAAAAATTGCCTTATTCTCCAAGTTGGAGCATTTTAATGGCATCATGCTAACAAAAATTCCGTGACAATGTGATGTTTTTGCTGTATAATGCTAACAAACATATGAGCCTACAGAAATAAAATCATTATAATATAGATACAAAAAGAAGTAATTGTTGGATTTGTGGGTTACCATCACATAGTTTTGCCAGTTTCACCAAGAAGATGTTAGGTGATAAAAACAGTTATAAAAACGAAACAATTCCTGTCCTCTCTCTCTTTTTTTTCCTATTATGCAGTAGAAGTAAACCCACCAAGCTGTTCTGGGCATGGGGATATCTTTCCGCTTAGTGACTGAACTTTCATATACACACACATGTGCAGGTATCACCTACACAATTCTTTAACTTCCTTTTGCATGTATATTAGTGTATTTTTTTCTTCTTTGTTACTCAGTTATATAAAAACAAAATTATAAAATATTGTCTCTATTTCCTACACTCATAATTTGCAAGTATAAATTTTATTTGTCACCACTTTTAGTCTAACTATGAGCAGTAAGACAAGGATGTGTCTTCTCACCGGACTTATTCAACCTATACAGCGAAGTGATTCTGAGAGAAATAGAAGTCCTACCAGGATTAATTATTGTCAGCCACAATCTTAACAACATAAGGTATGCAGATGACACAGTGTTGATAGCAGACACAGAAAGAAAGCTATAAAAACTTCTACAGAAGGTAGTAAAAAAAAAGTGAGAAGAAAGAATTAAACATCAACTGCAAGAAGACAGAATGCATGGTTATTAGCAAAAGGATGGGCCGAAAGTATGAATTGCAAATCCAAGGTACCAAAATCAAACAAGTGCTTAAATTTAAATATGTGAGAAGTGTTTTAACAGAAGACAGAAAGAGCAACATTGAAACCCAAAGGCTTATTGGTATAGACAAGGAAGCATTCCAAAAGCTAAGCAAAGTACTAAAAAATAGGAAAACTTTGCTAGAAACAAGGAAAAGAGTACTAAACTGCTATATGATATCTGTTCTGTATGGCAGTCAGTGCTAGACGATCTCCTCAAAGATAAAGAGGAGATGTGAAGCAACAAAAATGTGGTTCTACAGAAACATGCTGAGTATACTGTGGACCAAACATGTGAGTAATGACAAAGTTTTGGAAAAAATGGAAACAAAAAGGAAACTAATACTTAACATCAGAAAGAAACAATTGAAATTTCTGGGGCACATAATGTGGAAGGAACGCTTAAGAAATTTTATACTCACAAGACAAATAGAAGGCAAGAGGGACTGAGGAAAACAACACATAACATTCTTAATGAGCTTGAACAAATGGATGGTGGAATAGGGCTTAGGAGAAATAACAGAAAGACAAAGTTTATTAAGAGCTACAAGGGACAGGAAGTTGTGGAGAGTCATGATTGCCTATGTCCTGAGGGGACATGGCACACATATAAGAGTAGGAGGAGCAGTGCGGCAACAGATTAATTCCTTACCCACAAAAGTATGTTGCTGCAGGACATAGCTATTTTATTTCATTTTGTTTTAAAATACTGGACTCCTTTTAAGTTATTTTATATTATTGGTTTTAAGGTAGGTACCTCCATGAGATCGCTAAAAAAAGAGCATAGCATGATGAAAAAGATGTCAAATTTGACAAAAACAAAATTTTATCATGTAAATGTTTATATTATTATTAAGAGGAAAGATCAAAGTTTATTTTAATTATTTTTTAAAATTTTTCCTTCTTTTTAGAACATTCTAAATTTTGATTAAAAAAACCTTGTTTCTCTTTGTATCACTGGAACTAGTAAAATAACATACAATTTTTAGCACTTTTTTTGTGTGACACACATTAATTTGGAAAATCTTGCAAAAATAAAAATAATTGTCGGATGTTAATGAAACTTTCAGAAACTATTCACAGATGATCGAAATTATTATAAATATGTTTTTTTTATTAAAGTCATGGCAGAAATATTTTTTTTATATTTATTAACCTCCCCAACTAATTTTATGAAAATGCTAGAAATTCTATCGTGTCAGGTTTAGTGATTACAATAGTTAAAAGCACAAGGCTTTGAGGAATGCAAATCATGTTTTTTTTTGTTTTTAATTGGATCCACAATATTTGAAAATCAGCTCTGAATTGTAACATACAAAACTCAATAAAACAAAGATATTATTTAATTTCAAATGCTTTTATTTGTTTTTAGTTGTTTTTATGAATATGAACAATATTTTCTGAAAGCAGAAAATTTTTCGATGAAAAATGAATTTTTAATACAATTATTTGTTATTTTTTAATTATAATAGATTTTTACATTTAAGTTGTTAAAATATTATAAAATTAGTTAAAAGCTGCATCGGGTTTCCTAAGTGTCTTTATGAGATAGATCTTTTTTTTAGTGCGTTGCAAATTGTATCATTTTGACTAATCAGAAGATCTGCAATAATTAAGAAATGTAATTTTGTGTTTATAATTGGACTGTAATTATAAAGTACGGAAGACCAACCAGAATAAAATTAAGTTGCGTTATTTGAGTTAAGCATTGTTCTCTGCTGTTAAGGCCTTTACTTTTGTGAAACACGTGGAGAAGTTAATTTGATTTTTCAATTTCAACCGAGAAGGGTACCTACAAGTATCAGTATCATCTTATGAAATTTATATGATCTTATTTTTATATTAATCTCAGTTATGACATTTTTCCATAAATGAAATATCAAAATTAATAATAAAATGAATGGAAATACAAATAACACAGTAAAATGTAATAAATGTACATAAAATTATAGTATTTTATGTACAGTTCTGATAAAATACCTATAAATTAATTAGATACCTTTCTTATGAAATATGAAATTTAATCTCACTCTTAACAGTCTTATTTTAATTTCTTTATAATATATTTTCCATAAAGCATTGTAAACGTAAATGTGAAAGCTAAGTAAAAAAAAATTAGAGCGCTGAAAGTTTTCCTTAAAAATAACAAGGTAAATAATTTCTTCATTTAAATGTAAATAATTTCACTTTTCTCCTTCTGTAGAACAAACTATCCTCATGGAATCCATCAATATGTCATTTACCACCTGTCAAGTGACGTGAAAGTTTATGACCTGTTTTGTTTTATTTTCAAATTGCATCTTTTCAGCATAGAAGCTTGCTTCAAAATATTATATAAACATTATAATTTCTAATTTTCTTAAAATAAGTTTTGAAAAAATGATAATTGATATTTAAAAGAATTTCAAAGGGAGATTTTCATTTTCTTTATAAAATGGAAAAAAATAGTCAATTTTGCTGACTCAAAAAAAAAACAAGACTTTTAACGAAAATTTCGAACATGGTAGGAACGATTAAAAAATGTAAAAAAAATACCTCCAAAATACTTTGATCTTTCCTATTAATAATAACAAACATTTAGATGATAAAATTTTGTTTTTGTCAAGTTTGGTGTCTTTTTCTTCATGCTATATTTTAGCGATCTCGTGGAGGTACCTATTTTAAGGTAATTTTATTCTGTTTTTCATTCTGTGATGAAAATGGATGATTATGTAAAGATGAAATCTTAGGATTATTTGCCTCAATAAAACTGATTAAATTGTGAAACATGACTTTATTACAACTGAATAAATAAATTTATTAATTTCCAAATGTTTTTACTGTCACTAGTCAGTACCTAGATGAGTGACCACTTGGGAATACCAGGTGCTGTAAGCTTGGATGTGTGGGTGGTGTAATGGATAACAGCTCAGAATTGAAGATTGGAGAGCTGAGTTTCAATTCCAGCTGTGTTTGTTATATTCACTTACATGCAAATAATTTTGCGAAAAGTATGAATCTGCCTTTTCCCACCCCCACCAGCTATGGGATAATTAGTAAGACTTGTATCAGTAAATCATTATTATCTCCAATAAGTTATTAGAATCTAAAAATATTTTATGCCTTTAAATAACCTTGCTATCAAATTCGCCAGAGAAATATGAAGAACAAATACACCTGAGAAGCAATAGATATTTGTTTGAATTTGAGACAGTAAATCAAAGTAAACAAGTACAACAATTTTAATATCTGGAAAGGGGAACATGGAAAGCTGAAAGCATATTAGCATAGTGAAAGAAGCCTTCCAAAAGCTAAGCAATGTATTAAGAAACAGGAAACATTTATTAGAAACAAAAAAAACTAGTACTGTGTTGTTATATAATATCAGTCTTCCTATTTGGCAGTGGATGCTGGACAATCTCCTTGCAGATAGACTTGAAGCAACAGAAATGTGGTTTTACAGATGGGTATTGAGAATACCATGGATTGAACATGTGAGCAATGACAAAGTTTTATGGAAAATGGAAGCATAAAGGACACTTAAACTTCACATCGGGAAGAGATAGTTGAAATTTTGATATTCATAGCATAGATTGAAGGCAAGAGGGTCAGAGGGGAAACTCATAATCTACCTAGTGAGCTTGAGTCAATTGATTGCAGAGCAAGGTTTAGGTGAGATATCAAAAAGACAAAATTTATTAAGAGCTACAAAAGACAGGAAATTGTGGAGAGCCATGATCACCCACATCCTAAAGGGACATGGCACATAGAAGAAAAACAAAAATCTTTATAATTGACTTGTGAGGTTACCTCATTAGCTACTGCTTTATGATTAGTGCTTCATATCAAAAGACATATTTACGTAAATTTCACAGTTGCTTATCTAATTACTTTAATCATTGAAGTCATCTGATTTGATGTGTACCTTATGCACCAAAGTGAGTCACCCTATTCCTCAAAGTCTCTGTGGTGAGTCATTTATTTCCTTTTTCTAAACTCACCTCATTCATCTAGTCAGTATTTAGGCTATTTATTTTTTTTATTGATTGAATTATTCATCAAAGGTAAAAGCAAATAGTTCAGTTGCTTAAAAATACTGGTATTTTGCTCATAAAAGTAAAGCTGGGCTTTAATATGTGAGGAGATAAAAGGCACTAATACAAAGCACATGAATCAAGCATATCAAAAAGAACTTTCCAAACTTTTTACCTTGGCAATGCACTTTTTAAAAATAATATTTTTTTGCCACACATTATGCAAGTTATTAGGTTGGTGCAAAAATAATATCGTTTTTTTGACGTTAAAAATAGGTGAAAAAACGATATTATTTTTGCACCAACCTAACATTTCTAATGC